>CM060173.1:44580109-44942609 GCA_030549775.1 Tamarix chinensis | reverse complement strand
TTAGTAGTGGCACGATTAATTATTTTGAGAATAATAATCCTACTTTTAATTATAAATTATAAAACTACTATTATCATTATTAGCCCTAATAGTAGAATATGATAAGAGTAGGGTAGAAATAATGGTAATATTTGGTAAGAGGGAGATTAACCACTAGTATTTCCCTCTTATAGGTGAATCAAGTCAAAACCCTAAGGAGGCGTAGGAGTATGCTCCAAGCCCGGCGTTATTTTAGGTAAGGATGTAGCTAAGGCCCATGTGGGTTGTGTGACTTGTATGCCTCGAATGTTATATATCATGCTATGTCATGTATCGTATGATTTTCATTAACTTGTCTTATGTGTAGTGCAACTGAGAGTTGAGGTATGTTTATGTGTTTCCTTATGACATGATCAGTATGATATGTATATATGGTGATTATGATGTGATATGATATGACCCTCTAGGACATGCATGCTAGGATGATTGATAATATGATATGGGAATGAAAGGATAAAAAGAAAGAAAATGGGAAATGAGTTCACAAAGGGGATATGAGGTTGACCAAACTACCTCATGATCTATGAGAGGAAAATAAAGAGGAAGTGGTGACCAAAATGAATGGGAAATGGGAATTCTAAGGTTTGCATGGGGACTTTGAGAGTTTGCATAGGTTGGATGAAACTTACATGGGGATGATCTTTACGCGAGTAAAAGTTATTTTAGGATGTAAGTAAGCTAAGGGGATAGTTGTGGAGTGATTGGACACATGGGATGAAAAATAGTACATAGGTTGTTGTAAGGGTGTATAGGGTACCTGATTAGGGTTTTGGGAGGAAGCACTAATCCAAATAAGAAAATGTGGATGTAAAAACAATTAAGGGAGAGTAGAGTACAGGTTAAGAGTGGGAATTTATTATGAGGGGTGAGTATGGGTGCCATAGGATGATGTGGATCAAGGTAGAGAGGAAACGTAGGATCTACTAATACTTTGTTTGTGTCGATCACAGCTTGAAGTTGAAGAATAGAGGATTGGTTCAATGCTGATTAAACTCATTTGTATGCAGACTTGAAGGCTAAATACTTTGAATGATGTAATTCATTCAAAGTCTTGAATGGAGAAGGGAAAAACCCCATGTTTTCCTTAATCGAAAGAGACTCCAAAGAGAGGATAAAACGCAGGCTTAGTTGTGTAATTTTGTGTTCAAAAAAATTCTGTATTCCACCCTCATCAAGCATGTACAATCTAGGCTTTTATAAGGGAGGGAGACTGACTACAAGGCCTTAAACCAACCAAGCTTCCCCTCTTAATCCAAGCCATTTAACTACTTGAATTAAACCCATATAATACCTAAACTTACTCATAATATCATCATCTAAATGATATTAATGACTAACATTACAAATTCATACAGCAAACCATGATACATACATGAAATTACAATAATACCCTGGCTTACATAAAATACACTTAGGGTTTACAACAAGTTTAAAATAAATAATGATAACATCACTATATCTTGTTGTCGTGTCATCCCATAAATGCCATAGCCTTGCATGCTTTGAATGCTTGTACACTTTAAGTCTCTTTTGGTGCATTAACATCTTCTCCTTGAAAATATATAATATACTTGCAAGAATATCTTGAATCATTTTCAATACCAAGTATAGACATATTATCAAGAATATTTAAAATGATTAGCTCCATTATTAAGAAAGCTAATTCTTCCTTACCTTGAGAATCATGAAAAACATGTGAATCATTAGATACACTAGATGCACCTGTATCATTCTCCCCAAGTTGAGAAGAATTTGTCCTGAAATTATCATCAATATAATAAGGAGACAAATCACCAATATTAAAAGTTCTTGAAATTCCACCATAATGATCTAGAATTTCAGGTTCATAAGCATTATCCCCAAACTTTCTTAGTATTTTAAAAGGTCCATCAGCTCTTGGCATTAGTTTATTTTTACGTGAATTAGGAAATATTTCTTTACGCAAATGTAACAAAAATAAGTCACTAGGAGAAAACACATGTGGGTTTCTATGCTTATTCACTTGAGCTTTATACTTGGAATTAGATTTTTCAAAATTAGTTTTTATTTTCTGATGAAGCTGTTGAAAAAATTTAACTCTATCCTTAGATTCAAAATTGTGTAATTCACCTTTTTCAAAGGAATCATATTAATAGGCATGTGTGGATTCACTCCATACACCACCTCAAACGGACTAGTTTGAGTAGTACTCGATGGACTTCAATTATAAGCAAACTTTGAATAAGCTAACTTAACATCCTAATCCTTAGTACTTTTTTTAACTAAACCTCTTAATAATGTACCAAGAGTTCGATAAGTTACCTCATTTTGACCATCAGTTTGTGGATGATGTGAAGTGCTAAATAACAATTTAGCATGAAGCATATGCCATAAATTTTTCCAAAACTAACTCATAAACTTGACATCCCGATCTGATACTATGCTTTTAGGCATACCATGAAGTTTAACAATCTCTCTAAAATACAAGTTAGCAACATGTGTGGCATCATCGATTTTATTGCATGGAATAAAATGAGCCATTTTAGAAAATCTATCTACCACCACAAGAATAAAATCTTCACTATGTTGTGTTCTTGATAACCCTAGGATAAATTCCATACTAACTCCTTCCCATGGTTTATCAGGAACTGGTAAAAGTGTGTATAAGCCTTTATGAAAGTAACTCTAACATTTTTGACATATAGAACATCTACTTATCATAGCTTGTGCATGTTTAACCATTTTTGGCTAATAGAAATTTTCTTGTAACAATTCTATAGTCTTATGTATACCAAAATGTCCCACAATGCTATCTTCATGTATTTATTTAATCAATAAGTCTCAAATACTAGATCTAGGAATACAAAGTTTATTTAGTCTAAACAAAAATCCATCTTGTATGACATAATTACCATGGTATCCGATTTCTTTACATGCACTAAATATATCCTTAAAATCATCATATTTAGGATAAAATTCTTTTAACATTTCAAAACCTAAGATTTTTACATCCATCATCACAAGTAATGTATATCTATGAGAAAGAGCATCGGCTGCTACATTTCCTTTCCATCTAAATGTTTGACAGAGAATACAAAGAAGTGTAAGAAACTCACCCATTTTGCATGCCTCAGATTAACTTTCTTTTAACTATGTAAGTATTTTAAACTTTCATGATCCGAATGTAACACAAAGGGTTTTGGTCTCAGATAATGACTCCATGTCTCTATACTCCGTATAATGGCAAAGAATTCCTTGTCATAAGTTGAATAGTTCAGTTTGGCTCCATTAAACTTTTTAGAGAAGAATGCTACAAGTTTTTTATCCTATGAAAGTACAACTCCTATTCCAACTCCACTAGCATCACAAGTTACTTCAAAAAGAAGATTAAAGTGGGGTAAGGATAGAATAGGGGCATTACAAAGTTTAGTTTTGAGGGTTTCAAAGGCTTGAGTAGCTTCTTGTCCCCAATAAAATTCACCTTGTTTCATGAGTTGTGTAATAGGTGTAGCTATAGTAGAAAAATCCTTAATAAAGCTTCTATAAAAAATAGCTAACCCATGAAAACTTCTCACATCATGGACATTTTTAGGGATAGGCTATTCTTGTATAGCTCTAATCTTATTAGGATCTACTTTAATACCCTTACCACTAATAATATTGCCTAGGAAAACTACACTTGGAAGCATAAAATCACATTTCTCAATTTTTCCATAAAGCTTAACTTCCCTTAGCTTATCAAACAATATCCTCAAATGCACTAGGTAATCATGACCATTTTTTCTATACATAATAATATCATCCAAATATAAAACAATTAAATCACCAAGAAAATGTCGGAGAACTTCATTCATAAGTCTCATAAATGAGTTAGGTGCATTACATAACCTAAAAGGCATAACCATCCACTCATAGAGACCATATTTAGTTTTAAAAGTAGTTTTCCACTCATCTCCATCTCTAATCCTTAGTTGATGATAACCACTTCTTGAATCAATTTTGGAAAATACTTATGCACCACAATTTTTATCTAGCATATCATCTAACCTAGGAATAGGAAAATAATATTTGATAGTAATGTTATTTACTGCCCTTGAATCTATACACATACGCCAAGTACCATCTTTTTAGGCACTAGTAAAGCAGGAACACTATAAAGACTCATACTTTTTCTCACAAATCCTTTATCCACAAGCTCTTGGATTTGTTTTTGTAATTCCTTAGCTTCCTCTGGGTTACACCTATAAGCTGGTTTATTTGGAAGAGGCATTCTAGGAATAAGATCAATGGCATGTTGTATACCTCTTTTAGGTGGTAATCTAGGAGGTAAATCATTAGGAAATACATCATGATATTCATCAAGTAGCTTAGTTAGATTAGGATTTTCAATTTGTTGCTTTTCAAATTTAGAATCTTTAGCAACTAAAGCATAGCAAATTCTTTCTTCTTCTATGCATTTTTCCATAGCCTTTTCTTATAAAAATAATCTCTTTTTTTCCTCACTCAAAGGCATATAATCACATAAAGAAGGTGTCAATCTATACAATTTCATTTCTTTTTTCACCACATATTCATTAGTTACTCCATCATGAGTTAATTTTCTATCATATTGCCATGGTCTTCCTAAAATTAATCCACAAGCATCCATAGGCAAAACATCACATAGATATTCATCATGGTAATCTCTAATAGAAAATGTGATTAAGGTTATTTTGTTGAATTTAGATCCTTTGTATTTGTTTAGCCATTGTAAAGAATATGGTCTAGGATGATTAGTAGTCTCTAAACCAAGTTTCTTAACCATTGCTTCACTAGAAACATTTTTACATGAACCACTATCAATAATGAGTCTACAAACCATGTCACCTATCTTACACTTAGTCTCAAAAATTTTCTCTCTTTGAGTCGGTGTCACATTAGGTTGGATTTGTAACACTATTTGAATTACAAAACATGGATCTTTTTCTTCTTCACCCATGGTTAAGATTTCATTAGAAGATTCAATTTCTAGATTCTCATCATCACTACATGGTTCCATGTTTTCTATTTCATTCAAGGTTAAGGCTCTTTGGTTAGGACATTCTCTAGCAAAGTGTCAATATCCTTTACATTTGAAGCATTGTTTATTAGAAATTTCAACTACCTTATTTTTACCTTTATCATCTCGGTTATTCTTTTTATCATATGAAGATGTTGATTTAGGTGTAAAGATATTAGAATAGGGTTTAGTTGAAGTTAAAACATTAGACTTAACATAAGCTTTGGTTGATTTAGTTTGTCTTTCAAATTTTAAATCCAACTTAATCATATCATCAAGAGAATCATAGGAATACATATCAACTTTATCTCTTATCAAGTTATTCAAGCCACCTAAGTATCTAGCATATTTTTGTTCTTTTCTTTCTTATACATCACAAATAAGTGCTAGTTTTTCAAATTTTCTAGTGTATTCTTCTACACTAAATAAACCTTGCCTTAGAGTTTTCATTTTTACATACATATCTTATTCATATTCTTTAGGCACAAACGTTTTTCCTAGGTTTTTTTTAAGTTTTTCCCAAGATTTTATTTTTGATTTCTATTGTCTTTCTCTTGTTTTCTTTAAGTTGTCATAACAAACCCTAGCAAATCTTTTGAACTTAAGAGTAGAAAGCTTATATTTTCTCTCATCATCATACTCTTTAAATTCAAATATAGCTTCAATTTCATGCAACCACTCAAAAGACATTTCCACATTCAATTCACCATAAAATTCAGGAAGGTCAAGTTTGATACCCTAATCCTCATGGTATGCATGTTTTAATTGTAATGTATGTGGTCTTCCTCGATTGCTTGAGCCAAAAGAACTCATCTCTTCTTCTCCACCTTTATTTTGATGCATGTTTGAGTATCCACATCCTCCTTTTTCTTGGAAAGTATACCTCATGTTTCCCTCCACACTATCTTGTGTGGTTTCCATGTGGTTTGGCCATAGTCGATACTTCTCTTGATCGGCTATCTTGGCTTCCACACTTTGTAATTGTTGTTGAAGTGTTGTTTGGTTATGGAGTTGAGATTCCATTTGTGTGGTTAGACTCTTGATAGGCTCTAACAAAGTACAAACCTCTTCACTTGCTATAGTGAAGGTAAAATACAATACTTATCTTCCACAATAATTCAGCACTAATGATAGCCTTGGAAGTGTTGTTTGCAGCCAAATACTATAGGCTAGATATTGCTAATATTCAAGCAACAAATCACATAAAATGATGGCAGATTGATGCTGGAAATGATGGCCAAATGATGCCAGAAATGAGAACTTACCTTGTGACACACAACAGATCACATAAAATGATAAAAGATCATGGACGTAGTATCTTCAAGTTGAAGACGTGAAGGAAGGAAGATTATGTGTTGATAGGATGGAAAACAAAAGGAATAAGGGTCGAAGACTGCAACTCTATTCGAACCTATAGAACTATTGGGGGGAGAAAAATTACATGTATCTTACCATGCAAATACGAAGGGGAAGAAAATGGGAGTAGATTATGCTGGAAGAATCAAAGAAAGGGATAGAAAAGAATGTTGGGACGTCAAATGATAAAAGTGAAAAGAAAGGTTGTAAGATGAAAGGATCAGATGGGAGGAATTGTTGGATGGTTGAAGTATTTTATGTGGAGTGAAGAAGACGTCGAAGACTAACGTTGAAGAAGGAGTTCTTCCTTGGTTGAAGATCAAAGAACTTCAACAAGAATGGTGCAAGAAAATTTAATCTTCAACCAATATTGATATTGAAGATTTAAGAAGAGCACGATGGTTCAAGAATTTTATAAAGAAACATCATTCGGTGGGTTCTTGATGAAAAGAACTCACGCATGCAATAACCCCATTGCAAGATGGTTGGTTGGTCAATAGAATTCAAAGTATTCAAAGCGTTGATACCAAAAATTTGATGTGGATCAAGGTGGAGAGGAAATGCATAATCTACTAATACTTTGTTTATGTCGATCATAGCTTGAAGTTGAAGAATAGAGGGTTGGTTTAATGCTGATTAAACTCAGTTGTATGCAAACTTGAAGGCTGAATACTTTGAATGATGCAATTCATTCAAAGTCTCAAATGAAGAAGGAAAAAACCCCAAGTTTTTCTTGATCTAAAGAGACTCCAAAGAGAGGATAAAACACAAGCTTAGCTGTGTGATTTTGTGTTCAAAAAAAATTATGTATTCCACCCTCATCAAGCGTGTACAAGTTAGGGTTTTATAAGGGAGGGAGACTGACTACAAGGAATTAAACTAGCCGAGTTTCCCCTATTAATCTAAGCCATTTAACTCACTTGAATTAAGCCTATATAATACCTAAACTTACTCATAATATCATATAAATGATATTAATGACTAACATTACAAATCCACACAATCGACTATTTTACATACGTGAAATTACAACAAAACCCTAGCTTACATAAAATACACTTAAGGTTTACAACAAGTTTAATATAAATAATGATAACATCACTATATCTTGTTGTAGTGTCATCCTATGTATGACATAGCCTTGCATGCTTTGAATGCGTGTACACTTTAAGTCTCTTTTGGTGCGTTAACAACTTATTCTTACAAATATGTAATATACTTGCAAGAATATATTGAATCATTTTCAATACCAAGTATAGATATATTATCAAGAATATTTAAAATGATTGGTTCCATTATTAAGAAAGCTAATTCTTCCTTACCTTGAGAACCATGAGAAACATGTGAATCATTAGATGCACTTGCATCATGGGAGAGAATAGCTATTAGGTGAAAAATATAGAGGTTACTTGTGGGGGAAGAAAGGTACCAGGGTTTGAAGTGGGCAACTAGGGTTTTCCGATCACATGTGAAATCGAGGAGTAAAGTGATATGATTTGAGAGTGAATATAAATGAGATAAGGTATTGGGCAATAAATGAAATATTGGCAGTGTAATTGAGAGGAAGTTGGGCCACATAGGTCTAATTAGGGTTTTTAAGGAAAAATCCTAAGGGTGATAGTAGGTGAAGATTGATGACATGAAGTGATGGGCCTTAACCCACACCCTTAAGAGTTGCGTTTTTATTATGTGTAAGTGTAAGGGGGAAAGGATGTTAGGGGGTGATAAGGGGCGCAAGAGTCTCAAGATATGGGATGGGCCCCCTTGAGAGGATAGAAGTAGAAGGTTGGTGACATAAATATCAAGGGTGAAATGCTTATTGAATAAGAAACGAATAAGATAATAGCCATTTAAAGAAAAAGATTATTAAGCTGAGCCCACACCAGTCCATCAATGAATAATAGTGGCCAGGAGTCGGGATACCCTGCATGACCGGTCCATCGGTAAATAATAGTGTCCAGGAGCATTTTACCCTGCATGACTAGTCCACCGACTATAATAGTGGAGGTTTCCGTACTCAAGAAACTAAATGTTACAATAATAAGACATAGAAAAGGCACGAAGTAATTACAGTAAAACACCATATGAGTTGGGGCCAAACCGGTCCACTGGTGAATAATAGTGGCTAGGAGCATTTTGCCCTTCATGACGGGTCCACCGGTGAATAATAGTGGTAAGGTGTATTCTGACTTATATGTATTCCGGTCCACCAACTATAATAGTGGGGTTTCCGTACTCGTATGGATTGATAAAGATTATGATGTAAAACAATTATATTTATCAGAGATTTAAAGAATAAGTCTATCTAGACCATTGCTTGGCCTTCATTATCTATATTTATGTATGTTGCTTATATGATCATTTTATGTTGTATGCTTTGCATGTTTGGCCTTAGCGCATGGTTACCTTACTCAATACGTAGCATATTGATCACCCGTTTCATGGGTGCTACTCATTTCCACGAGTAGAAGACCCGTCTTAGTTTGTGCAGGTAGGGGATGTCATCTTTAATGCCTACGACACCTATGAGGCATCGGGCGGGGATGAGCATTGAGCCTAGACCTGACTTGGGGATCGAGAGCGACTTGATTGGACTTTATTTTTTTCCTCTTATATTACAATGTTTCATTCTTATTTTAGTTATGTCATGTCATACGATATTTTACATTTTTGTAAAACTTTAGTTACTTACTCTTTGGGTTGTAATTTTTAAATCGCACTCTAATTTCTATATGACTATAAGGGAGTCCTCTCATGAACTCTCATTGTTTTATTAATGAATTATGTTTGATCTTAACCCTATTTAACCTTAGCACTTAGTACTGGAACGGTAGGAGTGAACCGGTCTGGTACTAAGTGTGGCGGTAATATCCCTAGAACTTACGGTTTTGTCATTTCACTTTTGTTAAAACCTTTTTATTAAAACAAAAAAAAATTCAATGGTAAATTTTGGGAGTGTTACAGTATAAGACACTAAAATATATAGGAATGTCATAAAATAAAATGAAAATATATTTTACATATGCACATTATTAAATGAAAAATTCAATTAGAGATGCATGTTAATGATTTTTATTTGATGAAGATTAAATAAATATAGAAAATAAAGAAGATATAAAAGTCAATAATTAAATAGAGAGGAATAATTGTATATAATAATAATAATAATAATAATAATAATAATAATAATAATAATAATAATAATAATAATAATAATAATAATAATATAGGATTTATTAGGGTTTAATTATAGTTAGCTAGGTTTAGGATTAGGGTTTATTAGGTTTAGGGTTAGTTTTGATTATAATTTATTAGGGTTAGGGTTTAGCATTTATTATACTAAATATAAAAGTGAATAATTAAATAGAGAGGAATAATTGTGTCTAATAATAATAATTATTATTATAATAATAATAATAATAATAATAATAATAATAACTTTTAATAATAAAAATATAGGATTTATTAGGGTTTAATTATATTTAGCTAGGCTTAGGGTTATTTTTTATTATAATTTATTATGGTTAGGATTTAGCATTTATTATACTAAATATAAAAGTGAATAATTAAATAGAGAGGAATAATTGTGTGTAATAATAATAATAATAATAACTTTAATAAATTTTAATATTAATAATATAGAATTTATTAGGGTTTAATTATAGTTAGCTAGGTTTAGGATTAGTTTTTATTGTAATTTATTAGGGTTAGGGTTAGGGTTTCTCGTTTATTATACTAAATATAAAAGTGAATAATTAAATAGATAGGAATAATTGTGTATAATAATAATAAAATAATAATAATAATAATAATAATAATAATAATAATAATAATATAGGATTTACTAGGATTTAATTCTAGTTAGCTAGGTTTAGGATTAGGGTCTTATGAGGTTTAGGGTTAGATTTTATTATAATATATTAGGATTAGGGTTTAATGTTTATTATACTAAATATAAAAGTGAATAATTAAATAGAGAGGAATAATTATGTATAATAATAATAATATAAGATTTATTAGGGTTTAGTTATAGTTAGCTTGGTTTAGGATTAGGGTTTTATGAGGTTTAGGGTTAGTTTTTATTATAATTTATTAGGGTTAGGGTATAGCATTTATTATACTAAATATAAAAGTGAATAATTAAATAGAGAGGAATAATTGTGTATAATAATAATAATAATAATAATAATATAATAATAATAATAATAATAAGGTTTATTAGGGTTTAATTATAGTTAGCTAGGTTTAGGATTAGAATTTTATTAGGTTTAGGGTTAGTTTTTATTATAATTTATTAGGGTTTGGGTTTAGCGTTTA
Source organism: Tamarix chinensis (assembly GCA_030549775.1). Taxonomy (NCBI): domain Eukaryota; kingdom Viridiplantae; phylum Streptophyta; class Magnoliopsida; order Caryophyllales; family Tamaricaceae; genus Tamarix; species Tamarix chinensis. The sequence continues at coordinate 44,931,880 of CM060173.1, read as the reverse complement.
TTATACTAAGTATAATAATTAATATGTTCTCTTATAACAAACTATTATATACATTATTTTCAACTCTACTATCAATAATATCATATTATTATACATAACCTATATATATTATCTTATTAATATCTACTTAATTTTACTATGTGTAGCTTGAACAATTTGATGATAATTTGATGTTCAACTGGTTTGTTAAATATATGAATAAATATTATGTCATTATTTTAAATATGTCGAGTATAATAAGAGGAAGTTTGATTCAAGTTAACTCATTAACAAATGTAGTGGGAGTAAATGAAAGGATTTGTTTAGTAATTTTTCTTTTCTTGATATTTAATGACACATTTATATCAATTGAGAAATAAATAAATCAATTTAAGATTATAAGTTGTATGATGAGTATCTTATGTGGGTATGTTGTTAGCTTTACATAGTTGGTTAAGATTTGGTAGAATATATTTATGATTTGTCTAGCTAGTTAAAGATCTGTTTACATATTCTGTAATTTAGATCCTTTCAAGAACAACATTGATGAGAAGATTTAGTGGTTCTCATTTGTAGGTAGTGAGATGACATATCCTCCACTATATCTATGCATAGCACCACATGCAGATCTACAGACTCATGTCATATGGTTATACAACGAGCTAGGTTGGTTGTATATTAGTGGTGCATCCTATCACCCCTTCCATTTTATATCGTATCATCTACTGTTGACCTTGCCTCAGATAGAGCCATGGGCATTGGCTGCATCTACTTTTTTGCATTGGTTTGGCCACCACACTGATGCACTACACCTAAGATTTATTGAGGGTGAGGTGTTTGCCAGAGAGTATGATAGAATATCAAGAGAGCTGATGGTGATTGATGATGAGTGGAGGTTTTGTGATAGCTTTCCTCCGAGTATCCACCCCGGTTACCCTAGAGTATTCATGACTAAACTCTTTAGTGATGATGTGAGGGATCAGATGACATATTGTGATGAGTGGGCTTTGAGAGTTATAGTTATTAGTTGGCCTCAACGAGGCTACCCGGGGATCTAGTTTTATGACTATGAGTTTTATTATTTAGGTTTTTGGGTTGTAGCAACCTTTTGATTTATATAGTGTTGCTATTGCTTTAGTCCCGTAGTATGTATATTGTTTGTTATTTGAACCATTGTACAATGTTTTTCTATATATTATGTATATATGTATATGTGTGTTATATATATATATATATATATATATATATATATATATATATATATATATAGTTGTGGTTGTGTGTGTGTGTGTGTGTGTGTGGTGTGTGTGTGGTGTGTGAACTCTTTCTAAGTATGAGCAGTTTGAGTACTAATATCTTTTTGGAAATGTGTTATCATGATTCGTATATATATATATATATATACAGAATATCATGATACATTTGAGATTAATTCTTTCTAAGCATGAGCGATTTGTGAATTATTAAACTTATGATTCAATTGATTTGTAATAATTACTTTTTCTTGGGATACATCTAGATTGAAAAACTATGGATCGGAAATGGTTATCTGCAAATCTTTTGTCTAGAGAATATAACGAATGAGTGGAGTTTTTCATCAAGTTTATAGTTGAACATGCTCGGGACTCTAGTAGAATATTCTGTCCTTTTTTGAATTGTGCTTGTATTCAGCATGTCAACATTGATGATTTGAAAGATCATTTATTTGTGTATGGAATTGATACAAGTTACACTTGTTGGATATGCCATGGTGAAATAGATTTTAAATATGATAATGAGGATGTTAGGAAGGAAAGTAGTGGATCATCATTTAAGAACTATGAGGGACATTTGTTAGAGGAGATGACTCAAAAGGTGGAGGAAAGTATTTGGGATTGTCCAAAAATGTTTGAGAAGTTATTGAATGACTCAAAGAAACTTTTGTACAGTGATTGTAAGATATTTACTCAATTATCCACTACTTTAAGGTTGTACAAATTAAAAAGCATGTAACAGATGGACTAATAAGAGTTTCACGGAATTATTGACACTTGTAAATGATATGATTCCTAATGACAACATTCTACCCGATCGTACCTATGAAGTAAAGATGATTCTTTCCTCTATGGGCATGAGTTATGAGAAGATAAATGCATGCCCTAATGATTATATTTTATTTCGCAATGACAATGCGTCTTTGGATAGTTCTCCAAATCTTGAATGCAAAGCATCACAATACAAGAAGAACAAGGTGCTCGCTAAGACTCTATGGTATTTTCCTATAATACCAAGATTAAGGTGGATGTTTAATGATGTTGAAGATGCCAAGAACTTGATATGGAATGCTAATGATAAGATAGATGACGAGCTTCTTAGACATCCATCTGACTCTTCATAATGGATGAGAATTAATGGCTTGTTCCCTAAATTGGTAAAGAAGCAAGAAATATGTGCATTACGCTTTCTATGGATGGAATGAATCTACAAAATCAAGGCACCTAAAGTTTATGGCCGGTGATTTTAGTTATATACAATCTACCTCCATGACTTTATATAAAACGCAAGTATATGATGTTTTCTTTATTCATTTTGGGGCCAAACCAACTAGGGAATGATATTGATAATTATTTGTCAACTTTGATTGATGGTTTGAAGTTCTTGTAGGACATGGGCGTAGAAGTATTTGATGCATATAGTGAATAAAATTTCACTTTAAGAGTAATGTTATTTTGTACTATAAATGATTTTTCGGTGTATGGTAACTTGTCAGGTTATACTATGAAAGGCCATTATGCATGCCTGATATGTGAGGAAAATGCTTCATTCTTTTAGCTAACACATGGCTGGAAGACTATCTTCCTTGGTCATTGTAGGTTTTTACCAAATAATCATCATTATTGTAGGCAAAGAAAAATGTTCAATGGCTTCTGAGAAGAAGGGTAGGCACCAATCAGGTTGACGGGCCAACAAGTGTAGCTAAAGATGAAACATTTGAGTGTCAAGTTTGGGAAGAAGAATAAAGATAAGCCTCCATCAATTGGGTGGAAGAAGATTTTAATATTGTAAGCGCTTCCTTATTGGGAATCTCTATATATGAGACATGCCCTTGATGTGATGCATATCGAGAAAAATATATGTGACAGTCTTGTTAGTACATTACTTAATGTTCCATGAAAGACTAAAGATGGCATCAATGCTCGAATAGATATGGAAGAAATGGGCATCATATTTACCACCGGCGTATCATACTCTTTCTAGAAAAGAAAAAATTTCATTTTGTAAATTTTTTAACAATGTCAAGGTTCCAGAAGGGTATTCTTCAAATGTCAGAAGACTTGTGTCGATGAAAGAGTTGAAACTAATTATCATGAAGTCTCATGATTGTCATATTTTGATGCAGCAATTGTTGCCGATAGCTATACGTGGAGTTTTGTCAAATCTTGTTTGAATTACTACCATGAGGATTTTATGTTTCTATAACACTATCTATTATAAATTCATACATCTTGATAGTTTTGATGCCTAGCAAAGAGGGATTGTGATTACTTTGTGCCAGCTTGAAATAAATTTTCCACCCTCATTCTTTGACATTATGATACATCCAACTGTTCATTTAGTTTATGAGATAAAAATGGTAGGATATATTCATGGGCACTAGATGTACCCTTTTAAATGGTTAATGAAGTTGCTAAAAGGTTATGTGAAGAATTCATATCGGCCAGAAGGATACATTGTTGAGAGTTATTGAAATGCCCCAAAAATTTTAATTTTATTATTTATTATTAAATAAGATTTTATTTTTGAAAATAATTAAATAATTTATTTTTATTAAAATGAAGGAAATTAATTAGGGCAAATTAATAAGAAATTTTATAAATATTTTACTTAGAGAAATTTGGGTATTTTAACTAATTAAATATTTTAATTTGGAAATTAATTAAATAAATTATTATATTTAAATTAAGAAAGATAAAATAGTTTCAAATTAATATTAATTTTATAAATAATTTAGTTGAAGAAAATTAGGATGTTTTGCTAATTAAAATGGAATTTATGAAAAATCTTTTAAAAATCCTAATTTAGCCTAAAAATGGATTTAAATATTATTTTATTTAAATATTATTATTTTTAAATATTTCAAATATTTTAAATAATTTAAATACCCAATCTAATTATTTTTTTTCTTTTTCCCTTTTCCTTTTTCTTCCTCCCTTTTCCTTTCTTTTTCTTTCTTTTTCTTCTTCTTTTCTTTTTTTCCCTCCCCCAAACTAGGCCTGGTCGCGGCCCATCTTCTTTCTTCTCCTACCATGGCCCACTCTAGTTTATTTCCTTCCTTCTTCCCTAAGCACACAGTGCACCGAGTTTCTTATCCTTTTTACCCTAACGAGTCGTTTAATTTAAGAACCCACCCCATCGCACTCGGACTGCCCGGTCTCCACTTCTTTTCTTTTCCTTCTTTTCTCCCCCGAACCGTTGATTCTTCCCCCCATCTTCTTCTTCCTCCTTTCCCAGCCACGTTCGACCTACAACCTCCGCTGCCACCTCCAAAAATCTCGCAACCGGTTACAACCGTTTTGAATGTTCGTTTCCCTTCCTCTCTCTCCCCCTGAACCGTTATCCATTTTGAACCAATCCACCTCCCTTTTTCTCATGCACAATCTTCCCTCTCTCCCTGCGCAACTATTCCCGCCACATTCAAACTTTTGCCAGCAACCATTATCGGTCGATGCACTCACCCCTGCCCTATCCTCCCTTCTTTGCTTTGACCAGAACCCTAACCTCCCTTCTAAGCCTATATATACCCCCCACAATAGCCCTGTATCAAGCTTTTGTCTCCTACCCAGAATTTCCCATCCTTGTCACCGCCACCCCTTTAGACTCCTCGTCTGCCGCCTCTGGCCACCAAACTCTTCATTTAAAAAAAAAATTAGTGAATTATTGGGGTGTAACAGTTACCTTATGGAAGAGGAAATTGAGTTTTATGCGAAGTATTTATCAAATGCTAAAGCTCTTGGTATTCTTAAGTCTCGACATGTAGGAAAAATTGAAGGAAAAAGTATTAGGGGCAAACAGTTTGGACATGTAGACACTTACATGTTCTGTAAAGAACATTTATATGTATTACACAATAGTGATGATGTTCGGCTGTATATTGAAGAACATATGCTTTCTTTACTGATTGAAAATTCATCAGAGACTGAGAAATACATAATCGACAAACATAATCTTTTCGTTTATCGATTAGATAAGAGATCGCATCATTCCACTCATTGGACATTCCCCAACTTTAATTTCCGAAACCCTGCATTGGTTGTCTCAGAAACTTCGATATGAAGTTTTTTCATATACCAGTTATGTGATCAACGGTTTCACTTTTTATACAAAACAACAAGATAAGAAGAGTACAATGCATAACAGTGGGGTAACTTTAGTGGTTGAGGCAATGCATGTTGCTAGTGTAAAAGACAAGAATCCAACCTATGCAGATATGAATTATTATGATGTGATTGAACATATATGGGAGTTAGATTACAATATATTTAAAGTCCCTATATTCGACTGTGCAAATATGAATTCTTATGGGTTGATAATATCTATGCAGTTAGATATAAAGATGGATTAACATTAGTAGATCTTAATAGGGTAGGGTATAAACAAGACCCATTCATCTTGGCATCACAAGCAATACAAGTATTCTTTATCACTGATCTTATGGATAACAGATAGTTTGTGGTACTATCTACGAAGAAAAGAAATAAAATGAATGTGATGATGAAAATGATGCCAATTGGAATAAAGATTGTGTTTCAACTGTGCAAGTAACTCAATTATTGACCGATGATAACAATAAAATTAATGAGGAGGAAATAAATGTTAGGGATGATCATCGTGAATTAATATATGTATCAGATCCTGAAACCAATGCTAAAACAAGAGGAAAAAGAAGGAAAAGAAGGCAATGAGGGTAATAATATTATAACATATGATATGTGTGCTAGTTTTTTTAAATTCATTTTTTGACCTTCCTCATTGGATATTTATTGTATCAAAAAATAATTTAGTGGTACGTTATGGTCAATACATAACATTCTAACATAATTTATTTATTTATTTATTTATTGTAGAGATATGACCAAAAAAATAGTTGATAGGGAGAATAGTGATGAATAATGGAAGAGAGGACCTACAATTATGAGAATCATCACTAACATGTGGAATAAAGGAGAACTAGTCGAGTTGGGATGGAATACTTATAATCTTCCCATTAGCTCTTACGCAAGCATGTTCTTGATGTACATGTCACTCATCACGCATAACCGTGTTCCTATCTCTTATAATATTTGGAAGCAGGTTCCAAAGGGTCACAAGGAGCATATTTGGTAGAAAATCACGATAAATATGTTATTTTATTTAATCATTTTTTATGTCAAATGTTATTAATTTTAATACATTAACATCGATATACATCCACATGTCTTATTTTGCAGAGAGTCTTTAATTTTCTGGAGACTAGGAGGAAATGGCTTCTTAAATATTGTGGGGAGGTTCTAAGAACATTTAGGTCATACTTGGCTGGTAGAAAAATGTACAGAAAGAGTAACGGTTCGTTACGATAGAACCCACCCAAACGATTTGGTTTCGTTGCATATCGTCTTTCGGAGGATTTTAAGGTATTTTTTAGATAACAATTAAAATTTTTGATTAAGAATATTTCATTGATATTTAAATAACCATGTGACTATATTTTGGCTTGTAACATAGGAAAAAAGTGCCAAAAATAAAGAGATTACTAAGCATAATTAATACAAGCATAATATGGATCACAAAGGTTATGTAGGCCTTGAAGAGGAGTTGGTATGTGATTTTAATTTATCTATTTATATGTAAAATTCTAATGTTACTATAATATTGTTAATGTAAGATTAATTTTTTATTTATAACTCCTATCCCAAGACATGGAACCATATACCTCGCCCATCAATATTGGTACATTATGGAAAAAGGCTAGAGTAACAAAAGATAGATATATTAATGAAGATGTAGATGTTGCTGCCAAAAAAAGTTGTAAGTTTGTAGATATCCTGAACTCTTCTTAGTTTTCTTTTAGAAAACTATTATATTATGCTTATTCCTATAAGCTAAATTTAAATATATTGTATACATTACAGGACAAACTTGAAATGTCAGATATTATGGAGGGGGTGGACCAATATAACATTGTATCCCAGGCTACAGGAATTGTAGAACACCTCGGAAGACACAGGGGTCTTGGATTAGGTGTTACAAGAATGAGTGTGTATGGTCGATCTCGTGGTTCTTATAGCACTAATAAGAAAGTGGCCATCCTCACCTAGAAATTAAATATGGCATTTGAACAAATGGCAACAATGGAGTAAGAGTTGACATTTATTAAATCTCAAGGGTTTAAGCAATATGATTCATTAGACCATGATCAGCTTCACATACCTAATGTAAATAGCATTTGAGATAATTGCAAAGTCGATGCACATCTTTCTTCTCTTCCCGAGGTAAGCATTACAAACTATGAATTGTTATTAAATGTATTCAGTGTCACAAATAATTAACATTGTGTAATATTTTATTTTAGGGTTCATATAAATGTGACTTATTAGCGAATGACTTTCAACTCTTTTAGCAAAAGGAAGGGTACGCATCAATCATAGTACCCAAATGTAAATAGTCCATGGGTATAACTTAGCCCTAAATACAAGGTTAGTGAGTATTGACACTCCAATCATTGGTAGTGTATCCTTGGCCTTGTTATAAAGAAGGTAATAAGGTAGCCATAGTGCTAGAAGCTCATGGAAGCTTCGTGCCTTGGCCTGTGGATCAGATACGTCTCACTAATGAAAAGGTAATGACATTCGACATCATTATTAGAACTTATTTATTACTTACATAGTTTATACCTTTTTCATATATATATACTCAATACATATTTTTTTTATTATTATTAATTAAGGAATCAAAAAGGAAGACTTCTCCTGTTGGTAAAACCAAGAGAGGTACTAGTAGAATGAGAAACACAAAAGAGGGCGCTATTAAAGGAAAGAGAGCTAAATCTAAAAAAATCAATTACCCCACAAAATATTTCTTCTTTAGAGAAGAGCCAACCTCCACCAACACTGGCTTTATTGTATTTCTATGCCCAAAACTATCTCAGGGACAAGTACATTTTCATTAGTTGTCATCTTGGGTATGTTGGAAGGGACGATACTACTTACATGGTATTGACGGTTGATATAAGTAACATTTATAATCAGGAATGGATGTCAACCATGAGTTTTGTCATCTATGTCACGTAAGTATTATTTCATATTTCAGATCTTAGTACTTCTTGTTATATTGGAATTTTTAATGAATTCTTATATGAGTTATTAGTTATTAACAAATATGCATTATTATTGTCATCTATAGGTTAGTAGATAGTTATGCTATCCTCTATTGTATTTGTGTGCCCATACTACATGGCTGATGGTACTACAATAAGAGAGGGTAGGTACATAAACTATTTAGCAGATAACATTTTGATTAAAGGATGCATCAAGCTATATCTCATTCCTCACCTCGCACATGAACATTGGGTTTTGTACACCATCCGACCTGATCTTAATAAAGTCTATGTGTTTGATTCCCTTTGAACCTATGACGTGCCTTTTGACGTCGCTCGTCATGGTGGGAAAGAATTTATCGACATGTTAGTATACTTTTCACTTATTTATGCATTTATTCTACTTTAATTATTTGAGGTATATATACTTACAATATTTTGTATCCAACTCTATTTATTAGGGCACTATGGACAGCGTATCAGAGGAGAGGTGGGAATGGTGTCCCATACCCAAAGAGTCTTCAATATAAGCCTGTAATGGTAAGTAGGAAAACAACTATTTTATACATTTTTTAATTAATAGTTAGAGAGCTAACTGAATTCATTTGATAGTGTCCACAACAGCATAATGACAATTATTGTGGATACTATGTATGTAGAGCAATGGATTTGATAGTCCAAAACAGATCGGTCAACATAGATCTGAGCCATGTATATTTATTTTTCCATATTATTCCATTAATGAATCATGACATATATATTTGGTACTTGGCTTAAGTACTAACTGAATATTAATCGAAACTTAGGTATTATAGTTTTTCACCGATAACTATGCACAAGGCCAGAAATACAATGTTGATAAAATTGATGAAGTTAGAGACTAATGGGTCAAGCACGTGCACTCATACATTCGGTATTAGCTAGGGATATATATTCTACATGCATGTTTAAGTTTGTATTTCATCTACTTCTTTTGTTCATCTAGGCTATGATCTATGAACTTTTGACTTTGGAGTGTAGAGTTACCTAATTGTAGAACGCCTACTAATTTTCAATCCTAGGTATGCCCAGTGTATCGAGACATACTAATTAGAGCTTGAATGAAAATATGGAGTATCATTTGGGAGGAAGACATGCATGTATATATTAATTGATGTTGTTTTACATTGCAGATTTGGTAAATATTTGAACATACAATTGTGTATGTGGGCTGGAATAAAACAAAAAAAAATATTTAAAAAAACATATAGTTTTATTAACGGTTCTTACTGAAACCATTATTATAGATGTTTTAATAATATTTTTGAGGAAGAATCGTTATTAAAACAAATGTTTTAATAACGGTTCCCCAATAAAACTGTTATTAATATAATTTTTAATAACAGTTTCAATAAGAGCCGTTATTAAAAGTTGTATTTAACCTCAAATTTATGCTTATTTAATACGTATTAGGGTTTAATAAATGTATAATCAATGATTAAAACCCTAATTGGATCATATTTTAACAACGGTTTTTGTAATAACCGTTATTAAAACTTTATTTTTAACAACAATTTTGACTTAAAAACCGTTATTAAAACCTAGTTTTTAACAATAGTTGACTTAAAATTCGTTATTAAAACTTTGTTTTTTAACAATTGTTTTTATATTAAAATCGTTATTAAATACCAAGTTTACAACCATATTTACAATTTTTTATATATTTTTATGACGGTTATAAACCGTTATTAAAGATTTAATGATGGGCAATTCAATAATGGTTCACAAGTATAAAACAACCGTTATTAAAATTCCTTTCCGGGGTAGTGTGAAGCTCATCCTTGAGTCTAAAGTGTACCTTACTTCCTTGAGTTTTAAACTACAAATCAAGCTTGTCTCTAGTTGTATACTTCTTATACCAATTTTCTTTAAGACACTATCATTAACCATCAGTACCTCATCAAATTTTATGAATTTATAGGAGGATAATAGCTTATTATTAGGGGTGGCACGGTAAGACATACCAATGTCCACTACCTAAAAATCTTATGTACATGAGGTGCTTGTGCAAGTATTCAAATGCTCTAAGACAATCATTAGTTCACCATTAGTAACGATTATTGTCTCCTAATCCATTTTACTTTTCCCATTCACACCCTTCTTCAACTACCAATAATCCTTCTTTCAGTGGCCTAGCTTCCCACATTAGAAGTAAGACTTATCCTTCTTTGAGTTATTTGACCTATTGGTAGACTCCCTCCTTTGATTTCCACCCTTAGCTTTCCCTCAGACTACCATAAGTGCCTCAGAATTTGATGATGAGGCCATAATGCCTCTTTTTCTCATCTCTTCTCCTAGAAGTGATGTTGTCACCGATGTCATTATGAGCTTTTTTCCCAGGGGTGAAATTGTTGATATATACACAAAGAGTCTCCTAGCTGTCGAGTAGAGAACTCAAAACCAACAAGGCTTGAACTTCATCCCCCGAACACTATCTCCATGTTCTTCAAGTGTATGAATATGTTAGTAAACTCATTGATGTGTGATGCAATGAACTGTTCACCTTCATACCATAATTTGTACAACTTCCTCATGAGTTGTACTTTGTTTCCAACAACTTTATTTGCATAAAGAGAATCTAACTTGGATAACACTCCATATGCCGTAGTTTCTTTCTCAACATGATGGATGATACTATTATCAACCCATTGACGAATATAACCACAAGTTCTTTTATTGAGTTTTTTCTACTCTCCTTTTTCTTATATGTCCTCTAGTGTGACTCATTTATTCTCAATTAGATCAACAAACACTTTCACATAGAGTAGGTATTCCATATTTTTCTTCCAAGCCATGTAATTAGTGTTGTTCAATATCGCCATAAGCAGTTCATCGACTGCCACGATTGTCAACAAAACTTTGATACTAATTATTGGAATTAGTAACCCCTTAGGATAGTTGTCGTTGGTATGTGGGAGAGTTGTCGTCAGCCAACTTGATGAAGGGAAAACAAGATTGTTAAAACACTAAAGAATTTTAATATTGAGAATTTTAAAACTAGCCAATTCTAAGGAATTGTAACTGAAGGTTGCAAACATAAGAACTAAGAATTTATGGAATGAAGAAATATGAGACTTTTATTGAATATGAAGATTATAAAAAAATGGAGAAATTATGGCACACTTATAAAAGGTCAAGAGAGGATATTTTATATCTTTTGCTTTCATATTTAGCCATAATATCTAACTATCATTGATTGTTTGATCTAGTTTGACTTATACATGTATGAGTTGACGTCTGTTAATTTAGAGATTGATGCTAGTTATTAAGATATTTTCTAATTATTGCTTGACACTCTTTTCTTGCTCGTGTCTTCTTCCACAGTCCTCGTCATAAGAGATTTTCCTTGGCTAATACTCTTTGGTTGATGTGCCTAGTTGATGTCCTTTGCTGTGGCCCTTGGGCTGAGATAGGTTGTAGTGTCGGCATCGACCCTTTTTTTTGTGGGGGAACCCAAAAATCCAGCCAGTAAACAAATGAAAGTGGCCATTGCTGATCTCGAGAACACCGTGGGTCGTGTTCAACAGAAAAAGGTGAGTCTACATTTTTTCCTCGATGCTCACTGGCCTGTTTGAACTCAATACGTAGTCGTTTCATTACATAATTGATAGAATCTTTTTTATTGTACTTGCTGTATATATCGCAGGAAGTTTTTACAAGCTGAACCAAGTTACATCAGAGCAAAATACCCGCTTGAGCCAATGCGTGGAGACCCTTTGATGATTTTGGATATTCTCGATTTAATAAATTCCACGCGAAACGGGCTAGCTCTCGTAGTCAGAATCTCATATGACGAGGACACGCCCGTCAAGATCGACGGTCTCCTCCAATTGGCTAAGATTCTGGAATAGAAGGTATATAATACTATCATATTCGTCCTGGAATTTAATTCATTACGGATGAGTTAGAGCTCTTTTCTTTTGTTTGAACTAAATTTTTGCTTGTATAGATAGGTATTTCTTGCGCAGTTTACTGTTCTGTATTCTTTTCTATCAGCTCAGCCTCAGGATGCAGGTGAACAAGTCCGGGGGACCTGTGCTCTCCTCAGTCACCAGAAATTTTCAAGGCAGCAGGCGGTCCTATAGTCACAGATGTACTAGATCATACCACAGGACCGAGTTGTTTTTCTTTTTAACTTTTTTTTTTCTCTTTGCATTTAGTAGCACGATATTCACGCATGTCTTCTTTCCTTGGCGAAACACATGCCGGCACATTCTTTCTGCTCAATCAGATGATGTTATGTCTGTAGAAGTTGGATGTGTTGGTTGCACTTTTCCTTCATCCTGATTACATCAATCTGCTGCTAAAGGTTTCTTATCCATCAACATCGATCTGTGGTAATAACATCATAAATGAATTTAAGTTTGGATTTGCAGCAGCATCGATCCCCAACGATCTCCATATGCTGAAGTACACCGTGACATGAGTTGCCTCTTGTTCGTAAAGATTCCTTATCATCCACCCACCCTTGCGTTGAAAAAAATACGTGCACCCTTTGAAATGAGAAAGAAACACATGCAACAAATCTTCTGTTCAAAATATCTGCACGTTACCGCAAAAATTGCAGTGCATGTCCAACCACGTGTTGTTATTAGAGATACCCCTATAAGAGGTTTTGGCCTCATAAGCGCATCTTTGTCTGTCACTTTGGAAAGGCTTTTTTTTTTCACCCCTCTTTTCTGGTTGAAAGGCTTGAGCATATTCTTAGTGTCCAAATGTAGGATTACGATTGGATAAGCCAAGTTTAATAGGGAGTTGATGTAGCACCCCGAAATTCCCTACTTTTTTTTTTTAAAAATTGAAAGAATTTAAAATTGAAATCTTGTGAATTCTGAGGATGTTACAGCCACACTTAGTATCAGACTGATTCACTCCGACCGTTCCAATACCAAGTGCTAACGCTAAAAAGATTTTTTTAAACTTAACCCGAGAGTTCATAAAATGAATTAAAAAGATCATAACATAAAAATCATAGTGCAAAATCAAAATTTTTTTGGAGGGAATAATCTTACAATCAATAAAAGGTTTAATTGAAATACTCAATACAAGGTAATAAATTATAAAAGGATAAATATAATACAAAAGAAATATAGAAGGAATAAATCACATAAAGAGTAATACGACCACGACACTCTTGAACTTCGAGCCAATCCACAAGCTCAACACTCAGCCCTCCACTGATGTCTCACCCACCTGCACAAAGTCAGAAGAGCCTAATACTCGTGGGAATTAGTAGTACCCATAAAAAGGGTGATCAATAGGCTATATACTAAGCAAGGTAACTGTGCACTAAGGCCAACACACAAAGTTCACATAAACCATGCAGAATAACAAAAGAGCATAAAGTCCAACATGATAACATAAAGGCATACGATCATTTAGGTAAAAATATAAAGGCTCATTCATAATCCGGATTAATTACTTAATTAATCTCTTATCAAAATTCTTTTCACACCATGCTCTTCATCAATTCCACACGAGTACGGGAACCCCACTATTTTAGCCGGTGGATCGGTCTCTAGGGCACTTCGGCGCTTGGCCACTATTCTAGTCGGTGGATCGGTCACTTAGGGTACATGCCCTACCACTATTATATGCCGATGGATCGGTCTAGCCTCTACTCACATGGTGTTCCACTGTAAGTAATTAGTGTCTTTGCCATATCTTAGCAAATTATAGGGTTTGGTTTATTGAGGTCAGGATCCAACACTATTATAGCTAGTGGACAACTGAAATGCCCCAAAATTTTCTATATTTATAAATTGTATTTAAATGATATTTTATCAAAAAAATTATTTAAATAAATTATTTTATTAAAATAAAATGGAATTAATTAGGAAAAATAAAGAAGAAATTTATAAGTATTTTTATTAGAAGAGAATTTGGGTATTTTAGCTAATTAAGCATTTTATTTTGAAAATTAATTAAATAAATTATTTTATTTACAATAATAAGGAGAAGATAATTTCAAATTAATAATAATTTTATAAATAATTTGATTGGAGAAAATTAGGGTGTTTTGCTAATTAAAAAGGAATTTATGGAAAATCTTTTAAAAATCCTAATTTAGACTAAAATAGGATTTAAATATTATTTCATTCAAATATTATTATTTTTAAATATTCCAAATATTTTAATAAATTTAAATACCCAACATAATTATTTCTCTCTTTTCCTTTTTCCTTTTCTTTCCTTTTTCTTCTTTTTTTTCTTCTTTTCTTTTTCTTTTTCTTCTTCTCCTCATTTGGGCTGCCTCTCCTGCGGCCCACTTCTCCTTTTCTTCCTTCGGCCCAGCCCAGCCGCGCGACATTGTCTCCTTCTGCCACCCCTTGATGCGCCGCGTTTTACTTATTTTCCAACTTAAACTCAGCGTTCCATTTAATGCCTCCTCCTCCGTCGCCGAACCGCCCGGTCTCCTTCCTTTATTTTTCTCTTCTTTCTTTCTCGGCCCCCCGGTCCAAGCCCCCCCCATCTTCTTCTTCCCCAGCCCGACGCCACCGACCTACACCTGCACCGCCGCCCGCCCTGGTTTTTCGCCGGCGATCTAGCCCGATTTGACCAGCATTTTCCTCCCTTTCTCTTCCCCTCGTTTCGGCAGCCTCATAAATCCTATCAACTCTCCCTTTTGTCGCGTGATACTCTCTCTCTCTTGTGCAACCCCTTTTCCCATTTTGATTTCTGCCGGCCAAACCACGCCACCGGCGACCGGAACCCTACCTTCCCTATCTACTAGCCGACCCAAAGAACCCTAGCCTCCCTTCTAAGCCTATAAATACCCTCGTAAGCAGCTCTGTATCGAGATCTTGATCCTCCAACCCATAATTTTCCCTTTTTCGCCACCACCCTTTTAGACGCCTTTTTCGCCACCTCCGGCCAACTACGCCGCCTTCTCTAGCCACCCGTGTACTCCTTGCACCACCCTCTAGCTAACCAAATTTCCATGTACCTCGATTCTTCCTGAATAAGTCTCCCCAGCTGTGCGAATTCCCCTTCCCAACCAGCCCTTTCTTCCACCTCCGTCGCCCTTTGAACCGCCCTTAGCCACCTCTTCCGCCGCTTCTGCCGCTTATTTATCCTCCCATCCTCTATTGCAGAACCTCCTTTATCTCCCCATACCTTTATTTTCCTTTTTCTCCCTCTCCTCCTCTCTCTTTCTCCTTCTCCTCCATTCGGCTGCCGCCGCCGCCGTGCGCCGCCACCTTTAGCTGTGTCGCCACCTTCATTCCATTCCTCTCCTTATGGGCAACTCAAAACAGCCTAACTTCCACCTCCATTATTTCTATCTTATTCCTAGCATGCAACTTTCCCCTCTTTCTTCTCTTTTTCCGGCCACCGCCGCCACCGCCGGTGCTGCCTATCCCCACCAACCTATGGTTGAACCCTAGACCCTCTCAGTTATTTTTTCCTATTTTTATAACCCTTAAATTATTTTATTTCTATTATTTACATATAAATACTATTATTATTATTCTTAATATTATATTTTTAATATGCATTATTATTACTATTATTAGTATTAATATTTTTATTATTATTTATGTTGAGGGCTAAAGCCTATTGTATTTTAATTTGATTTTATTATTTTTCTTCTTATTATTTCTATATTTACCATTATTAATATTAAAATGTTATAAGTATAATTATTATTATTACTTCCTATTTGGAATTTCCATTATTATTAATACAAATATTTTAACATTAGTTTACTAATAATGTTGTTGTTGTTGTTGTTGTTGTTGTTGTTGTTGTTGTCATTATTATTATTATTATTATTATTATTATTATTATTATTATTATTATTATTATTATTATTATTTCTAATTTTGGTTATTTAATTTACAAATAATATTTTAAGCATTATTTTGGTAAAGGGGTCGAAACCCTTATTTCACTTTAGTTTTGAGTAATGCCTTATTATTATTATTTTTACTTTTTTTTATTATTCTTATTAATATTAATATTGATATTATTTTGGGTATCTTTATTATTATTATTTAATCAAAAGCCTAGTCTTATATTAAGTTAGTGTTTAATATTATTTCGATAGGAGGGATTCTAATTTTAGCTTTTCCCTCATAATAGGTAAAACCAGTTAAAGCCCTAAGGAGGCGTAGGAGCGTGCTTCAAGACCGGTGTCGTTTTAGGTAAGGGGTGTTAAGGCCTTTTGTGTGCTTATATGCATTATGTGCTTTGTATGCTATGTATTCTATATTTGTCATTATTAATTATTTCGTATGTGGTATGACATGGAGTTGAAGTATGTTTTTGTATGGCATGTGTACTAGGGTTGTTGACAAATCAAGCCGGTTCGCGAATCGGCTCGGCTCGGCTCGTCGGCTCGACTCGGCTCGCTTGATTAGATAAAAAAATCAAATCCAAGCCTTGATTTTAGGCTCGTTTATTTAACGAGCCAAACTCAAGCCTAGGTTGACTCGGCTCGTTAGCTCGCAAACCGGCTTGATTCGAACCCGACTCGAATTCGGCTCGTTTGCTCATTTATCAAATAAGTTTTGAAAATATATATAAATATAAAATAAAGTAAAAAAGAACTAATTATTTTTTTTACAAATAATTATCATAATTTAAGTCTTTTTTAACAAAAATAATTTTTATAAGTTTTTTTACTAAAAATAATCTTCATAATTTCGAAGTGTAAATACAGTTGAACCGGGCTTCCAGGCTGGGCGGCCCGGGCTTGTCTCGTTGAGCGGTCGAGGGAAGTCACACAGGCTTTTTTTTTTAATTCTTCCGGTCCTGTGCGGTTGTGTTGTGTTACTTATTACTTTTTTCCTGCGTGCTTTACTTTTCCAGAGTCCAGAGACTCCAGACGAGAGCTGCCGACTCCCCACTACCCAGTCCCCTCGAGGCCTCGACCCTCGACCCCGTCCCGACCAGTCGACCACTACCAGCCACCAGGCGAAAAGTTGAAGACGACGCACGACACGTCGGCACCTCTCACGCACAGCCACAGGCACAGCGGCACAGGCCCTGCACGAGTAGGAGCAGCACAGTCGAGCACTCAGCCGCAAATCTCGCTCCCGCAGGCGCAGCGAGCCAGGCCAACGGCGCTCTCCAGATCTGCAGATCTTGAGCGGCTCAAGCCCTCTGCCAGTCTGCCCTCCTCACCGGGTCTCCCTCTCCCTCTCCCTCGCGGCGTCGCCCCTCCACCAGGACCACCACGGCACCACTCGCGAGTCCCGTCCTCTATTCCCGAATCCCACTTGAAAACCGACTGTATACTAGTATACTACAATCTTAACCTAACTCTGTTTTATGTGTATTGTGAGGTATATTGCATTTATTTTTTTTATGGCTTGAGTTATCAATAATAAACATAGATGCCTTGATTTTGCGAGGGAATAAATCAAATCCCATCCTTGATAGTTTATTATTGATGTTTATTATTAAATTTGTTGAATAAATCTATGCTCTATTCATTTCTGATTCTAAATCTATGCAATGGTATTAGGTATTGAAAGTTACAGGTTTAATCGACTAATTTTTTTAATAAACGATCCAAACAAATCGAGCCGACCAAACCGAGCTCGAATCGAGCCGACCAAACCGAGCCACAAATCGAGCCATGAGCCAAGCCTAATGAACCGAGCCGATTTGGTTCGTTTTCATTAAACAAAACTGAGTCGAATAGCTCGCGAGCTTTTTTCAAACCGAATTCAAGCCTCAAATACTTGACTCGATTCAAGCTCGAGCCGAACTCGAGCCTTACAAAAAATTTAACGAGCCGAATCGAGCCAGAGAAGGTTCGGCTTGATTCGGTTCGTCAACAGCCCTAATGTGTACTATGTGTATGTGACAATATGTGTTGTGACCCTGTAAGACATGCATGAGAGGATGTCGATGTGGTTTGTGTGGGAGAAAGGATGATGGGGAAAGAAGTTGACTAAGGGAAGTGAGTTGACCTAATTTTGTGGTTTTATAAGGAATAATCTAATGTATGGTTTTATGTGGAGAATATAATTTATGGTTTTCTGCGGAGAATATAATATATGGTTTTATTTAGGAAAATCTAATTTATGATGTTATATGGGAGAATCGAATTTATGGTGTGTTTGGGAGAATCTAATTTATTATGTTAATTGGGAGAATCTAATTTATGATGTTATACGGGAGAATCTAATTTATGGTTTGTTGGGAGAATTTAGTTTATGATGTTATTTGGAATAAATTAATTTATGATTTGATTGGGAGAATCTAATTTATGATTTGTTTGGAGGAATGCAATTTATGTTTTTGCTTGGGAGATTCTAATTTATGATTTTATGTGGGAGAATCTAACTTATGGTCTTGTATGGGAAAATCTAATTTGTGGTTATGAATGGGAGAATCTAATCAATGGTAAGGTAAGGATGAATCTTTGATTTTATGTGATTTGAATCTAGGGTTAGGTAAGGATTAATATTTGGTTGGTATGGATTGACTTTAGAGTTTGGTATGGACAAATCTTTGGGTTTTATATGGTTTGAATTTAGGTTTGGTATGGGTGAATCTTTGGTTTTGTGTGGATTGAATTTAGGGTTTTGTATGACAAAATCATGGTTTGTATGGTGGTATTTATAGTTGTATGGTGGTATTAGGGTTACATGGTGGCATTGATGGTTGTATGGTGGTATTAGGGTTTGCATGGTTGAATTTAGGGTTTCACGTGGCATTTTAGGGTTTACATGAAAATGTTTGGAGGTTTGCATGGGGAGATTAATGTCTGCATAGGTATGAAATTTATGTATGGAAAGTTAATTTGGGATGTAAGGAAGGTAATATAAGTGTTATTTGGGTGTTGAACTATTTTGGATGAAAAATAGTACGTGGAGCATTATGAGGGTACGAAAGAGACTAAATTAGCGTTTGGAGTAATGAACTACGGGTTGTTGTGATTAACTAGGGTTGGAGTGGATAATTGTGGTTTGTTATGATTAACTAAGGCGTAGAGTGGCTAATTATGGTTGCTATGATTAAATAGAGTTTGGACTGGTTGACTATGGTTTATTGTGGTTAATTGAGGTCGGTGGTGGTTGATTAGGGTTTTGTGTTATCATGTGTATGTGGTGATTAAAGTGTAATTATGATGGTGGACTTTTATAATTTTGATGTGTGAAGATTTATGCATTTCCAGGGGAAAGCTTTTGAATAAGATATTTAAGACACTAATCATCTAAAGTGGAAGATTATTGAGCCGGGTCCAGCCGATCCACCGGTTAGGAATAGTAGTTAGGGTTATTACCCTATGTGTGACCGATCTACCGGTAATAATAGTGGTAAGGACTTTGTCCCGCAAGTGTCCGGCCCACCGGCAATAATAGTGGGGTGACTCGAGCTCAATAAACACAAACCAAAGTTTGCTAAAGATACTTAAAAGGTACTAATTACTTATAGTGAAACACCATGTGAGCAGGAACCAGTCGATCCACTGGTAAGGAATAGTGGTGTGGACTTTGTCCCGCAAGTGACCGATCCACCGGCGAATAATAGTGGTGTGGAATTTTTCCTGCAAGTGACCGGCCCACCGGCAATAATAGTGGGGTGTTCCTGTGCTCACATAGACTTGATAAAAAGTATTGTGTGAAATGAGTTATGATCAGAGATTAATTTAAAAATTAATTTAGACTATAATTGGGCCTTTGTACTTTTACCTAAATTGTTCATATGCCTTTATGTTGTTATGTTGGATTACACCCTTATATTATTCTGCATGGATTATCTGCTTATGTGTTGGCCTTAGTGCTCGGATACCTTACTCAGTACGTAGCGTACTGATCACCCTTTTCATGGGTGCTGCTCATTCCCACGAGTAGTATGCCCTTCTGACTTTGTGCAGGTGGGCAAGACATCAGTCGGGGCTGTGTGTTGGGTTTGTGGTTGGCTCAAGTTTGAGAGAGTTGTGGTCATATTTTAGTCTTTATGTGATTCTATTTCCTTTTATTAATCTTTTATCTGTTGTAACTATTTCTCTTTTTAAGTTGAATAATAATTCCTTACGCGTACTCTGATTTTTGTTTTACAACAGTTTAATGCTTATTTGGAATGTGGATTGTGATGATTTATAATTGATCATTCTTTTCTTTAGCCTTAGCACTTGGTACTGAAACGGTCGGAGAGAACCGGTTGGTACTAAGTGTGGCGATAACATTCCCAGAATTCATAGGTTTTAAGTATTTCTATTTTAATTACTTCAACTTTTTAAAAAAAGTACTGAATTTTGGGGTGTTACAATAACATGTCCTACCACTGTTATATGCTGGTGGATCGGTCTCCAGAATACTGTAGTACTTGGCCACTATTATGCTGGTGGATCGGTCTGGGCCCGGCTCAATACTCTTTCACTTTACATGATTAATATCTTAAGTATTTTATTCAAAACTTTTCACCCAAGACATGGATGAATCACTCCATTTGCACTTATCCTCTAACTGACCCGTATCATATCATGAGAACCTTGCACCTCCTATCTTGCCCAAAAACCTTTCCTCTATACCCAAACTCATACTAGAACTCGAGCATCGAAATATATGGGTCAAGGCCCACTACTACACACCTCTAAGTTCACTTATTTCCTTACTCTAGGTTCTCCCCAAAAACCCTAATTTAGGCCTAAATGGCCCATCCTACTCCACCTCACACAACCCAAATCATTTTAACACCCCATTTTTCACAACCCATCGATCCCATATTCATCATCATACTTTATTCACCAAGTACACACATGTTATTACCGAACCCTAGTTAGCTATATCAAAACCCTAGTTAATCACAACAACCCATAGTTAATAACTCCAAACCCTAGTTATGCACAACTAACCATAGTTAACCACTCTAAACCCTAGCTAACCACAATAAACCATATTTAACCACTCTAAACCCTAGTTAATCACAACAAACAATAATTAGCCACTCCAAACCCTAGTTAATCACAATAAACCATAATTAGCCACTATAAACCCTAGTTAATCACAACAAACCATAATTATCCACTCTAAACCCTAACTCAGTCTCCTCTATACCCTTATAATATCCTACGTACTATTTTTCAGCCAAAACTTCCAAACAGCCAAATAACTCTTCTATTACCTTCTTTATATACCAAGTCAACTTTTCATACATAAACTTTACTCCCACACAAACGCTAACCTCCCCATGCAAACCTTTAAACTTTTTCTTGCAGCCCTAAAACTCCCACGTGAAACCCTAGATTCAACCATGCAAACCCTAGATCCATCCATGCATAACCCTAGATTCCGCCATGCAAAACCCTAGATTCAATCCATACAAAACCCTAGATTAGATTTCCCCATGTAACACCATAAAATCTACCATGCAAAACCTTAAGTCCATCCATACCAAAACTCTAGATTCCTCTATACAAAACCCTAGATTAGATCTTCCCATACAACACCATAGAATCTGCTAGGCAAAACCTTAAATTCACCCATACAAAACTATAAATTAGAATCTCTCATATAATACCATGGATTAGATTCTCCCATAAAAAACCATAGATTATATTCTTCCACATGAAACCATAAATTCTCCATTTTATTCTTTCACTCATGGAGCATTAAAATACTTAGGTCAACTCACATCCTTTGGTCAACTTATTCCCCTTTTGTCAACTCAATTCCATTAATCAACTTCTTTCCCTTTTAGTCAACTTACTTTTCTTAGTCAACTTCTTTCCCCATTCTCCTTTTTCATCCTTTCCCCCACATTAACCACATTAACATCCTCACATGCATGTCTTACAAGGTCACAACACATATCATCATATACCACAATATTTCATCACATACACATAGTACACATGCCATATAATAACACTTAAACATGCTTAAACTCCATGTCAAACCACACACGAAATAATTACAATGATAGACATAGAATGCATAACATATAAAGCATATAATGCACATCAACACACATGAGGCCTTAGTAACACCCTTACCTAAAACGACACCGGTCTTGGAGCACGCTCCTGCACCTCCTTAGGACTTTGACTGGTCACATCTATATAAGGGAAAAACTAGAATTGGATTCCCTCCTACCAAAAATACTATTATTAATAACTTATTTTAAGACTGGGTTTTTAATAAAATAATAACATATTAATAATAATGACATTAACTAATTTCTAACTTTGCTAAAGATATAAGAATTAATAGTAATATTGCAAAAGTTGATAATTTAGGTCTTTGAAGATTAATTATAATAATAATAATAACAAAAATGGAAATAATATAAATAATAACAATAATGATAATAATCACAATAATAATAACCATAATAATAATAACAATAATAATAATAACGGCATTACTCAAAAACGAAGAGAAATAAGGGCTTCGGCCCCTTTACCAAAAAATGATGATGATGATGATGATGATGATGATGATGATGATGATGATGATATGAAAAACAATAATAGAAATAGAAATAACATTAATGATAAAAACCACAATAATATTGAAAAATAATAATAATCATAACGGTAGTAATAATACTAAAAATACTAATAATAATATTAATATGATTCAAAACGAATGGTGAGATAAGGGCTTCAACCCTTCACCAAAATAATGCTAATAATATCATTAGGACCTTATTATTAAAAATAGTAATAATAATAGTAATGAAATAATAATCGAAATTACAAAATAATAATGATGATGATGATGATGATGATGATGATGATAGTAATGATAAAATAACTTAAACTGAGAGTAACATAAATTAGGGTTTTCGACCCTACTTCAAAATAGTAAAAGTATCATTAGTGATAGTGATAATAATAATAATAATAATAATAATAATATTACATATTACTAATAATAATAATAATAATAATAATCGCATAACAATAATAATAATAATAGCAACACTATTAGTAAAATAGTTGCAATAATAATAATAATAATAATAATAATAATAATAATAATAATAATAATAATAATAATAATAATAATAATAATAACATTACAAAATAAAAACTCATAATAATACTAATAATATTAATAATAATAACACTAATAATCTACTAAGCCAAAAAAGGTCAGCCCTAATAAGAAATAATAATACTAATAATATTGAACTTAATAATATTAATATTAATATTAATACATAATAATATAATATTTGAATAATAGGCTAAAATTGAAATAAAATAAAATAAACTTAATTAAATAGAGAAAAAAGGTTGAGAGGGTTTAGGGTTCAACCTTAGGCTGGTGGTGATAGGCAGCATCAGCAGTGGTGTACGGCGGTGGCCACGGCCCACGGTGGTCTGAAAAAGGGAAGAAAAGGGAAAAAGTTGGATGTTGGGAAAAGGAGAGGTAGAATGGAGGTGGGAGTTGGGGTGTTTAGGGTTCCCTAGGTGGAGAGGAATAGAATGAAGGTGGCAGTGAAGCCAAAGGCGGTGGCGTTGGTGGTGGCCGAATGGGGAAGAAGAAGAAAAAGAGAGGAGGAGAGGGAGGAAGAGGAAAAGAAGAGCATGGGATATAGAGGAGGGTTTGTAGTACAGTTTGGGAGGAGAAAGGAGCGGCAGCAATGATGGAAGTGGTGGTTAATGGTGGTTTGAAGGGCGGTGGAGGTGGAAGAGAGGGATGTTTGGGAAGTAACCTTTGCACATCCGGGGTGGCTTATGCAAGGAAAATTGAGGGATGTGAGTGGTTCAAGTAGTTAGAGGGCGGTGCAAGGGTTAGTTGGGTGGGCAGAGAGGGCAATGTCATTGGCTGAAGGCGGCGGTAACAACGTCAAAAATGAAGGTGGTGGCAAGGTCAGAAATTTCTGGGTAGGAATCAAAAACTCAATACAGGGTAGATTATGAAGATATTTATAGAGTAAAATAGAGGGATAAGGTTAGAATGGGGTGACGGGAATTAAGGGCTGATCTATTAGGGTTACTAATGGCAACGGAGGCCGTCATAGTTCAAAACGGGGCAGGGGTATGCGTAGGAAAAGGAGGGACTACATGAGAAGAGGAATAAAGTGGGTTGGGCGATGGGGTTGACGGATTAGCAGGGAAAAAGAGTGAGAGAAGGTCGGTCACACAATGGGATCGGTGGCGAGATTTTCGGCCGATCGGGGAAGGAGTTGCAGTCGACGGAGAAAAGGAGGAAGAAGAAAGGAGAAAGAAAGGGGGTTGGACCGGCGGTCTGGGGAAGAAAGAAAAAGGAAGGAACTAGGCCGGTCGGTGTGGTGAGGGTAAAAATTTTAAATGAAATGATTCGTTTAGAGGGAAAAAGGAGTAAGGCACAGCGCAAAGTTCTGGGCCGCCAAACGAAGAAGGAAAAGAAGAGAGTATGGGCCACAAGAAAAAGAAACAACCCACGCCAAAGGAAGAAAATGGGAGAGGGCTTGAGCCGCTGGGTTGTCCCAGGTTGGGGGAGAAGGTAAGAAAAAGAAAAGAAGAAGAAAGAAAAAGGAAAAAGCGGAAAAGGAAAAAAAGGAAAAGAGAAAAGTAATTAGGTTGGGTATTTAAATTAATTTGAATATTTTGGATATTTAAAAATAATAACATTTAAATAAAATAATATTAAATTTCCTTTTTAGGATAATTTAGGGTTTTTGAAAGGTTTTTCATAAATTCTATTTTAATTAGCAAATCCCTCTAATTTTGTCCAATTGAATTATTAATAAAATTTCTATTAATTTGGCCCTATTTATTTCCTCTTATTTAATAAAAATAATTTATTTAATTGATTTTCAAAATAAAATCTTTAATTAGCTAAAATACCCAAATTTCTTCCTAATTAAAATACTTATAAATTTCTTCTTGATTTTTCCTAATTAATTCCCTTTTATTCTAATAAAAATAATTTATTTAATTAATTTTTCTAATAAAACCTTATTTAACTATAATTCTTAAAATTAGAATTTTTAGGGCATTTCAGCTGAGGCATATCCATTATAAAATGTTGGAATCAAGCATCATATGTGCATCTAGAATGGTGGGCATCAAAGATGAAGAGGTGTCTTCGCGCGATGGTAAAGCGGTTTGGTAGTGACGGGAACACTTATGTGACGAAGAGGATCGAAGAATGGATGTGAAGGTTGCAGGAGAAGGCAATATAGGTGAGAGAGGAGTAAAGATTGCACGGGATGTGATTACAAATACTCAGGGTCTTGTTCTCCTAACCAATTTGGCTGCAACCCCAATAGCGCACAAACACTAGCCTATCTAAAATGAGCATCGGAACCCCCTTCTCACCAGCAATCCCAAATGCAAACCCCATGGCAATATCCACCACCATAAAATTCACCCAAGCAACTGACTCCTCTTCCACCAACTTTGTAGGACATTCCTGATTGGATCATGTCTGTAGCGACGTTACGAAAAACATCTAATATATGTTGTCAAGATTGTTGATATATATATAGTCAGGGATGGATTCGAACCGGAAGGAGGAAGATGAGGAGGTGAAGCTTTAGGGAGAGGAAAAAGAATTTAGAAGGCTACAACTGTGCTGGGTGTTGATGAAGGTGGTTTGAATGTTCTACCGCCATTGGCGTAGTTTTGATGGATTAAGCATTGATTTTATAAAATGGCCTTGTGCAAGAAATGTTATGCATACATCCATGCGGTGATTGGACAAAGAGAGAATGAATTATCAATACCAACCATAAAATAGAAATAATAACAATAAATTATACACAATTTACATGGAAAAAAAATCTTTCTAATGTGAAAGAGAAATAACCATGGAACATTTTAGACTACTTAAAAAATTTCACCATGAGAAATCTGAGACATAAAGTTTTGTATTCATATGCTAACCTGATATTACATTTGTCAACCCAAAATAACATAATAAGACAATAATTGTAATACCAGATAGAAGAATTTGCTACCCTAAAATAAGATATTGTAAAGACGTTGAAAGGCCAATTTACATATCACAAACCAACTATCTCTTTTACACTAATCAACAACAAGATGTTCATAATAACCTCACCAATTTTCAGCTAAAACTGAATATATTGGACAACTCAATCTAAGTCAAAACCGAAACTAATATGAAACTAACCTAAATAATAACATCCACTAATATACCAACGAAAACCTAACCTGTAAAGTTCTCAAGTAGATATACACCATTCATAATCAAGATTGGCATCCTCAAAAGTTTGTGTCACAAATTTATTAAGATCCAATGTTGAATGCTTTCAAATCTTGAAATTGATCAAATTTGTGCCGAAAAGAATAGTAATAGAAATTTTTGTGGTCCTCTCTTTTTCAATTATAGGATTTAAATCTTATTTTCTTGTCTCATTTACTGGCCTTTCCATATCAACTTTTCAATGAAGTTTTGTATTTCCAAAGTTTAGCCATTAATGAAAATGATGGAAATAACTTTAGTTAAAATATATATATATATAGGTTCTGCCGCATAGGAAAGGAGCCCTAGCATGCGGCTGAATCTTGTGGCTAATATCAGCTTCTAGAGATTTGGGTTTAGATGACTAACTCATTTTCCTCTGGATCCACTCTTTTTTTCTCAACTAATTAGCTCTCCCTATCACCTTCGTGACGTGGGTAGTGTAATAAGTTGATCCCTGTACAGCAGCAACGCCTTTTAATTAGTTTTCAAATTGGGTGGAGGTCCGCAAAACCCAGCCCAACTTACATGGATTAGTGGTGGTCAAGGAAACCGAGCCAGCTCATGACCCGGTGAACTAATGGATCAAGCTCGACAAGCCATAAACACACATGTACGCAATTTGAATTAAGGCCAGGCAAGACAAATAGACCTCAGATAGTAATAATAATATAATAGTGCCGGGCTATTCTAACGATTAAGCCCAATGGGTTATAACATTATTATATAAACTAGCGTACACGTGATCTTTACATACCAGCAATACTCCAATAATTGCAGCTTTCCAAGTCAAACCTACTAATCTCGGCCTTGCATGCATGTATGGGAAAAGAAAAATAAGCTTAAAGTGTATAAAAATGAGTAGTATCATTTCCCAAAGTCATTAGAAAAGTGAAATATTATGAATAGAAAAGCTTGCATCACATTTTGCATATTATGAACCAAGATAGGATGTGGTTGTGGTAGTTCACTATCACCTATAATTTTTTTAGCATATATATTTAGAAATATTAATATATAGGAGAAGCAGTATGTAA
The DNA here is from genome assembly GCA_030549775.1 of Tamarix chinensis. Classification (NCBI taxonomy): domain Eukaryota; kingdom Viridiplantae; phylum Streptophyta; class Magnoliopsida; order Caryophyllales; family Tamaricaceae; genus Tamarix; species Tamarix chinensis. The sequence goes on along the minus strand of CM060173.1, from coordinate 44,904,389 downwards.
ATTGATTTAAATGTTTATGTTAACATTTGAATAATTTGACTATTATGATATATATTAATGAAGTGAAAGATGGTAAATTAGAGAAAATAATAGGGACTCCATGTTGTTAGCACTTGAAATATGACCTATATTATAAAATAAAAATAAATTATAAGTTCTATATTGTGAAAAAGTAAATGGAGTATATGATAATTAAGATATTATCTGTTTTCTAAATTCAAACCAATAGAACGAGCAGGGGCTGAAGTTATTCCAAAGTTTCTTGTATTTATTGTTATATAAATTGCTGTGATGAAAACTATAAATATACAAGAACAATCGAAAATTAAGAGGTTATTCCCACTGTTTCCGTAAAGGAGGCTATGCTAAATCTAGATAATAAAATCAAAGCATGAGGATGAAGTCGTCATAACTGTTCTCATGACAATACGATGAAGCATACAACAAAGAACGAGGAGTAAAAAAATTTTCAAGAGAATGGTAAGAGTGATGGACATATATGTTTGCAGGAAGACGGATAGTTTTACTAATCCACGCTTTACTTACGTAAGGACTACTAAGAAAAAGGGATGCGGTGATGGTGGAGGATGTAGGCGATGACGTGGCCAATGGAGATGTTGATGGGTCTTAGAAAGGTAAAGGAAGTGCTAAATCTTGTAGAGAAAAAGCTAGACAGCATTTAATGACTAGCCAAGTGGCGGTTTACGGGGAAGGGGGCGAGTTATTGCGTAGGCCGTCCCAGTGCTTTTTTAACATGGTGAACCTAATTTTATAAAATGAAATTAATAGTTGCTTATGATAAATCAAGTAGTTTTATATAAATATTTATATAGTGATATGTGTAGTAATGTAAAAGGATATCTGTCTAAAAAAATTATTAAGTTACAATAATTATATGAAATTATTTTTTTTATATATAAAATTACGAGGGATGATAATTTTTTTCCGTAGATTCAGATCTCATTGAAATTTTTTTGTTCGAATTCGGAAGAAGATTTTTGGTATTAGGTTTGAATTTGAAAATTATTATTAGAACTTTTTTTGGAAACCGGGAAGGGATGGGTTTGAGATTCACAAACACACATATATATAATATAAATTAAAAGCATTTTAAATAAATATAGAATTGTTATTGGAGATGGGATCGAATATTGAGGATAAGATTGGGTTTTAAGTATCGGGTCGGGTTTCAATGTTGGAAAATAAATAAGTGCTAAGAATTTTCGATAAGAAAATTTCAAATATCAAGATGTATTCGAAGATTATTTTGCATATCTAGTTAGGTATAGAGAGGGGTCTACATCCTCGACCTACCCCATTATTATCCCTAATAATTATCGCTTTACTAAATAAAAATACTCATAAATATATATAAACTTATGTAATATCTCAAAATTTTACTACTAAAAACTTTTATTTTTAGTGGAAGTATAATATCAAAATGCTTGGGTATTACCACCGTAATTGATAGAAGTTTATGTTATCTCACCATTCTTATGTCAACTATAATTAAAACAAAATGATTGTAATGTAAATGATAAATATATAAGATATCATAAACATAAATAATAATAGATATATCACAATTCTATATAATATATAACATAAATATAAAAACAAAATAAATAATTAAAATCAAATAAATAAAATAATAAATATATAATAAACTAAAATATAACTGTATATTGGAGATTAACTCCAAGTTAATATCCAAATTTACAGATAAGAGAGATACCATGGATCTAAGAGTTCAAAAAAGTATTTATGTAAAACTATTATCCGGATAACAAAACTCTATGCCCAAAATTTCTAATACAGAAAATTACTCCACCCTATATAAGGCATCATAGGCTTCAAAATCATCTAGCGGGTCTTCATCGACCTACATATAAACATCAAGGTCATCTACTCATGCAAATGAGAAGCACCTATGAAAATGATGGAAGGTGAAATACCAGAGGAAAACCACACCAATTTGGGAAAACATTGTGCAACAAAAGGGGTGCAACAAAAGGGATTGGTGGGATATCTTGAGAATATGGGTGGAGCAACAAAACCTTGTGTCATTGCTAAGGGGTGTACAGTAATAAGAGAGGCCGAAGGAGGGTGGTCGGCTATGATGAGTTTGGACGAATGGAGGTTGTGGGTTGTGGTGGTACTTGTCAAAGGTGGTGAGAGTGTTGTGATAATTTTAGCTAAAGGAAGAGTATAGGAATTGCAACTTTGGACAGTGGTAAGGGTAGGATCGGTGAAGTTTGTTGTAGCTAGGGGTGTTGCTTTAGTGCGGATCATCATTGCTCAATAGGGGAAGAAAAATGGAGGCTTTAGTGGAATTTACCGAGTCTTAGGGGATGTTGTGGTGATTCTAGGTAGTGGTATGGATGAGGAATGGTGAAGGTTGACAATGTTTTTCTCTGCTTTAAATAGCGGTTGTCTATGAAGGTGTCGGTAGGTTGCTTTGATGATGGTGAGAAGGGAAAATCACTCCATTTGGTGGTAATAGTTTTTGATAGAAATTTTAGAGGGAGGAAAGAGGTATTTTGGTCATGTAATGTGCTCTATATATATACACACACATGCAAGCACAAAGGGAGATGAGATGGGTAGACTGGAAAATAGACACACACATGATCAAGACATGGGTTACAATAAGAAAATCATGCAAGGAGTGGAAGGAGTAGTTGACGTATGAGTAGGTACGACAGAGGGTCAAGGTTGTAATATCCCTTTTCTAGAAACCTTAATTATAATCGATAATTATGTGTATTAGTTGTGATAATTATTTTAGGATAAATGGTGATAAATATATTATTAATATGTGCAATATTATTACGACATATTAGATATGAAAATAAATTAGGTTAAAATTTACTAGAGGATGCGTATGAAAATTTTAAACCTAGGTTGGGTCTTAATTGGTGTCCGTTTGTTGAGTAAACCTAACTTGGTAATCTAATAATTTTACCCAGATATTTTACCTTGATTTATTACCTAGATCTATACCCTAAACTATCCCCTAATCAATGCTAGAATATATTTACCACATCGTACTCCCCTACCCAGCACCTTACTTCCACGAACCATCACCCGACATCATTTGCACCATACCTCCCCTCCCCCACATGTTTTCCTCTCCTTGTTTTTCTCCTCTTTTTCCTGAATGCTAACATCTTCTTAATCACTTCCCCTCTCCCTCTTATGTCATGCCAAAACTCTTAAGAAAACCTACAACCTCCTCCTTCTCTCGAGCTCCCTCACAAGGAATTTTTCCTCTTCATTGTCCTTCGTCATTTGATCCATCCACCACCATTTTTTTTGCTACAATGCAACCCTCCATCAACCTCCTTACCTTGCCACTAGCAACCATCATTGATCCCTCATCCCCTACCGAAGCTTCGCCATCAACCACGCACAAACTCCCCGAAGTAACCCTCTCCCTCATACTACTTCTCCTCTTCCTTATCTTTGGATCTTCCCACTAAAAAAACCACCACACCACTATCTTACCTTACTGTTCCACCACCTTCATCTTTGGTAACTCCTACCGAAAACACCCCCAACCTATGACAAAACCCACTGAATCCTATCCCTTTTACCTTCGGCCATTTTTGCCTAAGTTGTCTCTTTGTGCTACATAATAGGGTTTAAATTCTTACCATGTTATAATTCAAATTCCATGGAAAATGCTTCATGATTGCTGATGTATGGTAGTTAGGGGTACAATGAATTGCATGGAAGCATATGTGCATGATTAGGGTTAGCTTATGATAAATTCTATTTGCATGACCTAGGGTTAGAGATATTCCCTTGCATGTTCTATGATGATAATTTTCCTAGTTAAATGATTTTTTATGATTTAAATGTGTACATACATGCTACATGGAAGATATGACACATGAGAGTTACATGATTAGGGTTTTGTGTGCACAGAGGTTACCTACTTACTAAAAAAATGTGGAATGTTACCTTCTTGATTGATCATTAAAACTATCTCATAATAATATTTTTTGTTATAAAATGAGTAAAATGGTGAAATTGGGGTTTTGAAGGGCATTTTTATAATTTATTATCTTATCCTTCTCTTGTGCGATCACCCAAATGGATATTAATAACATGGTTTATCTTGGTTATGCATGTGTTTTCATTATGTTTCCCTTTATCATATGTTGTGTACTTCAAGCATGTTCTCTATGTTATTGTTAAAGCATGATTTAGTTGTTAAACATTGGTATGATACTAATTGTTGGGTTAATCTGTCTTACTCGGTGTATTCATACTAAGTGTTATACTATGGTACTATAATGACAACATTCATTAAGCAAGCATACTTTGATGATTTGTAGGGTCATGGATATTAGTAAAATATAACAGTGACATCATTGTATGTGGGCCTTTAGACTCCCACTACTTGGGGATCAAGGTCTATGTTTTTCTACTAGTCGAGAGTTAGGATAACTAGATGTATAAATTTTTTACCCACCGTGTTAGGTTGATTTTGAGTTTTTGCCTATTTAAACTCTTAGCTTTGATTATGTACTTAGTTACTGTAGACATTGTCATATCATATTCATATATCTATTATTGTTGTCATCTCATTTGTTTTCTTATTTGTTCGATTTTACCTTGCATCAATCATGAGTTAGGTGAATGATTATACCTCTCTCTATGATTTATGTAGCGGTAACATCCTTTGGTTTTTATTTTTAAATATTTCTACATTAAATTAAATAGAAAAAAATAGCTATAAAATTTGGGGGGTATTACAAAGATACATCTAGAGTTGACAATCGAACAGGTTAGGTCACACAATGATTGTTTCATCTCAATTTTTGATAAACTCAAGTGATATTGTTGGATCATATTTGATTTGGATCATTTTGAAGTTAGATAATATTATGCCATTCTATCCTTCGAGATCGGGTTGGGTTAAGATCGGATGACCTCAAATTTGGGTAAATTTGCAATGTTTTATTTTCAACTCAAGTTTGGGCCAAGTTCGCATAAGTTTAGATTATCTCATTTTGTTAGTTGGATTTGGGTCATACTCATACTATTTTTTCTCATTCTTAGATGTAATCATATTTAATTATTTTTGAGCTTGCTTATTCTAGTTTTATTTTATTCTTTGAGTTTAATTATATTGAGCCCTTATAAAAAAATTTCATTATTTTATCTTAGGCTGTATTGTGAGTTTATGATCAATATTTCAAATTTGAATGTTTTCTTCAATTAGATTACTTACTTCTTTATTTTATAGTATAACTTATTAATCATCTCTATGATAAAATCAATCATACCATGCTTGAGTACTATTTTAATTTTATTCTATATTCATATATCTGTAGCATTTGCATAATATGGACTTATATTGGCCATTGATAATTGATAATAAAATAAGGTTTCTTTATATTAACTAGCTCAATGCATTATCTCAAAGGAAACTCTTCGTGGGATATTGAAATGCTTATTTCCAAACCATTTTGGTTTTTATTATCTTAGTTTTTATTATCAAGAGCTACGGATTTGGTTGAAGAATGGAAAAACATAATAAGTAATGCATAAGCATTTATATATATTTTTTTTCTAATTGAGGCATAATGATATTTAATTTCCTATTTGATGCATAAACATTTTTATATTATTCAATCAAGATAAGGACATATAAGTTTGCAGGAAGACGGATAGTTTTACTAATCCACGCTTTACTTACCTAAGGACTACTAAGAAAAAGGGATGCGGTAATGGTAGGAGGTAGGCGATGACGTGGCCAATGGAGATGTTGATGTCTTAAAGAAAGAAGAGCAGAATAGAAGCGAGATAGTTAATTCAATGCCGAAAGGGGCGAAAGGGAGAATAGGCGAGATGAGAGGCAATGACAAAATGAGGCAATAAAGGAAGATAAAGGAGTGCTAAATCTTGTAGAGAAAAAGCTAGACAGCATTTAATGACTAGCCAAGTGGCGGTTTACGGGGAAGGGGGCGAGTTATTGCGTAGGCCGTCCCAGTACTTTTTTAACATGGTGAACCTAATTTTATAAAATGAAATTAATAGTTGCTTATGATAAATCATGTAGTTTTATATAAATATTTATATAGTGAAATGTGTAGTAATGTAAAAGGATATCTGTCTAAAAAAAATTATTAAGTTAAAATAATTATATGAAATAATTTTATTTATATATAAAATTATTAGGAATGATAATTTTTTTTCGTAGATTCAGAGTTCATTGAAATTTTTTTATTCAAATTGGAAAGGAGATTTTAGGTATCAGGTTTGAATTTGAAAATTCTTATTACACTTTTTTTTTGGAAACGGGGAAAGGATGGGTTTGAGATTCACACACACACACATAATATAAATTAAAAGCATTTTATATAAATATAGAATTAGTATTGGAGATGGGATTGAATATTGAGGATGAGGTTGGGTTTTGAGTATCGAGTCGGGTTTCAATGTTGGAAAATAAACTAGTGCTAAGATTTTTCGATAAGAAAATTTCAAATATCAAGATGTATTCGGAGAATATTTTGCGTATCTGGTTAGGTATGGAGACGAGTCTCCATCCTCGACTTACCCCATTATCATCCCTAATAATCATCGCTTTACTACATAAAACTGCTCATAAATATATATAAACTTAAGTAATATCTCAAAATTTTACAACTAAAAAATTTTATTTTTAGTGGAAGTATAATATCAAAATACTTGGGTATTACCATCGTAATTGATAGAAGTTTATGTTATCTCACCATTCTTATGTCAACTATAAGACAAAATGATTAAAATGTAAATCATGATAAATATAAAATAAGAATAGTTTCATAAACATAAATAAGATTTGGAGATTAACTCCTAGTATAATATCCAAATATACAGACAAGAGAGATACTATGGATTTGAGAGTTCAAAAAAGTATTTATGTAAAACTATTATCCGGATAACATGACTCTATGTCTAAAATCCTTAATACAGAAAATTACTCCACTCTATATAAGGCATCATAGGCTTTAAAATCATCTAGCGGGTCTTCATCGACCTACATATAGACATCAAGGCCATCTGCTCAAGCAAATGAGAAGCATCTATGAAAATGATGGTCAATACACCATGTACCAAGTAAGGTGACAATACAATCGATTAAGATATAAGAATAGTTACATGCATTTATAGTGGAAAGTAAGCACACATGCTAGATACATGAAATAATACAAGGTAATTATTGATCCAATCCTCATTATTAGATATAACATATTTTATTCTCTTACTTACGTTGAGTTTAAGGGCACCACTATCTTCAACCATTAAAACGGTCCGAAGCACCTCTAAATGATATCACACCTAAGCCACTATTATCATTCGGTGGAACGGACCCAATACCATTCAGAGAAAAACACACCTAAGCTATTTTTTCTTAAACCAGTAGAATAGTCTGAAGCACATCTCAAAAACAATACACTTGAGCTACTATTATTATACGGTGGAATAGACCTAATACCTCAGTCCTGACTCACATAATCTTCAACTTTAAACCATTAATGTCTTGTCTCACTAATTAATTATCTCAATTCATATTATCATTCATGATGAGTTTAGGGCCCTAATATTCTTAATCTATTAGGATGGACTGATGCACCTTTCGGAAAAACACACATATGAAACATTATTATCGTTTAATGCAGCAAACCCATAAAAAACCTCAGCCCAACTTATGTGATCTTTCACTTTAAAAGATAAATTTATTATTCATGATTAGTTTAGTAGATACAAAATATAATTAAATCAAGTAAAACACAATCACATGGATAACAAGGTCATTCTCAAGGAACCCATATCTTTACTTTTTAGTATAGCTTCTTCTCTATTTCTCTTTTACCCACCAAATTTAGTATGTTTTCCTGAAATATTATTATTATTAATATACATGAAATTCAAGGCCCGACTCTAATGTCTTATATATGCGACAATAGCCCTATCTTAAAAGTTTCTATTCATGAGGCTTACAAAACTCTATTGTCACAAATACATCATAACTTTTTCCATAAGGCTCACATGACTACTAAAATCAATATAAATTCTAAAAAAACAAATATGAACAACATATTAAAAATTTGTGGACAAACTCTAATGTTTAACACGTGTAATAATAACATCCCCATTTTAGGGCTATTATTTCCAAATTAAATCATTTTCTTGTTTCGTGGGACTTATATCATTCATGACTACTATAAACATTTCATATGATCCCTTAGCATATTTTAAACCAAGTAACACATTAAAATACCATAATTTTCATATTAAACCCATATTTACCAAAATGCCCTCACTGGTAACCTAAAGCCCTCATTTCATGAACACCTTATATGTTTTAGGATCATTATTTCTAAATACTACATTTATCACCGCACCTCTTAAATATTCTTTTCACAAGGTTTGTGCTAAATGAATTAAATATTACACCCATATATCACATTGAATCCACATAGGATTTTCTAACGTAAAATATTACAATAATGATATCACATATTTATCAACTCATTCATTTCTCATTATACAACATCATAGAATTGACAATAGAAATTTATCAACATAATAATTATAACATGATAATATACATAGTTAAACATAACACTTAGTATACAAACCCTATACTAAAAATAGTATCTTTATAGAAAAAGGCTTTGGTCTCTATGCACATAAATCATATCCCGCCTCCTCTGGAACTTCCTATGAATCACCTATGAACCAATTAAAAAAAAACACCATTAGGATTTAATAACATAAATAGGGGGAAATGATAAAGAAATGGAAGGTGAAATACCAGAGGAAAACCACACCAATTTGGGAAAATGTTGTGCAACAAAAGGGAGGGGATTGGTGGGATATCTTGAGAATATGGGTGGAGCAACAAAACCTTGTGTCATTGCTAAGGGGTGTACACCAATAGGAGAGACCAACAGAGGGTGGTTGGCTATGATGAGTTTGGACGAATGGAGGTGGTGGGTTGCGGTGGTACTTGTCAAAGGTGGTGAGAGTGTTGTGATAATTTTTGCTAAAGGAAGAGTATAGGAATTGCAACTTTGGACAGTGGTAGGGGTAGGATCGATGAAGTTTGTTGTAGCTAGGGGTGTTGCTTTAGTGCAGATCATCATTGCTCAATAGAGGAAGAAAAATGGAGGCTTTAGTGGAATTTACCGAGTCTTAGGGGGTGTTGTGGTGATTTTGGGTGGTGGTATGGATGAGGAATGGTGAAGGTTGACTATGTTTTTCACTGCTTTAAATAGGGGTTGTCTATGGAGGTGTTGGTAGGTTTCTTTGATGATGGTGAGAAGGGAAAATCACTCCATTTGGTGGTAATAGTTTTTGATAGAAATTTTAGAGGGAGGAAAGAGGTATTTTGGGCATGTAATGTGCTCTATATATATACACACGCGCGCGCACAAAGGGAGGTGAGATGGGTAGACAGGAAAACAGACACACGCATGATCAAGACATGGGTTACAATAAGAAAATCATGCAAGGAGTGGAAGGAGTAGTTGACATATGAGTAGGTATGGTGGAGGGTCAAGGTTGTAATACCCCTTTTCTAGAAACCTTAATTATAATCGATAATTATGTGTATTAGTTGTGATAATTATTTTAGGATAAATGGTGATAAATATATTATTAATATGTGTAATATTATTACGACATATTAGATATGAAAATAAATTAGGTTAAAATTTACTAGAGGATGCGTATGAAAATTTTAAACCTAGGTTGGGTCTTAATTGGTGTCCGTCTGTTGAGTAAACCTAACTTGGTAATCTAATAATTTTACCCAGATATTTTACCTTGATTTATCACCTAGATCTTTACCCTAAACTATCCCCTAATCAATGCTAGAATATATTTACCTCATCTTACTCCCCCTACCCAGCACCTTACTTCCACGAACCATCACCCGACATCATTTGCACCATACCTACCCTCCCCCACATGTTTTCCTCTCCTTGTTTTTCTCCTCTTTTTTCCTGAATGCTAACATCTTCTTAATCACTTCCCCCTCTCCCTCCTATGTCATGCCAAAACTCTTAAGAAAACCTACAACCTCCTCCTTCTCCCGAGCTTCCTCACAAGAAAATTTTCCTCTTCATTGTCCATCGTCATTTGATTCGTCCACCACCATTTTTTTTGCTACAATGCAACTCTCAATCAGCCTCCTTACCTTGCCACTAGCCACCATCATTGATCCCTCATCCCCTACCGAAGCTTCGCCATCAACCACGCACAAACTCCTCAAAGTAACCCTCTCCCTCATGCTACTTCTCCTCTTCCTTATCTTTGTCTCTTCCCACTAAAAAAACCACCACACCACTATCTTAAATTACTATTCCACCCCCTTCATCATTAGTAACTCCTACCGAAAACACTCCCAACCTACAACAAAACCCACTGAATCCTATCCCTTTTACCTTCGACCATTTTTGCTTAAGTTGTCTCTTTGTGCTACACAATAGGGTTTAAATTATTATCATGTTATAATTCAAATTCCATGGCAAATGCTTCATGATTGCTCATGCATGGTAGTTAGGGGTACAATGAATCGCATGGAAGCATATGTGCATGATTAGGGTTAGCTTATGATAAATTCTATTTGCATGACCTAGGGTTAGAGTGTAACACCCCCAAAATTCACTACTGAAAAAATTCATTAATTAAAAGAAAATTAGCAGAAGCAAATTAGTAAACTGTAAACTTTGGGAGTATTACCACCACACTTAGTACCAGACCGGTTCACTCCTACCATTCCAATACTAAGTGCTAAGGCTAAAAGTGTAAAACACAATTTACAATCCGTTTTTAAATCAGAGTAGCACATCAAATCATTTATAGGAATAAAATCCACCAATGATGGTTACTTTAATAACGTTAACATTAAAAACCAGGAATTTAAAAGAGAGAAAGAGAAAAGCCTAATGGTAGCGGATAATTCCTTACTCTATTTCCCGTAGCCCACTTGAGTAGCACCTGAAAAGACCTACAAAGGACATTGCCCATTGAATAGGTAGAGGCCCCACGAAGGGAATCCCTTCAAAACTATGGTACTGAGTAACCCTTTAATACCACACTTATAAACAGGCCCGCAATGCAACACATAATGCAAGCTATTTACATATGTAATAAGAGGTGCATACATAACAATCATATATATAACAAGTTATAAGTCACAATCGATACTTTTGAGCCTTAAGCCATGTCATAGTGTAAAATCAATATATTCGGGCCTTAAGCCATTATTCCATCATCATTCAATCAATCTCATATTTATATCCATGTGAGTGTGAGAACCCCACTATTATAGTTGGTGGATCAGTCACTTATAGGGTATAACGCACCTAACCACTATTTTATGCCGGTGGATCGGTCTCCAGGGCAAAACGCTCCTGGCCACTATTATTCGCCGGTGGATCGGTCTGGCCCCGACTCACATGGTATTCTACTATAAGTGATTAATATTTTTCCATAACTTTATTCACGTGCATAACTGGTTTTATTGAGCTTGGGACCCCCACTATTTTAGTCGGTGGACCGGAATACATATAATCATCATCCAGGGCAAAACGCTCCTAGGTCACTATTATATCCGGTGGACCGGTACTCAATATCACTTGCCAAGGCAACACGCTCCTGGGCCACTATTATAACCAGTGGATCGGTACTCATTATCATAAGTCATCTGGGCCCGGCTCATTAATATTTCACTTTCGTAATTAGTATCTTTCTTTTCCTTCATCAGTACATCAATCATATTTATTTGCCTCGGATGGGAGATCAAGAACCCGGGACACAAAGGTACACCGATCGTACCGGTGCATATAAGCTACTCAATACCCTTCAACCACGAACCCAAGGACGCAAATGTACCCTGGTCGTACTGGTGCATAAAGCTACTCAATACCCTACTGACAAGGACACCTAATCCATAAGTATGCATACCCCCTAACTAGGTCCGTAGAGCTAGATAGAGTAAGATATAGGGCCTGGCTGGGGCACAAAGGCACACCAGCAAATACCAGAATAATTGTGGACTAAACCACGCCTTTAGGGTAGTGACCCCTAAAGAGTCACCATTTCCGATCTCGAGGTCATTCACTTTAAGTATTAGTGTCTTAATTACGGTGATCACAAAAGCACAATGATCAGATACTTATTCACTTTTAATCATTCCGATATCATTAGTCATTTCTTATTCAGATGGTTATCCAAGATAACACAAAGAAATCATTAAGGCCATCATAATCTCATCTAATCCCGAATTATGATTCGTTCTCATGATACTTACTAATTATCAAATACTCTTACCTGGCTAATCAGCCTTATTTAGATCATATTATGAAATTCCACAATCACAATGACATGTTAGGTATAAATTACTTATTTACCCCTTACTTATATAATTGCTAAGTCATTCCTTCCTTACTTGACAAATTACCCTATTACCCTTCAGGTTGCATAATTACCAAATTACCCCTTACTCGGTTTAGGTTACCAAATTATCTCCTACGCCTTTTTTAAATCACCATTCACCCCTCATAATCGCTACACTTAACATGTCTCCCATTTGGTTGGTTAGATTACCAATTTGCCTTTTTCTTTTATTTCAATCGAGAACTTGCCCTTTAGTGAATAAATTACCCGATTACCCATTTTTGCTATCATGATTACCAATATCCCCCTTTAGTAGGTTAAATAATTACTAACTTACCCTTTAGTCGGTTAAATTACCAAATTACCCTTCTCCATTTTCATAATTACCGAATTACCCCTTTAGTTGGATAAATTACCAAATCGCCCTTATCCATTATCAAAATTACCAAATTACCCTTCTCAATTATTATCATTGCCATTTACCCTTCTTAATCATTATAATTATCATTTTACCCCTCTCAATTATTGTAATTGCCATTTTACCCCTTTTTAATTATTATAAATCCCAAATTACCCTTTTTCATAATTACAATTATTAATTTACCCTCCTTCATATTTATAATTATTAATTTACCCTTCTCCATATTTATAATTATTAATTTACCCTTCTCCATTCTTATAATTACTATATTGCCCTTCTCCATTATTAAAATTATCATAATGCCCTTTTATTGGTTAATTTACCAAATTACCCTTCTCTATTATTCTAATTATCCAATTACCCCTTTTTAATCATAATTTAATTACCAATTTATCCTTTGTCGTTATCATTATTACTAAGTTACCCCTTACTCCCAAATTTGCCATAAACATCCTTTTATTTACAAAATTACCCTTCTACCCCTTACTTCCAAATAACCATAATATCCTTTTACTTACAAAATTACCACAATACCCTTTTACTTATAAAATTACCATAACACTCCTTTTACTTTACAAATTACTATTTTACCCTTTCACATCCCAATATTACCATTTTCATCTTTCCTTACAAAATTACCATTTTGCCATTCTTTTCCAAAATTACCATATTACCCCTTTACTCCCAAAATTACCATAATACCCCTTACTTCTAAAATTACCATTTCGCCATTCACTTATAAAATTACCATATTACCATTTACTTATGAAATTACTATTTTACCCCTCTACCTCCAAAATTACCATAATGCCCCTTTACTTGAAAAAGTACCATCTTTTCCTTTACTCATAAAATTACCATAATAGCCCTAACTTCCATAATTACCACAATACCCCTTTTCCTTTGTAAAATTACCATATTGCCCTTTTCCTTCAAAATTACCATAATACCCTTCTTTCTCACAACTTAAAATTTTATCCTTTTACTTATAAAATTATCATTTCACCCATTTCTTTTGAAATTATCAAAATACCCTTTTGCTTACAAAATCACCGTTTTACCCCTTTCTTTCAAAATTACCAAATACCCCTTTACTACAAAATTTCCAAAATACCCTTTTTACTTATAAAATTTCCACTTAACCCCTTTATTACACCACTTCTAAGAATTCACCACCACTACATAAAATACTAATATTAGCACTTCATTCTTATCATTTAACTCCACCAACTTGTCATTATTCAACATAATACTCATTAGCAACTACATATATTATATCACATACCTACATAAGCATATTACTAAAATACCCTTAGACAATAATATTATTCATGCATTAGCAACATAATGCATCATAGACAAGCATTTAACATTTCCATCAAATATCAAACTCATTCCTTAAGTATCATCTTTACACATGGCACAAAAGCTATCATAATTTTCTTTTTCTTTTTTATCAATCAATATAAGCAACCATATATATATATATATATATATATATATATATATATTATATATATATATATTATATATATATATATTATACTAAGCAACATAAAACATGCATAAAATCATACTAAAATCCCTAATGTGCTAGCATATGTTTTTCCATGCATTTAGGTGAGGATTAACGATTACCTTAATCCCGAAAAAATTGAACCTTACCGGCATCCCGATTAAAGGTTCAAAGCTTAGTTAGCAACTCAACACCTAAGAATAATATCAATAAGTATTATATTAAAAGTAGGAAATTAAAAAGGATAAAACTTTATAAAAATTTATTTAATAATAATACACTTTAATTAACCATTAATATACCTCAATAATTAAACATAAAACTCCCAAATAGTTTGGAACTCACGCTGCATGAGTAGCGTGAGCCACATGCAGGTTGGGATGGGAAAAATGGGTTGAAGGTAGGGGTAGAGATGAGGGATGGTCATTTTCGGGTTGAGGTCTTTAGGCTAGGAAAGAAGATGGACGGGGGAGGTTTGGAGGCAAGGTAAGGGTGCAGGAGTGAAGAGGGGGTGTAGGTGAAGGCTAAGGATGGGTTGTTGGCAGCCAAAGGTGGCGGAGACGGCGGCAGCAAGGCGGCGAAGATGGCTGCCGAGGTGGGTCGAGGTGGAGAGGCTGAGAAGGAAGGAAAAGAGGAGGGAAAAATGAAGGGGTGCAAGGGCTGTTTTCGACCAACTAAGGCATGGTGGTGGTAGAGGGGGTTGCAGGGTGTCGAATGGTGGGTTTGGTGGCAGTAGAGGTGGTCGGACGGCGGCGAACGGGGCGGTTGCAGGAGGCTTGACGATAAGGGAGAAAAGTGGGGAGAAAAAGAAGAGGGGGAGAAGGGAGGAGCTGTAGGGGCTCGAGGGTGGTTTGGGGGGTCTCGTGGTGGCTGAAGGCGGTGTAGAGGTGGTTGGAATAGCGGTTGGTGGCGGCGTGGTGTAAAAATTAGGGAAGAATGGGAGGGAGGAGAAAGGAGAGAAGAGGCTCTGGGGAAGGATATGAGGGCTCGAAATTATGGGGAATGAAGGGTTGGAGAGATGAAGAAAAAGAATAGGAAGAAGAGAGGGGGCAGGTGGCTGGTCGACGAGAGGACGGAGGGCGGCAGGGGTGTCGGTTGGCAGGGGAAAGGGAGGGAAGAAGAAGGAAAGAAAGATGGGCATGCGAGCTGTGGTCCAGGGGTCGGTTTGGTTCGAAATAGGAAAGAAAGTGATGGGGAAGGGAAGAGAGAGGGCAGGCCGGACGACATTGGTGGCTGTCGGCGGCAGGAGCTACAAGTTCCAACCATTGCAGTCGGAGTCGGGGGAGGGAGATGAGCAACAGGTTGGACCGGTGGTCTAGGGAGGAAAAAGAAAAAGAGAGGGGGCGGTTCGGGCGAAGAAGGAAGGATGGGCAGCTTGGGCCGCATGAAACGGGGAAGGGGAAGGGAGTGATGGGCCGAGGCCTAGTGCGCAGGGGAGGGGGAAATGCAGACCGGTAGCTTGGCGGCCCAAAGCTAGGAAGAAGGGAAAAAAGAAATAGGGGAAAGGAGAAAGAAAAGAAAAAGTTGGAAAAAGGAGAGTGGAAAAAATGGAAAAATTTAAAATACTTAAATATATAAAATAATAGGATGTAATATTTTTGATAATAAGTTTATTTAATAATTTAATTTAATATAATTAAATATATGGGCTTAAAAAGGATAATTATAGTAAAATACTAGTTTGGAAATTTATTTAAATAAAATAATATGATAAAAAGCAAAATATTTATTTTTAATTTATTAAATACTCTTATCCAAATTTACATACTCTAAAATCCATAAAATAATTAAATTAAATAATTTTAAAAGCTAATTTATTTCAAATAAAAGCTATTTGTCAAATTATTGGTTTTCTAAAATTTTGGGGGATTGCATAGAGATATTCCCTTGCATGTTCTATGATCCTAGTTAAATGATTTTTTATTATTTGAATGTGTACATACATGCTACATGGAAGATATGACATATGAGAGCTGTATGATTAGGGTTTTGTGTGCACAGAGATTACCTACTTACTACAAAAATGTGGAATGTTACCTTCTTGATTGATCATGAAAAATATCTCATAATAATATTTTTGTTATAAAATGAGTAAAATGATGAAATTGGGGTTTTGAAGGTCATTTTTATAATTTATTATCTTATCCTTCTCTTGTGCGATCACCCAAGTGGATATTAATAACATGGTTTATCTTGGTTATGCATGTGTTTTCCTTATGTTTCCTTTTTATCATATATTGTGTACTTCAAGCATGTTCTCTATGTTATTGTTAAAGCATGATTTAGTTTTTAAACATTGGTATGATCCTAATTGTTGGGTTAATCTGTCTTACTCAGTATATTCATACTAAGTGTTATACTATGGTACTATAATGACAACATTCATCAAGCGAGCATACTTTGATGATTTGTAGGGTTATGGTTATTAGTAAAATATAATGGTGATGTCATTGTATGTGGGTCTTTAGACTCCCACTTCTTGGGGATAAAGGTCTATGTTTTTCTACTAGTTGAGAGTTAGGATAACTAGATGTATAAATTTTTTACCCACCGTGTTAGGTCGCTTTTGAGTTTTTTCCTATTTAAACTCTTAGCTTTGATCATGTACTTTAGTTACTGTATACTCTATCATATCATATTCATATATCTATTATTGTTGTCATCTCATTTGTTTTCTTATTTGTTTGATTTTACCTTGCATCAATCATGAGTTAGGTGAATGATCATACCTCTCTCTTTGATTTATGTAGCGGTAACATCTTCTGGTTTTTATTTTTAAATATTTCTACATTAAATTAAATAGAAAAAAATAGCTATAAAATTTGGGGGGGTATTATAAAGATACATCTAGAGTTGACAATCAAACAAGTCAGGTCACACAATGATTGTTTCATCTCAATTTTCGATAAACTCAAGTGATATTATTGGATCATATTTGATTTGGATCATTTTGAAGTTAGATAATATTATGCCATTCTATCCTTTGAGATCGGGTTGTGTTAAGATCATATGACCTCAAATTTGGGTAAATTTGCAATGTTTTGTTTTCAACTCAAGTTTGGGCCAAGTTCACATAAGTTTAGATTATCCCCTTTTTTTAGTTGGATTTGGGTCATACTCATGCTATTTTTTCTCATTATTGGATGTAATCATATTTAATTATTTTGAGCTTGCTTATTCTAGTTTATTTTATTCTTTGAGTTTAATTATATTGAGCCCTTATAAAAAAAATTTCATTATTTTATCTTAGGTTGTATTGTGAGTTTATGATTAATATTTCAAATTTGAATGTTTTCTTCAATTAGATTACTTTCTTCTTTATTTTATAGTATAACTTATTAATCATCTCTATGATAAAATCAATCATACCAAGCTTAAGCACTATTTTAATTTTATTCTATATTCATATATTTGTAGCATTTGCATAATATGGACTTATATTGGCCATTGATAATTAATAATAAAATAAGGTTTCTTTATATTAACTAGCTCAATGCATTATCTCAAAAGAAACTCTTCGTGGGATATTGAAATGCGTATTTCCAAACCATTTTGGTTTTATATTATCTTAGTTTTTATAATCAAGAGTTACGTATTTGGTTGAAGAATGGAAAAACATAATAAGTAATGCATAAGCATTTATATTTTTTTTCTAATTGAGGCATAAAGATATTTAATTTCCTATTTTATGCATAAACATATTTATATTATTCAATCAAGATATGGAGACAAGATTTTATCGATTCTAAAACTATATAATCGTTTTTCACCCAATTTTTTTTGAATTTTGAAATAGTAACATAAAAAATATTTAAGTATCACATTAATTTGATTTTCACCTCATTGAGTATCAGTGAGATAAATTACATTGAATAATATAATATTTTTTAACATACTCATTTTTTTTTAAAAAAATCCATTCTTTAAAATATTCTAAAATTTCATTTTTTTATTAACAAACTTCATATATTTTATAGAATTAGAAAATTCTAAAAAAACTTCTAAATATTCAATTTCATATTTTTATGAAATTCTTGTTTTATTATTTGTTTCTTGGCATTCTAAAATATTCAATTTTCATAAAATTTTGTTACTTCAAAAAAAAAATCTCGATTTTACCTAACATTCAAAAAAATTTGAAAGATTTCAATTTTTTTATTAATTTTTTTAATAAAAGTGAAGGAATTTTTATATATATGTAATTTTTAAGAATTTGAACATTTATCACATATTTACTATTTTTTATCTACTAAATAAATTTTAGTATTTTAATAAGATGATGTATTAACATGGACATGGTAATAATAGTTAATAAGGTGTAAATAGAACTTATTTAGTATTTTAAGTAATTTTTATTTAATATTTAAATACAATAATTAATTTGTAAAAATTCTATTAAAAAGTATCTTTATGTCACTGGACTCGAAAACTTTGATCACCATGCCATGATTAGACAATATATATATATTTATGCTTAAAATAAAAAATTAAACAACTTTATACCTCAATTAAAAAAAACTATAAAAGTATAGATATCTGGCTATTTTCTTTCATGGTATCTATCTTTCTACGTGTTAGTTTTATGTTAATTTCCTTTTGAAATTAGGGGTAGTGTATTGATCTTTTATGATTGAATTTTATGGTTGTACCTTATGTTATGTCAATGTTGCTTTTTTATATAGATGAAGATATATTAATTTAGCATGTCATAGTAAATGGAAGAAATAAAGATTCTAAAGTGATATTAAAAATAAAAAATTGTCAATTTATTAAAAATTTTAAGTCAGAATTTTTGTGTTTATAGTTTTTGGATCATATTGGATTTTAGATAATCATTATATTGGATCGATTTTTTTTAAATTTATATTTTTTTGGATTAAATAAGACATTGAATAATCGTCAGATTAAATTAGATCTATTCTAGATATATAATTTTTAATCATATCGAATTCTAATAATATGATAGGTCGGATTAATAGGTTCGGACTCATAATTTGTCGGATTTTATGGTATAATTTTCCTAGTAGATTAATTTTTAGGTTATCTTATAACGGATCCATTTTGATTAGTTTTAGGCCCTCTTTCATGTTTGGTATGTTAGGACGAGGGATAGTAAGGTTTTTTTTTATTAAGTCCAATCAAATATAATCCGAATCATCAAATTGATCATACTTGTCGGTTCTCGTCAGAGAGCTAGCTCTACACCAGTTACAATCCATTGTGTCTGTGTGTTTCCAATGGCTCTTATCCTAGTTTTCTAAAAAAAATAGTTATTGGTTTGTTTACTTTTCGATTTTAAAAGAACTACGATCCTTAGCCGGATTTAACCGCATAACCCCACAGGACAGGCGCTAATATCACCTTTCACCCTCTGTGCCGGTCCCGTGCAGCACTGTCATTACTTGTTTTTTCTTCTTCCATTTTTTTTACACGACTGTGGCATCAACTCGATTTTCATTCGAAATTTCGTGCTTTTCATTCATTCGATTCTCCTTCGTTATTTGATTTAGCTTTGTCAGGAGAGATAACATGAATGAATTTTCATCCTATTTTCTCATCATTTTTCCCCCTCTATTTTAGGAGATTTCTTCGTCTAATCTGTTTTGGTTTCTTTCAGTTTTAATCTGCGATTTTGCCTAGATTGATAGCAAGTATCAATTTTTACTCTATTCGTATATCAATATTTTTTCGGTTTTCAATTTGTATGCGTGATTTCATTTTGAGCCTGATTACTGTCATGTTATCATCCCCCGGAGGTCTTCGATACCTAGGGCAATTTTTTTATTATTATAATTTTTTTTTGTTTGTGTGTGCGTGTGTGATATTCCTTCGTTCTTGCTTCCGAGAATTCCTTGTCCCTCTAAACATAGTTCTTGGAACATACCTGCTGATAGTTGCTTTTGCATGGAATCATTGACAGTTTTCTACAATCCATGATTCGTGTCCCAGGATCGATGCTGATAGAGCGCTTGTAGTATATTATTTACGCAACAAGGGAGATGGAAGACGATGGCTTATGCATGGAATCATCGACAGTTTTCCACTAAACATGGACTGGTAGTATATTCTATCTGCTATCTGAAAAGATATTTACTTTGTTGAGTATTGGCTTCCTACATATATCTTCTTTTTATATATTCGGGAATCAGACACTTTGCGTTATCGTTTGTAATGCATCTGATTTCCTTGCTCCAAAGTAAGGTATATACACAAATGTAGACAAATATGCCTTAGCTTAGGTGAGGGAGACGAGACAAATTATTACTTTCCATTGCGATCGGTGGAATACTGGTAGTATGTTATGGAAATGCTGATGGTTAGGTTTTTCCTATATATGCAGACTGATTAAAGATCTTTGGGTATAGTATGCTGACAGAAACATTGAAATGAGATTCGGAAAGAACGGCATGGTTGTCACCATAACACTTGCTTGCTAGATTTTGATTTTGATTTTTTTACCTTAATATGTTTCCTGATATAACGTGGTTTATCATTAGGAGACACTAGCTCCCCCATCACTTACATCAATTTTATCCACGGACTCTTATGTTGGGAGTGCCAGGTTTGCATCGTGTTTTGATGTCTTCATTTGTTTCGCCGTTTTAATTGACACACGTTTTTATTACTTTTATCAACAATTCTTCTCGTATATAAATAATATGCATGAACAAAATCTGTATTTTTTTTCTTTTTGTAAAACGACCTGCTCACTTTTCTTTTACATTGATGTCCGGGTGTGCTCCCAAAGCCTGACAAGATTCATGTTCAGCAGTTGTCCGCCGTATCAAAGTGAAGCAAAAATGTTGTTGTGAATTTCATTTGCAGCTCCCTCAATCAATACTCATACTCATACTCTCAAGAAAAAGGCTAGATATGATCCATCGTTCAATTTTATTCCCACCGTGCCAGCCAAATTCGAAGATATATATCCTCTGAAGTCCCTGTCCCTTGCAACTACAGAATGAGCAGAGAAATGCATCCTCATTCACGGCCTAAAATTCTGAAGAACGTGCCTAGACTGTCTGTCCTTTTTATTTTTTGTAAGCGGACGGGAGGAATGCCCGTTTCTATGTGAGGATCGTCTCCGGATTCCATTTGTTCCTGTTGTAATTCATGTGAATATATAATTGAGATTACTCTTAGTTAGTCTCTGCCTGTGTATTGCTGTGTCAATCATTTTTGTTTTTTGTTTTATTCAACTGAGTGGATACCTTTTTCTGCAGATCATATCATGTAATAATATACTTTGGGTGCCTATATATCTGTCTCCTAATGTCTTATGTCAGATACAGGAAATTGATTATTATGGATTTCATCGTAGAGACAACTTGATAAAGAGACTTTCATGTCTCCCTGTCGTCCATGTTAGATGGTGGGATAATAGTGGTTTTTGATATTTAAGGAATGAGTCCGTGGTAGATATTAGCCCATCATCATTACCCACCAACGTTGTTTGTCGCTACAATTTTTTTTTGGGAAGTTTTTCTTTATGTCAATGTCTCTAAAGCAAATTCAGAAGATCTTCTCTCTAAGTATTCTAAAATACTCGTATGTATAAATTAAGGGTTAGGTACAAATATTTCTTAAATTACAAACACACAAACAAATCATAAATATTAGATTAGTATGCATTTAACGACCAAGATTTAGTAAATATCTAACCTAAATTTTAATCCAAATCTATCTTCAAGCCTAAATCAAAACTTACAACTAACTTCAAGTTCAAACCTTAAACCCTAAACCCTAAACCCTTAATCCTAAACCTTAAACTAAAACCCTAAAACCCTAAAACCTTAACTTAAATCGTAAACCATATACCCAAAACCCAAAATATAACACCCCTATTTTACTAGCTGAAAATTTTCTTTTTTGCAAAAGCGTTAATTACTAAATTACTGGGTGTTACCGCCACATTTAACATAAGTCTAGTTTCTATGCCTTTCTTATGCCAAGTGTTAAGGCTAAAATAAAACATAGCCAAAGTAAATCAACAGAAATAGAAATGATACATGATAGAGTTACAAATAAGTGTCGTAGTACAATAGCATAACCAAAGTACAGCAATGGACCTAAGAGTCCAAAGGAAAATCGATTATAATAATAAATTAGTATCCGATGGTATAACCCTAGTTTGTCCTAACTTTTGAACCCAAAGCCCCATTTTGAAAATGAAACCTCTCCCCAAGGATTCTATTTGTTCTGAGTGTGCTTATAAGATTCATGTCATTCCATGGTCCTTACATAGTTATATGCAAAAATAGTATCAGTACGGCTTCCTCATACTGAGTAAATCACAATACCTCATAAGAAGTGGCATACCCATATTTCACATAACCACAAAAAAATAAAAAATCATACTTAAGCATAAGGTAAGAACCATACAACAATATTATGGAGAAACATATATCAATGTCCAAGTATCAACTCAATAGTAAAACATACCAATCCACTTCTCATCCTTTCAAGGTGCAAATTCATATTCGATTAGCTAAATACATTCTGATCATAGTGGAAGGGCAGTAAGGCAACTACCAAAACAACAATCTAAAACAATACCAGGGTAGGTCACTAAGGCGTCTATGGAACCAACAAATCCAACACAATACCAAGGTAGAGCATTAAGGCAACTACCGAACCAACAATCTATCACAATACTAAGGTAGGGAACTAAGGCAACTACCGAACCAACAATTCATTTCTTTTATTTGATTACACAACAATCATTTCCATTTTTACTTCCTTATTCGAATGGGATAGAAATAAACCAAGGGACTTAGCAATACACTAGGTTATATTGGTGCCCAAAAGCAACACAATACCCTTACTTCAACCCAAGGGCACAACTGTATGCTAGCTCATAGTATCCTCCCAACCTTATTCACCTAGTCCTTAAGTATCGATATCTCCTGTAACACCCCCAATTTTCATTACCAAAAAAATTATTTAAAATAATGTGGAAGCTAAAAATACACTTAGGAAAAATGGGGTGTTACCACCGTATGTGACACAGTATAGATGATCGCCACCTACCCCATATCAGATACAAGGCTAAAACTAACCAATTCATTTAAAATAAAGTTCTCCAACTAAAATTACATAAACTTTCAAAAAGAAATTACATCAAAGGACCTCAACGATCCCCAGCCACATTAATACAAGAATACAAATAGTTAAGATTACAGTGCTACATTAAAATGAGATTAGGGTGTGACCCAAAAACTAAAGCCATAGTCCACCACAAACCTTACAAATCTCTGGATGTCCACACTCTCAAACCCCAAACCTAAGCTAAGGTAGGCCCTCTACTAGCCATCCCTAAAAACCTGCACATAGCTCTTTGTTCGTAGGAATGAGCAGGTGACTAAGCAAACGTATACATTAGTATACTACATACTAAGTAAGAAAAGTTACTTCCTCAATGAAAACACAAGCATGTAATGAAAAATCTATCATACATGGATATCATAATTAACACGCGTCATGCTAATGCCATATACATAAAGGTAGGAATACACCAAAGCATACTATCATGCATAACTATGACAATGCAAAATATATCATGTTTCTTTTTATATTATAATTACAGAGGTACTCACATATGTACTAAACAGATTAATCCAAGAAACTAATAAGGTTTATTTTTCAATTACTTAATCCATTAGATTATACCATTTCCTTATCCATATATTGACATAGGTCAACATCCAGTCATTCTTTCTAATTATTAACCAATCAGCCATTTAAGCCATTATCCAAGTGTATATACTAGCTTTCATCCTTTTTGGTCATCCAAACCATTATTTCCATCATTATTCATTTATTTTTCTTTCCACTTATTTATTACTCTGGTTTTATCATCCATTTATTTATAATGTAGATTTTATCATTGAGCGATGGACTGTGCACAAACCTATGGTTTCACATGCCATGGAAGTTTATCTAAAAAGGGACATAAAGTCTAGGGTGAAGCCAATCACCTAAGTCCATGACAAAGCTAATCACCAAAATGGACATAAGTCCAGGTCGAAGCCAACCAATATGGACATAAGTTCAAGCTGAAACCAACCAATATGGATATAAGTCCATGCAAAAGCCAACTACCTAGGTAACCAAACACTTTAGTATCAATACCCTTTAGTATATCATCAGTGTCTACGGTATGTAAGCCACTGGGACCTCTAAGGATCCCATCTAAAGATAAAGCTTGAAGGAACCAATAAATGCCCAAAGGTAGACTAACCCCAATAGCTAATCGAGGATTAGGAAACCGAGACCCATGCACAACTCAATTATCTTTTGCTTTACATAATTAGTATATTATTCATGAGGATAAGTGATCATATAGGCCCATACGAAGAACAAGTAAAGCATACACGTATACCTTCTATATTAATCCTTTTCATTTCAAATCCATGAGGGGTTTCCATTTATCCTTGTCCAATGTTATTTATGCCAGTCATGTTATTTTATTCAAGGCCAAGCTGTGTCCCATTACTCTTTTTCTCAAAACCATCACATATCATAAGTGGTATACCCCTTTAGCCTTTACAGTACTCATTAAGTATGTCATAAATTATGATCCATTTAATCCATTCATTGGGTCATTAATCTATTATAAAATCTATATTTTTTCCATTAATAATTAGAGGATATTCCCAAAAAAAGCCTCAAAGAAAAACCAAACCGAAAGGAAATAAATTACACCAACAAGTCGATTTAACTTGACCAAACCATGCTCTTCCTCAAACCAATCGATCAGTTTGGGCAAACCAGTCAACTATTCATAGACCAATCGATCGATTCTACCCAAATAGTCGATAGATTTTAGTAGAGAGTAAGACTAAGATCTCTAAAGGCTTACTAGTCGATGGGCGAGGTCAACCAGTCCAACATTTAAGGAACTAATAGATTGGTTTGACTCAACAAGTCGATTAGTTTGCCCAAAGACAACACCAAACAATCATTTTCATATAGTTTATTACTTGTAAATAATCATTAAACCATGTTAGAACATGATTTAACATATTATAACACACTTTTAACTAAATTAACTTGCATATCTCAACATTTAATCATCACATCCTATTTTTATCAAGTTTCATGTCGTTTACTCAAAATATACAATCCACCCATCCAAATCAATTCTGCAAGCTATATAAATTCATGCCAACATACAAGATCAACATAAAGAAACCCATATCATGTAGAAATACTCATAATTAATTTTAGAATCAAGAATCACTTACTTGATGTAAGCAAAACTCCCTTAAACTATAAATCTCAATCTTTAAAAATCTTAACTTTTGAAACCTTAAAACAACAAATCTTAAAATCATAACTTTGTATAAAACCTTAATAATTATTAACTTGAAACATAAAGGAAAGAAGGAACATACCACA
Source organism: Tamarix chinensis (assembly GCA_030549775.1). Taxonomy (NCBI): domain Eukaryota; kingdom Viridiplantae; phylum Streptophyta; class Magnoliopsida; order Caryophyllales; family Tamaricaceae; genus Tamarix; species Tamarix chinensis. The sequence goes on along the minus strand of CM060173.1, from coordinate 44,878,644 downwards.
CTTAAAGTAAAAATAGGGAATGCTCAGCTGAACCACTCAATCCTTTTTCCAAATCTAACTCTTTCTTACTTAATAATTAAAATAAGAGAGAGTTATAGAAAGGATCAAAAGATTTCAATGAATCAAATACTAAGTTTGAAGTGTAGAAAGTAAGAGGGTGAATACAGAGAGTTAAGGATTTTTGGTGGCTGAAAGAAAGGTGAACAAAAAAGGTGATTGGGGTTATTTATAGCCAACAAATTGAGAAGAATCATATAAGGTTCAGGAATGATTTGAAATCTTAATACTTACTATTTGAATTTGAGTTAAACAGATTGATTTTATCTAAGATGTGATGAATTATTTTCCAAAGCTCAAAGGGTGATTCTAGAGAATGTAGGTCAATTAGGCCAGAATTAGGTTAGAATTGAAATTCACAAGAAAGGTAATGGGAGGTCAGTGTAGAAGGAATCTTCCAGCTGATTAGAATCTTGTCTAAGATCAAAGCATTGATATGAGAATTATGCAAAGGAGAGAGGTGGAATAAGATAAAGCTGAGGTCATCTCTCCCTCTCAATTGTCCCAATCGACCTCCAAATAGGTTTAAGGGATTATTTTGAGCTAATGCATCATAAAAAATGTCAAGAATCTCTTAGGAACAACTCAATATAGGTTAACATGGTTCCAATTCTATATAAGAAATTTTTTTCCAAAAATTGAGTTCCAAAAGCATGTCTAGCTCGATAAGCTAGTCGATTTGTTTGGGCCTCCCAATCAACTATTCTACAAACCAGTAGAATGGTTTAGTCGAGAAAATCCATTTTGCTAAAATGTGAAGATTTAGGCAGAAGTAGAATGTCAGGCCAATGTGGTGACTAGTATGCTTACTGTCTCTACTTTTTTTGCTTGCATATTGTTTGACTCTGGTGCATCACACTATTTCATGAAATCTGCATTTGTAGCTAGAACTGTCTTATCTCCTTCCCATGGTATTTCTACTTCTGTTGTGTTACCTTCGAGGGATAGGATTAAGTGCACTAGGTTCTATCAAGGAGTTATGTTGATAGTAAGAGGAATAAAATTACCATTGGACCTTATAGAACTAGAGCTGCATAAATTTGAGGTGATTGTCTGGATGGATATATTGGGGAAGTATCGAGCGCTAATTTATTGCTTAGAAGAATGCATGGTTCTGTGAGGACCAAAGAGTATTAGGGCTTCATACTAGAAGTGTGAACATAATCCTTCTGCAAGAATTGTGTCGGCTATCAAGTTAAGTAACCTTGTCCATAAGGGATGTTGATAAATCCATAATATTATATATTTTAACCCCTCTACATCTAATTGTTAAAGTCCCTAAATATTATTAGTTGGTATTAGTTATTGTTCTTTTATTGTAATGCAAGTAATTAGATTAATAGGTATTATGTGTTATGTAGTTAGATTCTTCATTTATAATACTCCATTAATATTTTCTCAATGATTTGGTAGGTAGTAAGAATGTGCAACAAAAGAAGAAAAGGGAATTAACGTCTATTTACTAATGCTCACTCTAATTCTTAGCAAACACCATAAGCATTTGCAAGGACACATTATGTCCACACATTACAAACGTAGCCTTACAAATTTTATGTCGACTACTCAACAAAGGAGGAAAGGATTTGCTGGCTGAAGAACAAAACCCACACATAGCTTAGGAATTGATAATCCGTTGATCTAAAATTCTAAAGATAGAATTTATTGCATGAAATTTTGCGGAAGGGATTTTATCTCCCTTAAGCAGCAAGATAGAAACAAGTATAAGAAGAGGAGCAGTGGAAGAGCACAACAGACAACACGGGTGAGGAAACTCAATGAAGAACAAACGAGCGATGGAAGGTAACGAAGCTCGAGTACTAGCTAAAATTTCAATCGTGTATTTTGGGTGATTCTTTCCTTAATTATAAGTAGCTAATTGCTTAACTCTAGGGTGTTTATGAGACCCTATTAGCATAATTTAATAATTTCATTATTTGAGAAATAATTTTGGTTTGATGATTGCGTAACATGAAGAGTATTCAATCTATTAATGTCTGTCAATTTGGGTTAATAGTAATTCTTGTAGAATTATTTATTAGCTTAATTGGTTATTCAATTTGCATACTTTGTTCTTGTAGTTCAAGGTATGATGTTATGCAATGGTAATTAATGCTTTGTGATTTAATAATTGAATACTCCATGCTTTAATTAGATGGTCTATGTCAATTAATTAATCACAATTATCTTTCTTTGAGAGTTTATCCCGGCTTGTAGTTAGGGTGCACAAGAAAACCAATTCATTCTCTTTCTAATTAAGTTTTTAATCATATTAACAGAGATGGATGCAACTATCCTAGAGTTCTCCTACTTGCATCAATCTAATTCAAGCCCGTGGTTCAATTCAATATTTGTATTATTTTCTATCATTAGTTTAGTTTTACTAATCAATTCAAATTATTCTTTTTCTAGGATTAATTTACTAGACATTAGGTTTAATTTAATATACCATTCCATGAGGATTTGATACCCTATTTATCCCTTTATACTTAATATTGTACGCTTGAAAGTATAGGGTTATAAAACTTGATTAAAATTGCTACCAAATATCCGCTCTACCCATACAACATTAGAGACACCAAAATAGCCGAGACACCCCTGGAGTAGATAACCGTGGTCTGTGATTTTCTCAATGTATTCCCTGAGGAGATCTCAGGAATGCCACCAATTCGATAAGTCGAGTTCACCGTGGATGTATTACTAGGGATAGAGCCAGTATTCAAGGCTTCATACCATATGACACTTACGGAGATGAAAGAACTCAAGGCTTAATTAGAGGTGCTTTTGGAGAAGGGTTATATTTGACCAAGCATATCACTATAGGAGCACCAGTTCTATTTGTAAGGAAGAAGGATGGGAACTTGAGGTAGTACATCAACTACTGAGCGCTGAACCATGTAATGGTGAAGAGCCGTTATTCATTGCCAAGGATTGATAACTTATTTGATCAAATCAAGGGAGTCAAGGTGTTCTCCAAGATTAAACTTTGGTTAGGCTACTATCAATAGAGGATGGCCGAATAGGATAACCCTAAGAATGCTTTTTAGATAAGGTATGACCATTATGAGTTCACGATAATGCCCTTCAAACTCACTAATGCCCTAGTAGTTTTCATGTCCCTTATGAACTAGATCTTCCATCCTTTCTTGGACCACTTAATCATAGTTTTCATCAATGGCATTCTCATCTACTCTAGCAACCAAAAGATGCATGAGCACCATTTGAGGAAGACATTGGCATTGCTAATGTCACACTACCTGTATGCCAATTTCTTAAAGTGCAAGTTCTAGTTCAATCAAGTGGCTCTCCTTCATCATGTAATCTCTAAGGATGAAGGGAAAGTGGATCTTTCCAAGATTTAAGTTGTCGTTGAGTGGCCCTCACCCACTTCTGTGAAAGGAGGTGCATAGTTTTCTAGGGTTATCTAGTTACTACCTTCAGTTTGTGGCAGACTTTTCCAAGATTGTGTTACTATTGACTCAACTATTGAAGAGAGCTACATGTTTTTAGTGGAATGAGAAGTGCAGTGAAGCCTTTGAAGAGTTGAAGAAGCAATTGACTTTAGCCCTAGCGCTCACATTGTTGATTGGGTCTAATTATTTTGAGGTTTATAGTGATGCTTCCAAGCATGGTCCGGGTTACGTGCTTATGAAATATGGAAGGGTAGTGGCTTATGCCTCACAACTACTGAAGTAGCAAGAACAGAACTACCTGATGCATGACTTAGAACTTGGTCCGGTAGTGTTCTCCCCTAAGATCTAGAGGCATTATCTCTATAGTGTTCAATGCAAGTTCTACACCGACCATAAGAGCCTTAATTCACCCAATGGGAGTTAAACTGGAGACAATGCTAATGGTTGGAATTGGTCAAGTATTATGTCTTAGAATTAACCTACCATGAGGGTAAGGCCAATGTGGTGGCAGATGCACTTGGCTGAGGAACATCACATTCCTTAAGCATGGTTGTATTGCTAGATCATTTGTGCGGAGAGACCAGGAAGTTGGAGATTGAACTTGTAATACCCCGTATTTTTGAAACCTAATTTTATTAAGCTTAATGATTTTATTAGCGTAATCTGATGTAAAAAAATAATTATTTTAATTTTGATTTGTTTTATGGATTTATCGACGATTTTGAATTCATATTTTAATTTAAGTAATCGTTGTCGTTGTGAACCATTTTAGACAAATTCGTTCACGACCATGATTTTATTATATTCTTTTAATTTTGATTTTCGGTTAAAAATATGTATTCTCATTCTTTCTCGTATTTTGATTTTTAATATTTTAGATTCCTTTTTTATTATAACTTCGTCGTGTGATTACGACCTTATTTTTGGAGTTATATTTCGTTAACTAAATATATTATTTAAATTATAGAATTTTTGTTTTAATAGTTAAATTTATTTTAATAATTTTATCCGTAGAAACTCTTTCCGACTTTAAATTTATTCGTTTTTGGAAATCTTTAATATTTGGGAAGTTTTAAAATAAAAAAAAAAAGATTTTCGGAGTTTATTTATGAAATTCTTTCTTGAATTAATTCTCTTTCGTTTTATGCTTTTTGGTTTACGGAAAACCGATTTCGGAAATTATTTAAAATAGTTTTGGTTTATCCGAATTTGACTTAAATATTTTAGTATATGTTTTAAATAATTTTTGGGGTATTATAATGTATTTCCGTAAATAATATAAGTTTTTACGTTCGTTGGTAAATTCTTCCGAAAATATTTCCGAAATTTTTTATATAGCTTTTTATTAATTTTAAGCCTTCGGATCTGTTCGAAATAAATTTTTGTTAAATAAATTTTATATAAAATCTTCCAATAATATTTTTTTATTTTTTTTATTTTTTTATTTTATGTGTATTTGTAAAAAAAAAACCCGCACCCTAGCCTCGACCGGCGCCCCTCTTTTCTTTTTCTTTCTCTCTTCTCTTCCCTACCTCGACGCCTCTCCCATGCGCCCCTGTTCTGCAACCCTAACCCTAGCTAGCCTCCCTCGCCTCTCTCCTCCTCCCTGCTCCCTCGCTAGCCTCCGCCTCCTCTCCGCTTCGGCCAACCTCGCTGGCCTCAACCTGCAGTTGCAACCGAAGCATTAGCCATCGAAACAGCCGCGCAGCACCAGCAACGAACTGCAACAGGGCAGCGACGAGTCGCACAACTCACTCCACTGCCCGGTCCCCGGCGAGCTCAGGCGACCACCGTCGAGCCACCCCCATCCCCCAACGAAGCCTCCCCAGCCTTCCTTTGCCCCGATTTGTCGGTTTTTAATTGGAATAAATTTCTGAAAACCCTAACCCTTATTTTGATTAATTGGGTATGGATTAGCTTATAAAAAGCTAAATTGATTGTTTGATTATGTATATATGTGTTGTAAGAATGATTTGGATAGGTTAATTTTATGGTTATGTTGAGATTTTGGAGAAATTCGATTTTCGACCGAGTTATGCCCAAATTTTTCGGATCCGTCCGTTTTTGCGATTTCGGACAAATTGATTATACAATATATTTTAAAATGTATCCAATTTCATTTTGGAACCCTCAATTTGAGAAATTTATGCAGGTTTTATCGAAATTTGATTCCTAGGTCAAATTCGGGGTGTAATGAAATTGGGTCGTATAATTGAGTCGTCCTGCTCAATTGATTTTATAATATTGTTTAAAATGTATTTAATTTTATATTGGAAGTATTGATTTGAGAAAATTGTATGTAATTGATCGGAATTGGATTTTTAGGTCAAAACTCCCGCGGGTTTAAATTGGTTTGGGTAATCGGGTTATTTTATTCAATTGACTATATAAATTACATTATAATATGTTTAATTACATTTTCGAACTGTCAATTGATATGTTTTGGCAAATATTGATCGGATTTGCGTTTCGGGCTCAAAAACTCTACTTGTGCTAAATTGCGTATGTCTTTTATTGGTTTTGAGCAATTAATTATTTGATATGTTATAAAATGTGTTTAATTACATTTCTAAACATTCAATTTGATTAAATTTATAGAATTTTAACGAATTGTATTTTTGGGCCTAAAACCCTACATTTCAAGTGAAATTATGAAATCGATTACTTGTATTGTTGTTTTTCTAAAATTGAATGTATAGAAATAGTTGAAATGGTATTAATTGCTTTCTAATACCTTTAATTTGAATTAATTAAATTGAATTACTTGAGTTTGTGTCATGGGCTTTAAAACCCTAATCTTCGGGGATGATTTTATAAAATTGATTTTTGCTATGCGTCTCTTTATCTAATCAATTTCTATCTTTGGGTTTTTAATCATTTAAATTCTGTTTTAACCTAATCGGTTTGGATTTGGTTCTATGTAAATGGTTAGGTTACCTATTTAGTTGTAAAACCTAATAAATAAGTTATTTCCGGTCCACCAGCTATAATAGTGGTCAGAGGCGTTCTACCCTGAGTGTTGATTTCCGGTCCACCGCTATAATAGTGGGGCTCCCACACTTACATGGATTATTAAAGAATATGTGTGGAATGAACATATTATTAATGAGAATAAAGAATTAAGTCTAATTGGACCATGGCCAGCTTTTATTATCTGTATTGCTACATGTTGCTTACGTGAGTATGCCACGTATTGAGTTTTAATAATATGGATTGTTCCTACCTGAGGCGTATGAGCCACTTTACATCTCGGTTATACCACGCTTATATGTTAAATAGGATGTTACGTATGTTTTATATGTTACTCTAGGTGTATGGTAAGATTTATGCTGTGGGTTGTGAATATGCATGATATTGTATCAACGTGTTGTACCCGGATTTAATATGCACCTGATGATATCTCTCCTAAGATAGGGTAGTGGGACTTACTCAGTATTGGACCCGTACTGATACTACCTTGGTTGAATGGGTCCTGTGATGATCCACCGATGGTGGGGGGCTGACCTCTTGTGCAAGTTTAAGATCGTATATTGTTTCGGGGTGGAAGGCCTAACTTGAGTGAGTAGGCAATCCGGATATTGGTCCCTTGGGATCTGTTTCATTTAGCTATTTTTTGTACTACGCTTCTTGTTTTGAAACCGTACTCTTAATTTGTAATCTTAACGATATTTTAACTGTTGTTGACTCGTGGTTTTCATGAATGGTCTATGTTAACTATGGACCTATGTTTTGATGAATCTTACTTAATGATTGTTTAGTTTAGCCTTAGCACTTAGTATCAGAATGGTAGGAGTGAACCGGTCTGGTACTAAGTGTGGCGATAATACCCCCAAGTTTATGGTTTTAATTCTTTCGCTTCCGCTAAAACCTCTGTCTTAAACAAAATTTTTCAGTAGTAAATTTGGGGGTGTTACAAGTTGGTATCAAAGCTTTTGGTTGTTGAGAATCGGGTTTCGGTTAGAGATTCGGTTCTCACGATCCTAAATGTTTTAAATGAAAATGTATTTGTCTTCTTTCAAGTGATTTTTTAAAATCCGGATTAGCTTGTGAGGATAGTGTGATTGGGTAGTATAAGTGGCCTTGTGATTGCTGTTGTAATTATGTCTTTGAATATGGTTCCTTGTTATTTGATATACTTGACTTGTGTTAACTTTGAATTTTATGTGTTGTAGTTAATATTGTTTTGTAATTAGTTTGCTCTTAAGGGGGTAGTGACCCCATTAGGTTAACCTTAGTCTTGCAGGTTTTGTGGATTAAGAACCTTAAGGTGTACCTTGCCGGATATAGGGTGATGTGACATAAATTGTAATATATTTTGGTTGAGTAGTTTCACTTTTTGGAGTTGTAAGAAATTTAGGGTTGTAACCTTGATGGTGATGTTTAAATGGATGTATCATTTTCAATTGGGAGAAACTTGAAATTGTGATAATGATAATGATAAAGTTGAGGTTTAGATTGAGGTGTTCATGTTCATAAATAGAGTGTAGGTTGCCTAATTTACCCTAGTGTTTTTAATGACGCTCTATAACTTTTATTATGTGTTTATGTTTTGATTTCTGTCAACTAGCATTTAATCACAGGTTGCTATAGTAGCCGCATTTTCGAATTTAAGTGTTTAGACTGTCATGGTTATAGCGTAGATTAGAGAGCTTGTTAGTGATGTGTTTTGGGTTAAGAATTCCCCCTGGATCTAGAAGTATGTGGTTGGTGCGTAAGACGATCTTTTATGAGTCGTTGAGCCAAGTGTTAGCCTTGTTTTCTTGAACGATGTTATAGAGATAACTCATTGTGTAAAGTTTATGTGCATATTATGTATCGGTTGTGTTAATAGAGTTGTGTACTCCTTAAAATTTTCATTCCTTTATTCTATTTGAACTTCACATTATACTTTTTCTTATCCTCTTGTAAGACTTTATTTTAAGGAATGGTATTTTCGTAACTTGTTTTTACTTTAAGTCTGTAATTCTTTCTTATTTGAATTCCATTGTATTTGAATTGCTAAACATCAATTTTTCTTCTTTTATTTTATTTCCTAAGCCTTGCTTTGATTCGACCATCCTTAGTATAGTTTCGTAAACATCGTTTTATTTTCTTCGGATTTACTTTTAAACCACTCATTTTGGTAAATGTTTTTATTCAATTATTTTGTCAAGTTTTCACTACCAAGGCTTTCCTAAACTTCGGGGACGAAGTTCCTTTTTAAGGGGGTAGTGATGTAATATCCCGTATTTTTGAAACCTAATTTTATTAAGCTTAATGATTTTATTAGCGTAAACTGATGTAAAAAAAATAATTATTTTAATTTTGATTTGTTTTGTGGATTTATCGACGATTATGAATTCATATTTTAATTTAAGTAATCGTTGTCGTTGTGAACCATTTTAGACAAATTCGTTCACAACCATGATTTTATTATGTTCTTTTAATTTCGATTTTCGGTTAAAAATATGTATTCCCATTCTTTCTCGTATTTTGATTTTTAATATTTTAGATTCATTTTCGATTATAACTTCGTCATGTGATTATGACCTTATTTTTGGAGTTATATTTCGTTAATTAAATATATTATTTAAATTATAGAATATTTATTTAAATAGTTAAATTTATTTTAATGATTTTATCCGTAGAAAATATTTCCGACTTTAAATTTATTCGTTTTCGGAAATCTTTAATATTTGGGAAGTTTTAAATTAAAAAAAAAAGATTTTCGGAGTTTATTTATGAAATTCTTTCTGGACTTAATTCTCTTTCGTTTTTTGCTTTTTGGTTTACGGTAAACCGATTTCGGAAATTATTTAAATTAGTTTTGGTTTATCCGAATTTGACTTAAATATTTTAGTATATGTTTTAAATAATTTTTCGGGGTCTTTTAATGTATTACCGTAAATAATATAAGTTTTTAGGTTCGTTGGTAAATTCTTCCGAAAATATTTCCGAAATTCTTAATATAGCTTTTTATTAATTTTAAGCCATCGGATCCGTTCGAAATAAATTTTCGTTAAATAAATTTTATATAAAATCTTCCAATAATATTTTTATATTTTTAGTATTTTATTTTATGTGTATTTGTAAAAAAAAAACCCCGCACCCTAGCCCCGACCGGCGCCCCTCTTTTCTTTTTCTTTCTCTCTTCTCTTCCCTACCTCGATGCCTCTTTCGTGGACCCCTGTTCTGCAACCCCAACCCTAGCTGGCCTCCCTCACCTCTCTCCTCCTCCTTGCTCCCTCGCTAGCCGCCGCCTCCTCTCCGCTCCAGCCAACCTCGCCGGCCTCAACCTGCAGCAGCAGCCCGAAGCATTAGCCACCGAAGTACCCGCGCAACACCACCAACAAACTGCAACAGGGTAGCGACGGGTCGCGCAACTCACGCCACCGCCCGATCCCCGGAGAGCTCAGGCGACCACCGTCGAGCCACCCCCGTCCCCCAACGAAGCCTCCCCAACCTTCCTTTGCTCCGATTTGTCGGTTTTTAATTGGTATAAATTTCTGAAAACCCTAACCCTTGATTTGATTAATTGGGTATGGATTAGCTTATAAAAAGCTAAATTGATTGTTTGATTATGTATATATGTGCTGTAAGAATGATTTGGATAGGTTAATTGTATGGTTATGTTGAGATTTTGGAAAAATTGGAATTTTGGCCGAGTTATGCCCGAATTTTTTGGATCCGTCCGTTTTTGCGATTTGGGACAAATTGATTATACAATATGTTTTAAAATGTATCCAATTTCATTTTGGAACCGTCAATTTGAGAAATTTATGCAGGTTTTATCGAAATTTGATTCCTAGGTCAAATTCGGGGTGCAATGAAATTGGGTCGTATAATTGAGTCATCCTCCTCAATTGATTTTATAATATTGTTTAAAATGTATTTAATTTTATATTGGGAGTGTTGATTTGGGAAAATTGTATGTAATTGATCGGAATTGAATTTTTTGGTCAAAACTCCCGCGGGTTTAAATTGGTTTGGGTAATCGGGTTATTTTATTCAATTGACTATATATATTACATTATAATATGTTTAATTACATTTTCGAACCGTCAATTGATATGTTTCGGCAAAGATTGATCGGATTTGCGTTTCGGGCTCAAAAGCCCTTATTGTGCTAAATTGCGTATTTCTTTTATTGGTTTTGAGCAATTAATTATTTGATATGTTATAAAATGTGTTTAATTACATTTCTAAACATTCAATTTGATTAAATTTATAGAATTTTAACGAATTGTATTTTTGGGCCTAAAACTCTACATTTCAAGTGAAATTATGAAATCGATTACTTGTATTGTTGTTTTTCTAAAATTGAATGTATAGAAATAGTTGAAATGGTATTAATTGCTTTCTAATACCTTTAATTTGAATTAATTAAATTGAATTACTTGAGTTTGTGTCATGGGCTTTAAAACCCTAATCTTCGGGGATGATTTTATAAAATTGATTTTTGCTATGCGTCTCTTTATCTAATCAATTTCTATCTTTGGGTTCTTAATCATTTAAATTCTGTTTTAACCTAATCGGTTTGGATTTGGTTCTATGTAAATGGTTAGGTTACCTATTTAGTTGTAAAACCTAATAAATAAGTTATTTCCGGTCCACCGGCTATAATAGTGGTCAGAGGCGTTCTACCCTGAGTGTTGATTTCCGGTCCACCGGCTATAATAGTGGGGCTCCCACACTTACATGGATTATTAAAGAATATGTGTGGAATGAACATATTATTAATGAGAATAAAGAATTAAGTCTAATTGGACCATGACCAGCTTTTATTATCTGTATTGCTACATGTTGCTTACGTGAGTATGCCACGTATTGAGTTTTAATAATATGGATTGTTCCTACCTGAGGCGTATGAGCCACTTTACATCTCGGTTATACCACGCTTATATGTTAAATAGGATGTTACGTATGTTTTATATGTTACTCTAGGTGTATGTAAGATTTATGCTGTGGGTTGTGAATATGCATGATATTGTATCAACGTGTTGTACCCAGATTTAATATGCACCTGATGATATCTCTCCTAAGATAGGGTAGTGGGACTTACTCAGTATTGGACCCGTACTGATACTACCTTGGTTGAATGGGTCATGTGATGATCCACCGATGGTGGGGAGCAGACCTCTTGTGCAGGTTTAAGATCGTATATTGTTTCGGGGTGGAAGGTCTAACTTGAGTGAGTAGGCAATCCGGATATTAGTCCCTTGGGATCTGTTTCATTTAGCTATATTTTGTACTACGCTTCTTGTTTTGAAACCGTACTCTTAATTTTAATCTTAACGATATTTTAACTGTTGTTGACTCATGGTTTTCATGAATGGTCTATGTTAACTATGGACCTATGTTTTGATGACTCTTACTAAACGATTATTTAGTTTAGCCTTAGCACTTAGTATCAGAACGGTAGGAGTGAACCGGTTTGGTACTAAGTGTGGCGGTAATACCCCCAAGTTTTGGTTTTAATTCTTTCGCTTCTGCTAAAACCTCTATCTTAAATGAAATTTTTCAGTAGTAAATTTGGGGGTGTTACAGAACTAATCACTATTAGAAGTCTAGAGCTGAGAATGAGTGCACTCACCATTACGCCTTCAATCTTCCAGGTGATTTGAGCTAATCTTGTTTGTGTTGTCAAGCTCAGGAGGATCTAGACTCGTATTGTAGAAGGTAGAGCTGAATCATTCTAGATCCATGAGGATGGTAGTCTCAAATACTATGGTAGGTGGTGCATACCATAGGGGTGTGTTGAGATTAAGAGGAGGATCCTTGAGGAAGGACGTTATACTCCTTACTCTGTCCACCTTAGAGGGAATAAGCTGTACAAGGACCTAAAGAAGATATATTGGTGGTCCCACATGAAGTAGAAAGTGGTATAGTTAGTTCTGACACCAAGATTAGTTGGGAGGTCAAGGTAGATCTTAGAATCAGCCGAGGCGCTTTATGTGCCAATTTTGTGGTCAAGACCATCTAAGGCAAGGTTGCTAGGACACTTGAATTTGGTGTCGGACTTGTGGTCAACTAGGCCACTGATTATTTGAGTGCCAGCATCAATAGGGTCAATAACAATAGTAGGGGCCATTGATACCACAACAAAAGGACTATCAACGGCGGTCCTACTAAACATAGTAATAATAGCAAGGGGCACTTGCCCCAGCCACTAATCAACCTATGGAGGCTATGGGGAGACCCAGAGTTTGGAGGGTATCATGAAAGATACCAAGGAAGGCATCCAATCGGGCGCTTGAATGTCATCAGCCAGGTAGAGGCTAACAGGCAGTTAGATGTGGTTATCAGTTCATTCTCTATCCTCTCAATATCACCTTACATGTTATTTGATTAAGGGCTTCTCTATCATTTGTATCTTCTACTTTTATTACTAGAGCTGCTTTATCTTCATCTTTTTCCATGTCTATTTCTTTGATGTTGCCTTATGGGAATAAACTGGACTATACTAGGCTCTACTTGGATATAGCCTTAGAGATAGGCAAGGTAGACATCCTAGTAGTCTTGGTTATGATGGACCTTCAAGATTTTAACGTTATCATAGGGATAGATGTGTTGGGGAGATATAAGGTAGTAATAGATTTTTTGTAAGAGCGAGTCGTGTTGTGAGGACCTAATTGTGCTAGGGTCTCCTACTGGAGATGCAAGTCTATACCTACAACGAAGGTTGTATCTTCCCATACATTGTATTCTTCGGTGTACAGAGATTACCCTATGTATTTGTGTGGGGTTCAAAAGCTCAACAAGGATATGTTAGAGGATATTTTGTTTGCCTGGGAGTTTCCAAATATTTTTTCAGAGGAGATTCTAGGTATACCGCCAGTATATGAGGTAGAATTCACTATTGATTTGGTACCAAGGCTTGAGCTTGTCTTGAAGGCACCTTATCGGATGGCACCAGTAGAGTTTAAGAAGGTGAATTCTCAATTAGAGGACTTTTTGGCTCACAAGTACATTTGTTTGAGTGTGTCTCTATGGAGACCAACAATTCTATTTGTGAAAAAGGACGAGAGCCTTTGTCTATAGCATCAAATATTGGCTTTTGAACTAATTGACTATGATAAACTACTATATGCTTTTGAAGATTAATGACTTTTTTTACCGGCTTTGGAGGTTCTTCAATCTTCTTCAAGATCGACTTGAGGTTAGGATATCATTAGTTGCACATCATTGATGCAAACATCACTTAAATGGCCTATAGGACATGGTAAGGGCACTATGAGTTTACAGTGATGCTTTTTAGGCTCACCAATGCGTTTTCTATCTTTATCGACTTGACAACAAGGATTTTTTGACCATTCCTTGATTATTTTATCGTGGTTTTCATAGATGATGTTTTGGTTTACACTCGGAGTAGAGAGGAGCATAAGTAGCCCCTATTTATGATAGTACCACTCCTTAGAGGGCATAAGTTGTATTCCAAACTCTCTAATTGCTATTTTTAGCTTTGGGAGCTTTGGGATGTCTCATGGTGTCAACGGGAGAGGAGTCATGGATCCAGTGAAGATTGTGGCAGTAAATGAGTGGAAGGCACCCACTAGTGTCCTCGAGGTTCGTAGTATCCTAAGCTTGGCTGGAAACTAAAGAATATTTTTTAGGACTTCTCGAAGGTAGCTCATTGCTTGATGAACCCTCTAAAGAAGATGACCAATTTGTAGTGGGATGATGTATGTAAGGCATCATTTCAAGAGTTGAAGCAAGGGTTGACTACAGCACTGGTTTTAACTCTACCATCGAATTTTTATGGGTTTGAGGTCTATAACAACTCATTAAAGAACAAACTAGGTTGTGTTTTGATGCACCATGGTAAGGTAGTGGTGTATGCTTCCTATCAGTTGGAGCAGCATGAGTAGAACTACCCAACGCATGATCTAGATTCGAAAGTCATTGTATTCATGCTAAAGTTTTTGAGGCATTATCTATATGGGACTCAATGTAGATTCTACACCGACTATAAGAGCCTCAATTATATATTCACTCAAAAGGAGTTGAATAAGAGGCATAAGAGATGGCTAGAGTTGGGAATGACTATGATATTGAGTTGGCCTACCATGAGGGTAAGGCCAACGTTATTATAGATGCCTTAAGTAGGAAGATATCACACTCTTTGAGTTCTATTATGGTGTCTAGTCAATTATCGGAGAAGCTTGGTGAGATGGGCATAGAGATGATCTAGAATTGTGACTTAGAGGTCTAAATGAGTACATTGACGATAACACAGATGGTTTTTGATGAGATCGAATTAGGATATCCTGGGGATGTTAAGCTCTAGAGGATTTCGCAAAAGGTTTAAGATGGTTGAGCTAAGGGATTCTAGATTGACAAGGATGTTAGCATTCACTACAAAGGTTGATAGTATATACCACAGAGTTGCATTGATTTAAAGTGTCAGATTTTAGAGGAGGATCACTACACTCGGTATTTTATCTACTAGGAAGGGATAAGTTGTATAAGGACCTAAAAAGGGCCTAAGTGGCCTCACATGAAGCCAAAATTGGTAGAGTTCATATCAAGATGTATGACCTGCCAGAAGGTCAAGATCGAATATTAGAGGCATATAGCGTTGGTTTAGCCCTTAGATATTCTAAAGTGGAAGTGGGATTCTATCTTGATGGATTTTGTGAGTAGGATACCTACGAATCACAATGAGTGATACACGAGTTGGGTTATCGTTAACATGTTGAAAAATTTAGCAATGTTTGGGCCAATGAATTTGACTTGGAGTATGGATCAACTGGTCAATTTTTATATGAGGTTTGTGGTGAGTAGGCATGATACACCTAGTGACATATTCTTCGATCATGATTCAAGATTTCTTTCTCACTTCTAAGGAAAGTTGTAGGAGGATATGGGCATGAGATTGAGTTTAAGTACCACCTTACACCCAACTATAGATAGCCAGACTAAGAGGACAATTCAGGTACTCAAAGATATGTTACGGGCTTCATTTTGGACTTTTGGGAAAATCATATACATTTGGTTGAGTTCTCATATAACAACAGCTATCACGCTAGCATAGGGATGAAACCCTTTGAGACATTATATGGACGTAAGTGCCATACACCTTTGTGTAAGAGCGACATCAGTGAGACTATTTTACATGGACCAGAGATGATTGAGGAGATTACTCAATAGGTTTGGTTGATACAAGGCAAGATGAGAGCACCTGAGAGTCACCAAAAGAGCTATGTAGATCAGAGGCACCGTAGTGATGGATTTGATTCAGGGGACAGAGTTCTATTAAGGGTTTCACTCACTAAAGTGGTGAATAGATTTGGTCGGAAGGGTAAATTGAGCCTAAGATACATTGATCCTTATGAGATTTTTGATAAGTTTTGCGTGGTTGCATACCACTTACTACTTCCACTAGAGATGGCCCTAATCCATAATATCTTCAACATCTCCTAACTGAGGAATTACGTCACAGATCTTTCCTACGTGATCAAACTAGATGAGATCAAGCTCGATGATTCTTTTTTATACAAAGATAGGCCATTGAGGATTTTTTTAATCCCCTTCCAATCCTCTCCTCTCCTCTTCTATTTTTCTTGTGTGCATGCCTCCCCTACCAAGCCTACCTTCTACCCCCATCAACTCGCCTCTCCTCAGCTTTAGGGTCACGGTTGAAATTTTTGCCTGATCACCACCTCTCCTCTCCCTTTCCTACAAGCATGTATGTATATATAAGGCACATTTAATGCTTGAACCTACTCCCTTCTCTCTCTATTATCTATCAATTACTTACACCCCAAACACAACCTCTCTCTCCCTCTTTTTCCCTCCTCATCGTCGCCCAAAATCACCTCCACCGGTGATCCCAACCGAGGCACCAACACCACCACCAAAAGCATTTTCTTTTCCTTCATCCCCAGCACTAGCAACCTTTTCATTCCCTCTCACCATTGTTAATACAAACTCACCACAACCTTCCCCCAAGCATCAACAAAACCAATAGATCTTACACCCTTCTTTCGGCCAAACTAATTAAACCATGCCCACCACCTACGACAACAACCACCATAGCCCACTACCCTCCTTCAACCAAAACCACTAGTATTCACCCCCACCTTTGAGCCAAACCTGTCATGTCCACCCTCCTTATTTTGCCCCTTCAATCGACCCCCTTCGTTGTTACACACAAGCTTGGTTGAGACTCCTTCAAACTTCAATTAGGCTTTTCCCCATTCCTTCACCCTTCCATTAGCTTAAAACCTCATTAATTATATCATTTTAATTTTAATTATGTATTTTATACTCCGGAGATCTCGGAAGAAGTGGGATAGGATAAGTATGCTTAGAGTCCGGAACCTTTTTCGTAAGGATACTAGTCAATATTTTAGGGTTTTGTGTTAAATGCTTCTATGGCCATGTGTATTATCATGATGTTGTTATTATATGGTTAATTGCATGTTCTTAATAACATGATGTGGCCATATGTTTTATATACTAGGAAGAGAGTATGAATTACGAAAGATGTTCTAACATGATATTACTACGCTAGATTGTGTTGTTATGGATGAGCAAAACATGTGGAAGAGTACTATGGGCCTAATAAAGTATGACAAGTGGGAAATAAGTATATTTAATATGTATGATGTGGAAGCAATGATATTAAAGATATATGATTTTTTTGTAAAATAAGGGCTTTCATTTATCTATAATTGTATTTTGGTCGATATAGGTTAATATGAAAATTTTTGTAGTTTTACATGTTAAAAGGATTAAAATATGCTAATAAGATCATGTGGAAGTAATGATATTGAAGATATAATATTTTCATAAAATAAGAGCTTTCGGCTATCTATAAACATATTTTGGGCGATATAGGATAATACGGAAATGTTGGTACTTTGACATGTTAGAGGATTGAAATATGCTAATAAGATCATGTGGAAGTAAGGATATTAAAAATATAATATTTTTGTAAAATAAGGGCTTTCGGCTATCTATAAAGGTATTTTAGTCAATTTGGGTTAATACAAAAATTTTGATAGTTTGTTGGGAGGATTAAAATTTGCTAATAAGATCATGTGGAGTTATTGGAGTAATTAGGAATGTATTAAAATCCCCAAAATGTTAAAATGGTCTAAATTGGGAATATTAACTTTAAAATGGTAATCTTATTATCACATATGTAAAACATTAGAGTTAGACAACAAATTTAGGACATGTTGTTAATATTGGTATTTTAGGGATGTATATTGATTTTGGTAATTGTATGAGCCTTATGGGAAGAGTTATAACTTACCTGTGAAATTAGTGTTTCGAAGCTTTGTAAGTAGTAACTTTAGAGCCAGGGTTATTATCGCATGTGCAAGATATAAGAGTTAAACATGAAATTTTGGGTATGTTGATAAGAGTAATATTTATTAAATATATACTAAATTGGGCGGGTAAATGATCATTATTGTATAAGTTATGCCTAAATTGTAAAATTAGGATTTGGGGAAAATAAGGTTCTTAACTCTAGAGAACAGCCTTATGATCGGCGTGATATGCTTACCTACTTTATTGTATTCTATACCTGTGAATCAATCATGGATAAGAAATTAATCATTTAAAGTAAAAGATCATGTGAGTCGGGCCAATGTGATGTTTTTTAGATTCATTCCACCGGATGATAATAGTGACTCTGGAGAGTTTTACCTTAAGAAGGTGTTTTTGTGGATTCGTTACACCAGATGATAATAGTGGCTCAGGTGTGTTGCCCATAAAAAGAGCTCCAGTTCATTCCACTGGATTAAGAATAGTGGGCCCTATACTCATCATGAATAAGAATATTATTTGAGCAACCTGATGGAAAAGACATTAACAATTTAAAGTGGAAGAATACTTGAGTCAAGACTAAGGTGATGCTTTTTAAATCCATTCCACTAGATGATAATAGTGTCTTAAAGCGTTTTCCTTAAGAAGGTATTTTTATGGATCTGTTCCACTAGATGACAATAATGGCTTAGGTGTGTTGTTCCTAAGAGGTACCTCAAACTGTTCCAAAGATTTAAGAATAGTGGGGCCCTAAACTCGATGTAAATAAATGAATGAAAATGGTTATATCTAATAAAGAGCCATGGATCAGTATTTATCTTATGAGAATTTTGGTAAATTGTATGTGTATTTATCATCTACTATGAATTCATTTATTTATCCATATATCTCACTCGATAGTATGGTTACCTTACTTAGTACATAGCGTACTGACCATCCTTTTTATGGGTGATGCTTATTCCTACGAGCAAATAACCCAAACGTCTTTGCGCAGGTCTTTAAGGACCAGCTAGATGGTTTTGATGCCTTTGATGCATTGTTTAGGGAGGAGTGACCTTTTTATTTGTATTGGTTTTTTGGGCGAAGAGTCATAATATCCAGATGATATTTTACCTGAATACTTTTCGGACTCTTCAATCCATTTTATCCCTTATGTTGTATTTTGTTACTGTATTTCGGAGTTAACCTCAAAACTAATGTTTGTATTTATAAATCTTCTATAATTTTTAATTACCTTGTTTTACTATGAATGATTTTATCCTTTTGATTGATGTGAGGATGGTATGATAAACTAGACTCGTCAATTATGGTCAAATTAGGGGTGTTACATATAGCTATAAGTGTAAAGACCTCTTCAAAGTCAATGCCTTGCTCTTGGTTAAACCACCTAGCAACAATTTGGGATTTTTTTCTAACCATAATACCCTTTCTTATATCTTATTTCTAAAAAAAACATTTAGTCTTAATGATGGTATATTCTGACGCATATGGACTAATTCACATACTTGATTTTTTCTAAAATTAGTTAACCTCATTTTGGATTGCCATAGTCTAATTTGCATCACTTATGGCTTTCAAGTGAGATTTAGTTTCCATTTAATATAATCATGCTAAATGGTTGTAAATGTTAACTATTGAGGAATGAGTGGTCACTCCTATAGATAGATCACTAATAATGAGCTCTTAAGGATTTCTATGTGTATATCTCCAAGCTCTTGGTGGATATTCACTTACTTCATCCTCTTTTTGAGCAATAGGAGGATCATCTTATTATTCTTCCACTTGATTCTTCTTAATCTTTTATTCTTCTTGTTCAAGAAAGCTATCCACTTGAATTGATGGACCTATTTCATCATCATTTGTACATTTCACACTAGAGGTAGATTCAACAAAAGCAATATGGACCGACTCCTCAACTACTAAGGTTATTTTGTTATAGGCTTGATAGACTTTACTATGTAAGAAGTAGCCAATGAAGATGCCTTCATCAATTTTAGAGTCTAACTTACCCCCAAATAAATCTAGTGTTTAGGATAAAGCACTTACAACTAAATGTGCAAAAATATCCCAGATTTGGTTTCTTACCTTTGTAGAACTCATAGGGAGTTTTCTTGAGTGTTGCATAGATTAGAATGCAATTCATGACATAATTGGTGGTTGATTCAGCTTTGATCCATAACTACTTGGAAATCTTGGAGTCACACAACATGGTTCTTACAACTTCTTCCATGTTTCTATTTGTCCACTCTATGGCACCATTTTGTTGTGGAGATCCCACTTTAACCACAAAATTTAGTGAAGTTGGCATTCTCAAACTCCTTGACGTGATCACTTAAAAGAATCATCTTTAGTAGAAAGAAATATACTAGGTGTAAATATCCATAATGGATAATGCATATCTTTAGTATAAAGAAATATACTAGGTATAGTTATTGCATGGATAATTGCTCCTTTTCCTACCTGTATTTTCTTAGCAAGCATAAGAAACACATTAAAAGAATCATCTTTAGTGGAAAGAAATATACTAGGTCTAATTATCCATAATGAATAATGCATATCTACAACCACTCATGTTATATTCCTATATGGTCCAAACAAATCAAGTTGCAATAGCTCAACTGGTTTAAATGTGATCACAATATGTGTGGGTTTAAATGAGTCCCTGTGTTGCTTTCCTTCTTGGCGTGTATCACATAATCTATCTTTTTTAAAGCATATCTTAAGAAGACCACGCACTAAGTCTTTTATAGCCAATTTGTTTAATAAGTTCATGCTACCATGTGTTATTCCCTTATGCCATAACCATGCATCATTATCTATTGTAGTTAATCATGTATAATACAATTTTATTGATTTCACATCAAGCATATAAACATTATTAATGTGTGGGCATACAAACAATATGGATTTATCTACTCCATTTGAAATCATGTAATTAGAGTGGGAGAAATTAACTAGAAGTACCTTATCACAAAGTTAGTAAATACTAATTAGATTATGCTTAAGACCATTAACCAAGTATGCATCAGCAATGAAGGGATTAAAGTTACTGATACTAATGCTACCAATACTAATGATCTTTCCTTTGGATTTGTCACCAAAATTGATTCTTCCTCCATCATAAGATAATCAAATAATGTCCAATCACCCATCATGTACCTTGATCACCTAATGTTTATGAACCATTTGTGGCTTCTCGTTTTCACTTTGAAGGATACCTATAATTACATATGTCCAAGTTTAGGAACTATTTCAATGGGTCATTGATGGGTTAGTGGGGTTCTTTAAAGATGGTTCCCTTATGTAGCCACACCTTCTTAGATTTTGAAAAACTTTTACATTTCTAGTGAATGCACAAGATGAAGCATTGTGTTCATTTCTACCACAAGCATTACAAGAGATCACCTTTTTTTTGCATAGAAATAAATTTTACATTCCTATCATGTCTACAAATGAAATAGGAATATCCAATTTTTCCATAAATATTACAAGCAGTAGATACTTGAGAGGCATATACTTGATGAGCATTAGTGACCTTTATAAATTTTTTTAGGGTTTGGTGTTTCATGACCATTTTGTCTCCATAAACTAAACCCTCACGATCCTTGAAATACCGTTGAGCACCTAGTGGCATCTTTAATCCTTCTTCACCCTAGTTGAAAGTATAGGTTGCTTTTACAAATTTATCACACTTGTCTTGTACATCAACCAACTTAGTTTGAAGTTTATCCATTTTTTCCTTGTATTCAACATTAACGAATTTCTTATATGTATCAAATTCAATCACTTTCTCACTTAAATTGATTATAATATGTAATATACAAGATTCTAAAATTGTATGGTCACTAAGCAAGTTTGTATGTAATTCATTTAAGTAACCATGGAGTTTCTTCATGTTATCTCCCTATTTAGCCACTTTTTCATTTTTGTATAGAGAATCATGCAAGACACATAATAGAAAACCATGGGAATATGGAACTTAAAATTATACCTCATTATCTTCATCATCATCAAAGCAAAAATTATAATACTCCGCTTTTTTACGTTCTTTAATGTGTGTTACTCTATGCATTTAATTATGATATAAGCATGTTTGATCTTGGTGTAGAGGTGTGTTTAAGGTTGGTATGATTTTAGATGATCTTGGTTTGGATTTTAGAAGATAAATGGTATTAGTAGAAAACCAGTTGACTTATTTAACTACTTTAGAAGTACTAATAAACTAGTTTGGTCCTTAAATTTGAGGTTTGAAATCTGATAAAATGATCAATTAATGTGGGATACCAAATGATTTGTTCTATTAAGCTAATTTATCTTTCGGAATGATTTTCTCAATGAATCCTTCCTTAAAAATTTTGTATCATCATGATTATATTTTAAGTAGTTGGTTTATGATTTTTATGAAGCATTTAAGCATGACTAACTAGTTTTATCAATTTTCAATGGATTCCTAGAGGGGTAATTTCCCATAATTCACTTTCATGACTTCAGCTTCTTTGTATTCTTCTTTCTTTTCCCTTTCCTTGTTCTCCTTATTCCCTTCGTGTGTTTGAAATTTTAAGGCACATTACTCTAGAACATTTCATATTTCACCAATAAACATAGAGACAAAAATGCCAAATTTAAACCTTTAAAACCTACACTTTGAGGATTGAATAAGGGCTATTATTTGGGGTCTCAATTTATACATTCCCTTACCCTTCTTTTCCACAAGAAACCCTTGGTGATTTCAAGCCAAAGTCTTTAGTTTTCCCCCTTCCTCTATACACTCTGAAACTCCCTATTTTCACTCCACGCTTCTTAGCCTTTGTTTCTTATCTTCATTTCCTCTTCTAATACTTCCTATAACTCTTTCTTATTTAGTTCTTAAACAATACAAGTCAAGATTTGGGAAAAGATTGAAGGATTAGCTTGTATCTTCTAGGTTCTTCTTGAGAAAGCGGTTTCTCTATAATTTCTCTTTTTATTCTCAAATTTGATTCCATTTTTGTATGATTTTAAAATTTTATTAAGTTTTAATCTCACTTTCCTCAAAGGCATTCAAGTGTTTCAAGGGTTTGATTGTTAAAGACTTTCGTTTTTGGTGGCTTTGCTAAGTTCTTTTCAGGTAAACCATAGAATTCCCTAGTTTTGTGGAAAACTTTATAGGTAAGTATAGTGTATGTTCTGTATTTATGTGGAAGCATGATTATTAGAGATGAAACTATGCTTGAACTTGTTAATATTGAATAAATAAAAGAAGTGGTAGGAATTCTAACTTAAGATTTTGTTTGTATAAATCTCATGGGTATGATTTGGATTTAGTAGTTGACCTTAGTATTCTGATCATCTCAGCAACATTATCATGCGTAACATGAGGTATATGTTGTTTACATGATAGAATAGTATGAAGATAATATTTATGATTTACTAGCTCTTATTAAGGTTATAAAGTGTAAGCATGATTTTATTGAGATTCTTGGCATGACTTCAGTATTTAGCATGTTAATTCATGAATATTGGTCATCAAAAACCTTGAATGACTTGAAATTGATGTCTAGATAGATTAAGTAAAGAGTGGAATTTACTAGTATGTAAGTATGTTTGGCATAAAGTTTTCCCCTTCGACCAATCGATTGGTCTACATGACCGATGGGCTGGTATAATAGACCCATTGACTAGTTGGCCTATAACTTTATTGGTTATGTCCTCTAGTCGAAGCTATCAACTTTTTTTTACTATACCAATCGACTATTTCTTGGAAAAATCAATCAGTTGATTTAACCAATCAACTGGTTGGTCTGTAACCCCAGTAATCTTAGACTTTGCTTAGACCCATCAATAGATTTGACTAAATGGATCAATTGGTTTTTAAAATAATCGAACAATAAAGTTGACCAGTCAGTTGTTTTATCACCATTGTGAAGGTTTGGAAGTACCTAAATGGATCTAATGGTTAACACAACGATCGATGGTGGAAACCCATCAACTTATCTTAGCTAAATGTGCACTTTTTGCGTATTTCTTTCCAAATGTGATACTTGAATTTTCCTATACATGGAAGGTGATCTAAGATGCTAGTATCTAGAAGTTTATCTGGATTAATTGAGTTTAATTGATGGATTAAAGTTAATAAAAATAAAATTGAGCGTAGTTGAATATTACTCGCACTATCAAATGTGACCTTACTTGTGGTTGGGATTGAATTTATTTTAATGGGATAATAACCCTCATCCTTTTGGCTTGATGGTCTCTCCTTCGTCGGAATGTATTCTTGGTTAAGAATTCCCTTATATGCAGTATGTGTGGAGAATTCTTGATGGATTACACTTTTCATCATTATTCATGAGTTAACTAGTGCCCACTTCTAATTAAAAATTATAACTTCAACTTCATCGTAATCTTCCTTTACCTTATTCTTTATTATTAGCTATTTTATAGAAACACTTGTTTGACATTAGTGCATCATATTATAACCCTCGTCATTACTTACCTTGAAAATATTTCTTAGATCCTTAACAACCATCTTATCATCTTCCCCATTCATTACACCCTTAGCTTTTGTTTCCCCTCGGCAAGATTTTTCCAATAATATCATACCTTCCTAAATTTTTGCACTCTTACGACAACCTCCCTTCATTAAGGAATCCCTTTTGTGGTAACGTCATTTCCTTTTCTAAGTAATGATATATATTTTATTACCTTATTAATCATCGTATTCATATAAATGTGACTTGTTATTGAATGAAAGTAATCCTTTATTGGTATTCTTCTTCCATGTTTCCTCACCACTAATCATTGACCCTTCATTTTAGACTAAAACCCTTGGCCCTCATGGTTGTTGGCACTCTCAGCTCATCACTACCATACAAGTTGTCATCTTTCTTTGTATGATGCAAGCTTAGCATGCCTTCCTATAAGGAAATGGTAAGCCATTTGTTGTTAGAAAATTATTAGGAATGTATTATAGACTATTGATGTTTAGGGTCTAGGACCTCTTCTTTGGCTTCGGGGATGAAGCCTCTTTTAAGGAGGTAAGACTATAATACTCCACTTTTTAAAGTTCTTTAATGAGTGTTAATATATGCATTTGATTGTGATGTAAGTGTTTGTTATCATGGTTTAGAGGTTAGTTTAAGGTTGGTATGGTTTTGCCTGAGTTTAGCCCGGATTTTGAAAGATAATTAGTTCTATTAGAAAATTAGTTAACTGATTTGGAGGTACTGATAAGCTGGTTTGCTTCTTAAATTTGAGATTTGATATCCAACTAACTAATCAACTAGTGTGGTGTATCAGTTAACTAGTTTAATTGACTTGGTTGTTCTTTGGGCTCGATTTTCACTACAAATCTTTCCACAAAAATGCTATATCATCGTGATTATATTCTAAGAGGTTTGTTTATAATTTTTACAAAGAATTTGAGCTTGCCTAACTTGTTTTATCGATTTTTCATAGATTTGTGGGGGAGTAATTTCTCATAAGTCACATTTATAACTTCATCACCTTTATTTTTCTTATTCTTTTTCTCTCTTTCTTGAGATATTCCTAAGCGCTTGATTCTTCCATTGAACCTTTGAATATTGTTGACTTTGATTCCCTCTCCTTAGTCTCCTTATTCCTATCTTGTGTTTGAAATTTTGAGGAACATTACCATGAAACATTTCAGTTTTGACCATTGAACTTAAAGATATAAATGCCGACTTTGAACCTTTGAAACTTGTACTTTGAGGTTTGGATTCAGGATAAGGTTTGGGGTCTCAATTTATACACCCATTTACCCTTCTTTTCCTACCAGAAACTCATAGTGATTTCAAGCCAAAGTCTTCATTTTTATAACATCATCCATAAACTCTTGTGTGCCCATTTTCCCTCCATTCTTGCCTAGCCTTAAATTATGATATTTCCTTTCCTTTTCTAATCCTTCCTCTAACTATTTCTTGTTTTGTTCTTAAAAACGAAGGAGCTATATTTGGGAAAAGCGTAAGGGATTAACTCATATCTTCTAGGTTCTCTATTTTCTTCTAGAGGAGGTGGTTTCTCTTTGATTTCTCTCCTTAATATCTTATTTTATTCAATTTTTGTATGATTTTAAAATTTTACTAATTTTTAATCTTACTTTCTTGAAAGGCATTCAAGTTTTGCAAGGGTTTGACTTTCAAAGACTTTTGATTTTGTTGGCGTTGCTATGTTCTTTTTAGGTAAACCATTGTCTTCACTATTTTTGTTGAAAATAATATGGGTAAGTATAGTGTATGTTAAATATTTATTTGGAAGCATAAGTATTAGAGATGGAAGTGTGCTTGAACTTTTTAATATTGAATAAATGAAATAAGTGGTAGGAATTCTAACTTAAGATTTTGTTTGCATAAGCATCATGGGTATGATTTGGATTTAGTAGCTAATCTTGCTATTCTGAGCATCTCTGCAACATTAGCATGTGTAATATGATGTATAAGTTGTTTGCATAATGAACTAGCATGAAGAGAATATGATGTATGATTTCCTAGCTCTTATTAAGTTTATAAAGTGTAAGAATGATTGTATTGAGATTCTCAACATAATTTTGGTATTTCATATGTTAATTCATGAATATTGCTTTTCAAGAACCTTGAATCACTATTAATTGATGTCCAAATTGATTGAGAAATATTGTGGAATTTAATTGTGTAAGTGTGTTTGGTAGGGGGTTCTTTTCCTCCCAACCTATCAACGTCTCTCTATAATAGATCGGTTGGTCTCTGGGTTTGATCGAATTGTTTAGTAGACCCATCAACCGGATAGCCTGTAACTTTAGTGGTTCTAGCCTTGAGTTAAACCCAATGACTGCTTTGGGTAAGTCAATCCACTAATTCTTAGAAAAGTCAACCGATTAAGTTAACCTATTGACTGGTATGTGACCCTAGTAGTCTTAGCCTCTACTTAGACCCGTTGACCGATTTAACTAAATCAATCAACTAGTTTTTAGAATAGTCAAATGGTAAGGTTGACCAATCATAATATTATCCACCATTGTGAACGTTTAGTATTACCTAGATGGATCAACCAATTAGCATGACCGATCGACTAATCCTTGGAAACCCATCAACTAATCTCGGCCAAATTTGCGTTTCTTGCTTATTGCTTCTTGAATGTGATAATTTGAGTTTTCTTATGCATGAAAGGTGATCTAAGATGCCAGTATCTATAATTTTACTGATATTAAATGAGTTTGAATCATGGATTAAAGTTAATAAAGAGAAAATTGAGCCTAGTTGACCAATGTGACCTTAACCTAGAAATTAGGCACTTCTCTTAACAATGACACGAGTAGATGATTAGATGGATAAAAATGGATTTTACTACTCCTAGTATCTATGTAATTATGTATAATTATGCTAAATAGACTTCTAGTAACTTATATCATGGCCTTAAAATGTGGAACTTTGTAAGTTGAAATGACTTAGCGTGAATGAAAGGAAAATAATATGGACCTATATGATGGCTTTAAGCTAACTGCATATTGACCTCACTTTGACCTTATCTATAAATAGTACCCTTTACCTGGCTATTTAAATAAATGGATGAATAGGATTCAACGATAGATTAAAATCCAAATGGACCTTCATCTTTATCCTTAGGGATTAACTTAGAATACTTTTTAATGTATGGTAAGATTATGATTAACTAACAAAACTATGGCTTTGACCTTAACCCTAGGCTTTGACATAGATTTCAATTGTGAACAAAAATAAATAAATGGAAATCAAATGTTGGCTTGAACATTTATGGTTGATATCAACATTAAATAATTTTACCTTTTGGTATAATTGATCAAGTAATGGGACAAGCACTTAAGATATTTTAATGGAAACATTGGATGATGTGAGAAACTTATATGCTTGCTTTGGATATAAATTATTGTTATTTTATATGATATTATGTGTGGACTCTAGTTTGTTATAAGATTTTGACCTAATAAGATATTAATCACTTAAAGTGGAATGAACATAATTATGGGTCTAGATTATTTGATCCTTGTTTAGCTACTAGGTGTTAGTCAGCCATCAAGCGCTTTCCATCAAGTGCTTTCGGGAAGGATCCTCGTTGATTCTAATGCCTTTTCTACTCTTGTAGCACCCCTATTTTTCACTAGCAAAAAATTTCATTTTTAAACATGATGGAAGTAGAAAAGATACTAATCACACCTAGGAAAAATAGGGTGCAACCGCCGCACCTAGCATAGAATAGGTGTCAGCCGCCCATTCAATGTTAGATATAATGCTAGAAACCAAACAAAATAAAACGGAATTACAGTACATAAGAAACACGATATAAGGAGACTAAAGAAAACATTTACAAGAGCAGTACCTCAATGGTCCCTAAAATACTCAAATACATGAAAGTAGGTTAAACTAAAATACAAAACTATAATGGCAGGAAAAAAAATGTAGTGCATAGCCCCAAACCCAAGTCTATTAGGGACCCAACAACATTCTCTGGATGTCCACGCTCCCAAGCCCAAGCCCGAAACGAGGTAGGCCCACTATTTTCCATCCTAAAAAACCTAGAGAGGGTCCTCTACTTGTGGGAATGAGAAGGTAACAAAACAAACTAGTAAGTTAGTATGATTCATATTTCGTAAGCCAAGTTACCTCCTCAACAGTAGCCACACGCATACGAAATCCTACCATAATGTGGAGATCATACTAACATATACTGTGCTTATGCCATATAATTAGATATACATGATCTATCATGATCATATAATGTATGAAAAATTCATACCATACATGACTCGGACAATTCGGGCATCATGCTTATAAACATAACCTAAAAAATGTAGGTAGAACCAGCCAAATTAATAAGCATGTTGTTCAAATAACATTTAAGGTTTCTACCATCCATTCACATAGTTTCCATTGAGTCTATTTTCCAACTTACATAAGCCATTAGGTCATTTATTTATAAGACATTATTTCTCTTCCCATTCTTTTTCTTTTATTCTTCTCTTCATCCACATCCTTATTTTGATTCTTATCAAGTGATAGACTGAGCAACACTCCATAGTCTCACATACCATGGAAGTGACACAAATCTTCAAAGAGAATGAAGATTAGTTTGAAAGAGTTGAAATTTAGGATCATTTTGGCTTGGAATTCAAAGAAAAAATTGAATATTCAAGGTATAACTAAATCAAGAAATCAAAGAATTCAAAAATATTCAAAGAAACTAATTTGAATATCACCAATCTAAGATTATAAAAAATAGAATTATAATGGGTATTCAATCACAAAGAGAGAATTATTCAAGTATTTACTTGTGTTATATCTCAATATCAAAAAATTTCCAACATGCTACAATGAGTGTCGACATTCCATGCTTATATAGGGGTTTAGGACATTGCTAACTAGCACACTAGTTTAGCCATATGACACACAAATAACTAACTAGCACATAACTAGTATTACAATGTATTTATTTTCTATAGAATACATGGCTCAATAAGACTATTACAAACAAAGTAAGCTAAGATTACATGAAATTTTTTTATAAGAATCCTAATCAAGAAAATGGTGTTGACTTTAAAAGGTTGACTAGGTCTTCTTGACTTTGACTTTCATGCACAATATATCTTCCTTTGAAATAGCTCTAAAAATGTGGAAATCTTAAACATCTTGACTTCTTATATTATTTGATCATCTT
The DNA here is from genome assembly GCA_030549775.1 of Tamarix chinensis. Classification (NCBI taxonomy): domain Eukaryota; kingdom Viridiplantae; phylum Streptophyta; class Magnoliopsida; order Caryophyllales; family Tamaricaceae; genus Tamarix; species Tamarix chinensis. The sequence goes on along the minus strand of CM060173.1, from coordinate 44,849,257 downwards.
CCTGCAAATATGTTGCATATCTACAAGAATGACTTAAGGCAATAAAATTAAAGTTAGTCAAAGAAATATCATCAAAGACAACAAACATAATTGGCTCCAAAAATAATTATGCCAAATCAATATCTTATGGAACATCTTTGGATGCTCCTGCATCAGGAAGTCTATCCAAACCAGAGGATACAAAGTCCAATTGAATCCAAATAACCACAAATAGACATAAAGTTTTTCCAAACCCATATAAACATCAATAGACATAAAGTTCAGCCGAAGTCAAAGACATTTTAGTATCTATACCCCTTAGTATATCATCAATGTTTAAAGTAGGTAAGGCACCGATATCTAGTAGGATCCCACCAGAAGGCACTAAAAAATGCCTAAAGCTAGACCAACCACCATTATTTAAGAGAAGATCTGGTAACCCAGACACATACACAACTCGATCATCTTCCACCTTAAGCGATTAGTGTGTTATTTTCCAAGATTATGTGATCATACAAAGGCTCATACAACATCAAAGTAATACATTCGCATATTTTTTCCATCTTAACCATTTTTACTCTCCAACCATGAGGTGGGATTTCCATTAACCAATATTAATCAATCCATCATGATAATCCATTTAGGCCAATAATCCATATTATATTACCCTTTAAAGTTATTACATACTTATTTGAATATTTCTAATAAATCCTTCATAAATACCTATTGAGAATACCATGAATTATGATCCATTTAATCCATCCATTATTTTACTCAATCCATGCCAAAAATTATATTTACATCATTAAATAATTGTATAGTAGCACTGGGCATAGTCTCAAAACATATCAAGTCCAAACGATCAAAATCACACAATCTGGTTAAACTAGTAGATTAGTTTAGCCTAATTTGTTCATTGATTTGGACCAACCATTCAATCAGTTTAGCTCAGCCAATCGCAAGGTTCTCTCAAAACAATAGATCAATTTGGCTAAACCGGTTAAATTTTCTGAGACCAATCAATAGATTCTACCAAACCAATTGATGGGTTTAAGTAGATAGCAACCATTATCACGATAAACCAACCAATCGATCGATTTGGCCTAACCAATTAATCAATTTAGACAACATAGAACATATTCATGTAAATAATACTCTAAAATCATACCGTATCCAAACCAAAACATATCATAGCAGCATGCCAATATTTTTTGAGCTCATAAACTGAATCATACTTCACATTCAACCAAAGCAACCCTATTTTCTCTAGAATCATATGCCTTTTCTCATAATACAAAATTAATTCAACATGAATCAATTTAGAAGCCAAAATCTCATACAGGAATATAAAATTAACATTTCACAAAATATATCACATTCCATGCTTATTCAGGCCGCCTTTTAAAGGTAAGAATGCCTTACTTGATGCTTAGCAAAATTTTCCACTAAGGTGGAAAACTCAAATTGGAAGACTCTCAACTTACAAAACCTTTAAAAACAACAAGTTAAAACTTAAAAATCGTTGAATAAATTTCATAAATTAGCACTCAAATTAGAAAGGAAAATGGGCTTACCAAACCTAAGAGAAAAATAAAGGAATATTCACCTAAAAGCAACTCAACTTTCTCTTAAATCTAACTCTTTCTTGCTTAAATATAAAAAAAAATAAGGAGCTATAAAAAGGATCAAAAGAGTGAAAATAACTATAAAAAAATCTCAAAGTGGAGAGGAGAGAACACAAGTGGTAGAGAAATAAGATATTTTAAAGGTTGAAAAAAGTGAGAAGAAGAGGTGATTAGGGTTATTTATAGCTAACAAAGAGATTAAGGAATGAGTGGGGTTATGTAACAAATAAAAAAACCTAATCTTATAGTTCAAATATGAGTTAAATGGGTAGATTTATAAAGAATAGGTTAACATCAATTATAGAGCTCAAATGGTTATTTTCTGGAGAATATAACTCAAATTCATTCAGAAAATATCGAACACAAAAATGGTAATGGAAGAGCAGTGTGGGAAGGAATCTCCCAGCTGAGCTGCAATAGTCTAGAAATTGAAGCATGCTTCTAGAGGTGTGTAGAGGAGAGAGGTGAAAGAAGACAATAATGAGGTTACCATCTCCCTTAATTGTCAAAATCAAGCCCTCAAATCTGTTCAGGGCAGCAACTAGAGCCAAATAAATGATAATAAAAAAGGTTAAGAATCACTAGAGAATGTATTAGAGTTAGATTATCATGGTTCCTTATTGATACAAGAAATTTTCTAGAAAAATCAAGCTTAAAAAAAATACCTAGCCAAACCAACAAGTCGATTAGTTTGGCCTACTAGTCGAGTGCTTTACAGACTAGTTGATTAGTGTGGCCTACAAGTTAACTATTATAAAGACCAGGCGATCACTTCCCGAAACCATTTGAAGGTTTAGTTAAATAAAACCCCTTAGCTAAAACAACGAACCAGTTGATTGATTCATAGAACTAGCCGATCAATCCTCCTGAAAAACTTATTTTATTCAATCCCAAACTTTATTCAAATATATCTTTATCTTAAACCCAATTATAGTTATAAATCAAGATCAAACATTATTAAATTATATCAAACACCATAATTTTCCATTTAATAATTCTTATAAAAATATGGGGTATTATGGCATTACTTATAATACCCCAACCTAAAATCCTTTAAAATATGTTTAAAATTATGATGGGAATTCTAACTAGTTTTGGTTTTGAAAAGGGATTAAAATTCTAATAAAGATTTGAATTTCAAGCATATCAATCGAATGGTTTTCCTAACCAATTGACTGGTACATTCAGAGACTGATAATTTTATTCTTGAAGAACTAGTCGATAGGTTCCCTCGATTTGATAAGCTAGTTATCCTGCAACTTCGCATCATTTTCCATTTTTCATTTAAATCTATTTCCAATGATTATGAAAACTTCTAATTAGATTATATTTGTGCTGATGAGCATATTATAGTGCTTTAAGATTATTTTTACATTATTTAGATCACTTTATGATTTTTATTTAGTTAAATGTTTCTAAAAAATACTTTTTGAGGCATATCTCACCTTCTCTTTTCTCCTTCACTTTCTTCTCTCTTTTGTGGAAGATTGGATGAGTGGCTGATTTTGTACACCCCTTCCCTGACTTACCAACCTTTTTCCATGCCTCTCCTTGACCACACTCAACCTCCATCGAACCATCATGTCTTATGTTACCCCTTAGTTGCCCACACTCAACCATATCAGTATTGTCTCTCACCCTCTTGTGGATTTTGACCAACTCTATCTTGTATATACTCTATTCCTAATTCATGTTCACTTCTTACCTAATATTCTTTCTCTCTTCTACCTTTCCCTTGGTGAAGTTTGCTAAGTATTGAGTATTCTCCATTTTTATTCCTTTTTTCCCTTATACTAAGAAAATAGAGGTTTGCTCTTCTTTACTTCCCTCATTGGTCGAGTTATTACATTTTTTTTCTTATTCTAATCTTAGTCTTATTCCCCCCTTATTTCTCTTAATTTTGTTTCTATTAAATGATCCAAAAGGAATTTTAATGGTTTCAATATTTTATTCTCTTCGGATTCGATGTCCTCCTAGATAGCCATCAAGTTAGGATTTGTGTGCTAGAAGAATTTCTTGAAGGTAAGACATCATTATCTTTAATATAAATGAGGTTTTTGTTGCATATTGTGGTTCCATATTCTTTGTGGGTTTCTACGTTGATCATGGGGTAATTATATTATAGAATTTAAGCATGTTGTAGAGTTTCTTCATACATTTTAAGCATTGTTTGGTTTCTTTGATTTTATGCATGAATTGGCACTTTATATATGATTTCGTTTAAATGCCAACATCTTCACATATCCATGTGATTCTACATGTACATCATGTCTCTTTATATGTTTTATGACATAGCAGCATGCTAGGAATAATATGGTAAATATTAGTGTGTGTGTCACAAGTTTGGGTGTTATTTTACCTTGACTAGTCATTCAATGTGTTGGATCAATTGACTGGTTGTGTGAATAGTCACCTAGTTTGGGGATTTTGATCAAATGGTTACAAGAGCAATTGATTGGTTTGATGAACTAGTTGACCGGTTCCTATGAGCAGTAAATTGGTTATCCAAACCTATTGACTGGTGACATCATGACTGAAGTGGTTTGCTCTCTACTTAGACTCATCGATTGATTAGGTCAAACTCATCGACTAGTTTCCTATGGATAGTCAATTGGTGAGACCAACTAATTGAATGGTCCTAAGGACATATCAACTGGTTATAATACCCCGAATGTTTGTAACTTTAATTTAGAATGTTTAGCTTTTTATCAAAAAAATTTAACCTTTAAATAATAATATAATTATTTTTGTTCACCTTTAACCCGCAAATATAGATATATTATTGAATAAATTATTATAATTATTTTATCTTACCCTTTTTATTTAATCAAGCCCAAAACCGATAATTTTACTTGATTTATTTTTTCTTAATTAGGAACCTTAAATTCGGATAAATTAATATTATCCTAAAAACCAAATTTAACCTAATTTTAATTCTAACCCTAAATATATTTTATTTTTCTTTTTTCTTCTTTTCCCTTTTTCCTTTCCTATTTTCTTTCTTTTCTCTTTTATTTTCTTCTCCTTTCCATTTTTCCTTCTTCCCTAGGCCATCCAACTTTTCTCCTCCTCTCTTTTATTTCTTCCCACAACCAGATCAACCTTCCTCTTTTTCACCCAGCCAACCCAATCCACTCATGACCTTTTTCTTTTTTTTCTTTTTCTTCTTCTCCATCTTTTCTTTGACCTACTCTACCATGCCCAATTCTCTACCTTCTTTTTTTTCTTTTCCCACACCCCAAAAACACAACCCACATTTTCCTTTCTTCTTCTCCCATGCTTGTTCTGCACCCCTATGCACCAAACATGCCTAACCCCCTGCCATGCATGCCTACATTTTCCTTTCCCTTTTCCGCCTTAGTCCCCGCGTCCCTTTCCTCCTAATCCTAGCTCATACACCATCCTCTTACCCAGCCTACATGCCCACCTTCCCTAGCCTCCCTACACCTTGTCACCTATCTCCCTCCTTGCATGACCTCCCTTCCTATCCAGCCTCCCTACACCTCTACATGTGCCCTACACATTTCCCCTACAATATCCACTTTCCACGTTCACATGCCTAAGCCTCATCTCCCACCTCTTCTTCTTATTATTCTTCTTCTCTTCTTCCATTTCCATCATGACCCTACCTCTATTTTTCTCCCTCATGACCAACCCCTCCTTTCCCTCTACGTTTCTTGTAAAAACAACACTGCCACTACCATCCTAGCCTCCACCATCAACCATCTTCTTCTTCTATTCTTCCCTTCTAATTCCTTCTCTCTTACTGCCCTATTTTCTTCCTCCCTCTCCTTGCAACAAATTCTACCGATCCCTACCCTTTGGCCCTAGCTGCTTCTTATGTTGCAATACCCTATGCAACAGGAGTTTTTGTCATTGCCATCCCCTCCACTTCAACCCTAACACTACCTTCTCCACCCCTAGAGTCTCCCTACACAACCAAGCCACAACCTCACCATGACCTAGCAACCTCTTCTCTAGCATTCTACCTTTGCATCTTGCCTCCCTACTACTACCTAAGCCATTCCCTTTCCCTACCTATGCCAACCCACTAAATTAGGTAGCCAACAACGATCACCTCGCCATTATCTACCACCCTCCATTCGACCACAACTCCTCCTAGTCAAGTCTACTCGTGGCCACCACATCATTAGCTCCTACACCATCACCCCACAGCCACCCCCATCTCCAATGTCTCTCTCTTCTTCCTCTCTTTTTCTTCTTCTCCTTTTCCCCTCCTCTATATCACCACCTTTTTCCCTGAAACCCTTACACCGCCACCGTCACAACCCTCCTATGTATGTATGGCTCACGCTGCACATGTAGTGTGAGTTGTATTTTTATTTTAAAATTATTATTATTAATTATTACTATTTAAGGGTAGTTTATTAATTTTATATTTAATAAAATTTATTATTTTATTGATTCAATACTAATATGGTATTTGTTATATTATTTTTAAGTAAAAAAGTTTTATTAGCAGAGCCTGACAATTGTTAGAGGTTACCAATAAATTGTACTTTTACTAGAAAGTAGGTAACTTTTATACACTACTAAATTTTTTAAGATATGGTATGATAACACATTAGGGTTTTAACATGTGAATTATGTCACACATGATTCGTTACAAATAATTATGTGTTTATTATTATTATCATGAAAATCGAAAAAGGAAGCATGTAATCCTACGTAAAATATCATGTGTACAAAAGTATGAATAAAGTGGTTCTAATGTTGGGAAGAGATTTTGTATGATATGTACAGGTGAAAATGTTAAGTTAAGTATGTTTAGATATACTTGCAGCATGATTATATTTATTCAAGCCTCCTAGAAGCAATTTGATTATTTAAGCACATCATGATATTTAATTTGAATCAGAATGTCAAACATATTATAATTATTGTTAAGTATGGTGGTACGTGATTTGATGTTCCAGAAACACATGTTTCAGCATGATTATTACTATTATATGACCTAGGGGTATTTTAGTAATTTTGAGTGTACCATGATGATTATTCTAATAAACATACCTGATATGCATTTTTTTAGGGTTAGGCATGTGAATAAATGTTTTGTTGGTTTAGAAACACATGTTTTAGCATGATTATTATTATATGGCCTAGGGGTATTTTGGTAATTTTAAGTGTATCGCAATGATTATTCTAACAAATATGCCTAATATGTATCATTTATTGTTAAGCACAAGAATAGGTGTTTTGCTTTTTTTAGTTACACATGTTTCAATATGATGATGATGATGATGATTATTTATTATTATTATTATTATTATTATTATTATTATTATATGACCTAGGGGTATTTTGATAATTTTGAGTGTACCATGATGATTATTCTAATAATCATACCTGATATGTATTATTGTTTGTTAAACATGAGAATATGGGTTTTCATTTTCTAGAAATGCATGTTAGGGTTTTATGTGTAAAATTGTATATAATGGCATATCTAATGATTTAATTACATGATGAATAATTTAACTATGGCATGTTATCCCTTTTATGACAAGTTGATAAATAATATAGGATATGTAATGGAAATGAATGATAATGTGGTAACTTTAGTCTCAGGGGTATTTTGGTTATTTTACCCTAAAGTATTTAAATGTGAATAATTGAGCCTAAGATGACCTTAGTAGATTTCTAATGCTGACATTGGTAATGACCTTGATGATGATTGTCTCCAAATGTTTGGAAATGAGTAAAACAGGTTAATTATGAAGAATTGGATCTATATGATTAATATGTGGTTTTTGGTCACCATTATAAAATACTAATACTTAAAGTGAAAGACCTAAAAATTGGGAATGGTGGCTATTTAGGAGTCGTTGTTCTAAAGATGTGGCTTAGCCCACAATTGTTTATAGACTTTTTCAGTGTGCCTTAGTGCCTCAACCAAGTCCTATATCTTACTCTATTTAGCTCTATGGACCTAATAGACGGTATGCATATTAATGCATTAGGTATCCTTATCAGTAGGATACTATGTTACGTTCATGTATCAGTGCGACTAGTGTACCTTTGCATCCTTGAGTTGATAGCTAGTAGGATACTGTGCTACCTTTGTGCACCGGTATAACTAGAGTACCTTAGTATCTCCTGATTGATATAATCTCCCCTCAAGTAAATAAAAATGGAAAATATTATTATTTGATTTGAAATGATTATTAGATTGGTTTGATAGTAGCCTTTGTCCCTACATATGATTCAATAGTATTCTTTATGCCTACCTGTGATTCAGTAGCAGCCTTTATGCCTACTTGTGGTTTAGTAGCAATCTTTGTGCCTACCTATATTTTGCTAACAGCCTTTCTAACTATCTGTGATGTCATGAGTCATTATTAGTTTATTTTGGTGAGCCTACCTATGTTATGAGAGTTGTGGGTTTTGATCATGAGAATTGTGACCATGGTTATGGCTTGAGAATGATGTTGTTTTCTAATTACATTGTAAGGTTCATCTCTTAGATGTTCCATTGGTATGTTTTATATATTCTAGACGAAGTAGCATTGGTAGTATATGGCCTTGATGTTATTTGGTTATATGAATGATTATCATATTTTAATTAATATAAGTATAATTAAATGTTCATGTATTATTGAGATGCCTTTTATGTATTTTATGCTGACCTTTTATATTAGCTTTATATAATGGGTTACTCAGTAATGTTGTGCTGAAGGGTTCCTTTTCATGGGTCCCTACTTTTTCAATGGGTAGTGGTCTTTACAAGTTAGCTTGTAAGATATGTTGAAGGCTACTATTTGGGTTGAGAGTGTAGGGTTATCTGATGTTTTGTCCAATATCCTTTGATCCAAAAGATTCTATAATTCTTACTATCTTTATATATTTTCTTTCACTGACATTTTTAACCACTAACGATTGATTCTATTTGAAATAATGTTAAATCTCTTTCACTCACTCACTACTCTGATTTATAATTGTGTAATAATTTAAGTATAGTAACGCTTTTAACCTTAGCACATGGTAATAGAACGATAGAGGAAAACGGACGTGTACCATATTTGGTAGTAACACCCAGTGATTTATTATTTTAGCTTATGCAATTAACCTTTTAAATGAATTTTTTGGTTTATAAATTTGGGGGCATTACACTAGTCTGACTGTAATCCACCAGGTTTGTTGTTACTTTTTGTTCTCCTTTTGGATATTCTATGTTAATACCTCCATGTAATTACAACATTTAAATCATGTTTTCAACCATGTTTAGCCTAGCTAGAAATTAATAAGAACCATAATGATGATATTTTGCGTCTTGAATTGGTTAGGTTTGGTTTCATCTCTGAACACCCAATTAATGGCTTTTATGCCTTGTGATGTATTTAGTGTTATCACTTGGAAACACCCAATTTGGATAATAATGGAATTTACTTGTGTTTGGTGTTTTCACTTGTAAACAACTAATTTGGATAATAATGGAATTATTTTGTGATGTGTGATATCGGTTGGTAATTAATAATTAATGGATTAGGCTTTCATTTGAGCCTTTTTCTCCAGCTCTCGAGGTAACTAGCAGGGAAATAGTGGGGGGTCACTGTATGCTTTATATTTTCATTCAATAACTATTTTCTTCTCTATTTGGTTGCATTCATTAGTAGGTATGTACATATCTTTGAGGTATAGGATGATACTATTATAGGCCGGCATGGCATTGGTGTCCAGTTCGGGTGTATGAGGTATCCCAATATAAGCCCCCTAGAACTTCATATTGTCCATTTCTTAAGTGGGTGTGATATCCAAAATTTGTAGACCTTATAGTGAAGTCATTCAAGGTGTGGTGGGTTAGGTATCCCAGTATAAGCCCTCTGATGTACTTCAACCATGTTTGGTCGGTATGGTATCCCTAAAGAAAAACCCCTTTGATGTATCCTAACCTCATGTGGTGGGTGTGGTATCCCATTGTCATTTTATGTTGTCATGACTTTTGTTCACGGTGGAGAATTGGGTATGGTTGAACAGATTATCTTAATAATTAGAAATTATGTGGTCATTAAAGGAAGATTTATAATATGGTTTACAATGTGTGGTTGTGATGCTTTTGCCATATTACTATTCTTCCATGATATACATGTAAGCATGCCTTGATATATCACTACCATAAGTTTGAGTGTATTCTTATATTAGTATGCATACACCATACTACTATGTGACTTCAATGTGCTACATGAGCCTTACCATGTTTTAGATAGTTTGTTTTACCAATACTTCATCGTAGTGATATTAAACCTGTGTGGTCACTATGATGATCTGACTTTTGGTCCGAGGAGCAGATGATGATTTGCAAGGGTATGATTATCAGCTAGAGTATGTTGAGGATGATGATGTAGGTCAGTAGCTGGTCATTATTTGGGTTTGGAGATTTATATTTTGTGCTTAAGAGTTAGGCTAATCGGCTAGGTGTGTTTTGCCCACTGTGTTGGGATTTTTTTTTCTTTTGGTTCTTTAAACTCTTGGCATTGATTTCTCTATTTGGACTTTATAAACTCTCATACTAATTTATATCTATAGTACTGCTATTATTATCACTATCATTATTAACATTATTGTAATATTAATGAGCATGCATTATTTCACAATTGTTCGATTTTACCTTGTATCAGACATGGGTTAGGTGATTATCACACCTCTCTCAGGATTGATGTGGCAATAACATTCTCCGATTTTCTTTTTCAAATGCTTTTGCATTGTCTTCAAAAAAAATTATAGTTCAAAAATTGGGAGTGTTACAAGTTGGTATCAAAGCCTATGAATTTTATATCCTATGTTGCTTTGAAAATACGAATTATTTTGGCTTCATCCGAACTTATAGAATCTGACTTAGTCTACGAATGAGTGTTGGTTTGGATTAGGAGTTGGCCTTTAATCTATAAAATATGAGAACTTCTAACCTTATGTGTGTTGTGCTACCTCCGTGTGTACTAACTATGTAGTTATTAGTTTTCCTTTTTCTAATGTGATTTAGTATTATAGGACTTCAATGGTTATGAACTGGTGTCTCAAACATTTCATGGTGACAGTCGGGGCTTTCATGGAGTGATAGACTCTACGTCAAGAGACTCCACAGCCACCACTATCGCCTCATTTTCTAGTGCCAACATTGGAGGATTGGCTTAGCATGGTTTATCTCCATCACCCATTGGTCTTTGAGGGTTAGGAGGATCCTGATGTGTTAGAGCATTAGTTGAGGGACTTTGAGAATATCTATGTGGCTAGTGGCTGCCTAGAAAATAGGCGGGTGGATATTGGAGTGTTCCACTTGTGGGGTCGTGCAAATGAATGGTGGAGAGGTAAAAAGTTGAGAGGAGTCACTATAAATTCATGGGAGACCTTCATTGAGATGCTAAGGGTAAGGTTCTACCCTACTTATCTAAGGATGGAGAAGTATGATGAGTTCATGGTGTTGTGTCAGGGTACATCTACAGTGGATGAGTACTACAAATACTATTTGGACCTGGCCCTCTTTGCTCTAGAGGTCAATGTTGATGAGAGGATGAAGGTTCATCAATTTCAATTGGGGATGAATCTGAGAGGTTAGGAGATGCTGGTGGGGACTCGTGTGCAAGACTTGTAAGCCATGTACGACTATGCGTTGGAGGAATCAATGATTACATAGGCTTATAATGCCCAATCAGGAGCTAAGCGGAGATTTAAGGGTGGTCAGGGCTAAGGGGGAGAGAAGAGGTTCCAAGCCACATGTAATCATCAGTCATGGATGGTACCTTGCTATGGAGGATAGTTCAATCATCCAGTAGTGAGATGCTTCATATGTCACCAATGTGCTAAGAACCACCCAAGGAAGGATTATGTTGGACAACTAATTTGGTGTCATGGTTGTTATAGGATGGGCCACCGTCAGTTTAAGAGTCACACCATCGGGTGTAGTGTTCTACAAGGGAAAGCACGTTCATAGGGTATAGTAGCACAGATGTTGCAAGTTCAGAGGGCTCAACCAACAAATAGTGGAGCTAGTAGGACTACTCTATAGTAGAGGTTTCAGACGCCTCATACTAGTCGCTTAAGTGTTCGTATCTAGAATGCCTACTGATCGTTCTTCGTAAGTTAGAGACTCAACAAGATTTAATGACTCCGGTTAGATGATATGTGAATGGTATACTACGTACTTCCTCAACTAGGATATGTGGAAAACATTGTGCATGCGTGAAAATTCCACCGGTAGGGCTAAAAGATAAGCGATCTCTTATGATCTAATGTACCTTGGTTTGAGTTAACCCTTTCCACCAACCTCATTACTCCCTTGGGGGGAGACCCTCAAAAGGGTTCTATCGCCCACCTGGTAACCATTGGTCTACCTTCTCCAATTTACGTATCTCTTCTGTCAATCCTAATATTCTCTCATTTGGGCTTGAATTAGTCAAATCTACCTCGACATCTCCTCAATCATCTCTAGGCCCAACACAATTGTCTTTCTTATATTGCTCCAAAAAAAGGTACTACAACACTTCCTTTTGTATAGGTCCTCAAAATGTACGATATTGATACTTGCATGATGATTTTTGTTATAAGAGAACTCAATCAATTCTAGGTGGTTCTCCCAATTGTCCCCAAAATCCAACACACATGCCCGAATCATGTCCTTTAAAGTTTAAATGATCCTCTTTTTTTGACCATCTGTAGCAAGGTGAAAATTAATACTCATTGTCAATTAAATTCCAAAAGTAACTTGTAACTTTTGCCAAAATTTTGACAAGAATATAGAGTCTCTATCTGAAATGATATCTCTAGAGACCCCATATAGTCACACAACATGCTTTCTGTAAGTTTTGGCTAACTACTCCATACTTCATGTAATTTTTATTAGTATGAACAATGTTGACTTAGTCAAATGATCCACAATAATCCAGATAGAATTAAATCCACTATGGGTCATTGGAAGACCCACCATAAAGTCCATTGATATATTGTCTCATGTTCCCTCTGGAACTTCTAGTGGTTGTACCAACCCATCTAGCCCCTTATGCTTGATTTTGACCTTCTGACAAGTCAAACATTGAGAAAAAAAATCTATAACCTCCCGCTTCATACGAGGCCACTAATATACCTTATTCAAATACTTATAAAATGTATCCCCTCCAGGACAAACAGAATAAGGAGTACAATAAACTTCCTCTAGGATTTTCCTCTTGAGATCTACACATCCTCATGGTATACACCACCTACCAAGGTATCTGACACTACCATTCTTGTGGAGCTAAAATCCTTTGGCTCTATCTTTTTTAATACCCTACTTAAGAGACCCTTCTCGATCCTCTTGAGCTTAATATCACCAAGTTGACTAGCTTAGATCTCCTTAAATATTGAAGGTGTGATGGTGAGTGCACTCATTATTGCCACCAAGCTACCAGCGGTGAACAACTTGATCTCCATATCCCTTAACTCTTGACATAGATGATCTAACAACACAATCGTGCTCAAGGAATATGACATCTTCTAGCTAAGTGCATTTTCCACCACATTTGCCTTACCCTCATGTTAGGACAACTCCATGTTATAATACTTAACCAATTCCAACCATGTCATAATCCTTAACCTATTCCAACCACCAACGTTATCTCAAATTCAACTCCCAATGCGTGAAAATGTATTTGATGCTATTATAATCTATGTAGAACTTTCATCAAACACAATAGAGGTAATGCCTCCAAATTTTAAGGGTGAACACTACTACAACAAGCTCTAAATCATGCATCAGGTAGTTCTACTTATTATGCTTCAGTTGTCAAGAAGAATATGCCACCACTCTCCCATGTTACATCAACACACACCCTAACCCATGCTAAGAAGCATCACTGTATACTTCAAAACAATATGATCCACTTGGTAACATGATCACTATGGTAGTTTTCAAATGCCTCTTCAAATCCTAGAAAGCTTCACCACACTTCTTCTCCTACTAAAATAGTGTAGGATTCTATGGAAAATTAGTCACCGCACGAGATATCTTGGAGAAGTCCACGAAAAAACTACAATAGTAACTAACTAATCCTAGAAAAATGGGCATCTTATTGATAGAAGTTGGTGTTGGCCACTCAGAAACTACTCCAACCTTGGAATGATCTTTTGCCACACCATACTTTGAAACTACATTCCCAAGGAAAGCCACTTGATCCATCCAAAACTCACACTTTGAAAGCTTAACATACAGATGGTATGTCCTTAACAATGCCAAGACCTGTCTTAGATGTTGTTCCTGATTATCTCAATTACTAGAGTAGATAAGGATGTCATTGATGAAAATTATGATGAACTAATCCAAAAACTATTGGAAAATCTAGTTCATAAGAGACATGAATGCTATTAGCACATTAGTGAGTCCGAAAGGCATCACTGTGAACTCGTAATGGCTATATCTTATTTGAAATGTCATATTTGGAATATCCTATCTGCTATCCTCAATTGATAGTAACATGACTAAAGATAAATCTTAGAGAATGAACTGAATCCATTGAGTTGGTCGAACAAATCGTCGATCCTTGGTAATGAATAATGGTTCTTCACCATAACCCAATTAAACCCTTAGTAGTCGATGGACAGTCCCAGGCTCCCATCTTTCTTTTTAACGAATAATACTAGCACTCCCTATGGCAATACACTTGGTTGAATGTAGTCCTTCTCCAACAACTCTTCTAATTGAGCCTTAAGCTTGTTCATCTATGTAGGTGCCATATAATATGGGTCTTTAAATATTGGTTCCTTCACTGGCAATACGTCCATGGTAAACTCAACATCTCAAATATGCAGCATACCTAGAATCTCATCAGGGAACACATCAAGATATTCTCGAATCACTAAAATTTTCTCTAGCGATGTCTCATTGGCTCTGGCATCTCGATAGCTGCACAAGAAGAATGGATACATCTTACAAACAAGGGTACCCATCACAATTACTAATACGACCTTTATAAAGGGGTTAGGTTCACACTTCTTATATAAGATCATTACACCCTTTAGTCTTTGTATAACCACACATTCCTACACAAAATCTATCAATGCTCGGTACTTTCCCAAAATGTCCATTTCAACAATCACATCGAAATCATGCAATTCAAGCTCCATGAGATATAAAGGAAACTCTAATCTTCTAACTTTCAAGGAACCCCTTTTTAGATCCTAGATCATGCAATTCTATCCCCTAAAGGCAACACAACATGATTGGAAATACTATAGGAAGGAGATAATACGTCTCTAGTGACAAATGCAGATAACACAAAAGAATATGATGCATCATAGTTAAACAATACACATGCTGGAAAGGTATAGACAATAAGCATATTGGTTACCACACTAGCTTAATGCTCTACCTTTGACTTGCTAATCACATTCAGGCATCCTCTTGAACGAAACCTTGGAGCACTACATGACCCCTGAACTTGCTGAAATAGGTGAGGCTTTAGACCTCTAAACTGACTGGTACGATTGACAAAATAGCTAGTGATGGAGGAACCCTTAGAGTCTATGGTTGCAACTACTATATAGGTTTGGTGCTCTGAGCCCGAGATTAACCTTTCTGAACACTACCACCTTCGACATGACACTCATAAGCTTTGTGTCGCACCGTACCATATCCATGGAAACTCACCTTGTTGCCTCCACAATCTACTCACAAATGATCTACTCTGCAACACTTGTAGTGGTAATTCCTCTCCTCAACACATCCCTTAGACTGACATCCAACTCAAGGTGCTAAACCATACTCCAACCATACGTAGGTAGAATACTGCCTCTAAAGTATGCCTTCTTTCTATCATTAAGATGTTGGCAACCCTCAGAATTCCTCTTACCCCCCAACTGGGCAATACAGGGTTGGATGACTCGGGAAGCCTCAAAGGTCTGATCGTACATTCCAACCATTTTTGTGGGATAACTCCACTAACAACTCCTAATATTTGATCCCCACGCCAATCTTGAAATAGCGAACCTACATTACCTCACTGGCCTTTACCTCTAGAGCGAACAAGACCAAGTCTATAAACCTCATGAAGTATTCCTCTATCGACATGCCTCCCTGTCGAAGGGCCATAAACTCATCATCATTCTTCATATGAAGGTGAGTGGGGTAGAATCAAGCTTTAAGAACCTTAAGGAAGGGTGCTCAAATAGTAGGCTCCCCATCTCTACGTTGGATGCTTCTCCACCATATGGCTTCTATTCCCCTCGGGTAATATACTACCATATCAACCCTCTTGTCCAATGGACGACCACAAGTAATGAATGTATTTTTCATGTCCCTAACCCATCTCTCCATAATGTTAGAGTCCTCTTGACCCTCAAAGATCGATGGGTGATGATTCTCAACCCTCTTGAACCAATCCTCTAAAACTAGTGTTGGCATTGGTACCAACGGTGGTTGCGGTGCTCAGATCTGACATTCCATGTGTGCACCAATAGTCTCCATAAATGCCTCGATGCACTCGTAAATATGGTTGGCAGTTATTGACTTCTAAAGACTAAGATTAATAAAAAAACAACCCATTTACCGAGTACTAAGACTCGCACAACAAATCAACATATATGCTATCGATAACACATTCCCAACCCACTTTCACTCATAGACACTATGGGTTTTAAATACTTAAACTTTTAGTTAAATACTCGAATAGTTGAGAAATCATTTAAAAAAACCTCTAGTATTAGATAAAAGTACTTTAAAACAAAACACCTTAAAAAAATGCTTTGATACCAACATGTGGTATTAATTAAAGTGCTTTAAAATAAAACATTTAAGAAAATATATAATTCCAACTTGTGGTATCAGTTAAAGTGATGTAAAATGAAACACCTTTAAGAAAAAGCTCTAATAATAACCTTTAAGACCCACATTTCTCACTCCAATTTTTTTTTTAAATATGCTTGAAGTGGAAAAGATACTGAACACATCTAGAAAAAAATAGGGTGCTACCGCTGCACCTAACAAAGGAAAAGCGCTAGCCACCTGTCTCATATTAGATATAAGGTTGAGAAACAAAACGAAAATAGAGTGTGAAAGAAACATGGTATATGGATAATAAATAAAATGTTCACAAGAACAAGATCTCGATGGTCCCCAAAATACTAAAATACATGAAAGTAGGTTAAACTAAAATACATAACTACAATGGTATAAAACAAAGGTAGGGCATAGCCCCAAACCTTAGTCAATTAGGGACCAAAAAACATTCTTTAGATGTCCATGCTCCGAAGCCCAAGCCCAAGATAAAGTAAGCCCACTACCAATCATCCCTAAAAACCTGCATAGGATCCTCTACTCATGAAAATGAGAAGGTGACCAAACAAACGGGCACATCAATACACTTCATACTGAGTGACCTGAGTTACCTCCTCAATGGGAGTCACAAGAATAGAAAGTTCTAGCATTATGTGGAGATCATACTAACATAGAGCATGCTTATTCCATATAATTAGATATGCATGCTCTATCATGGTCACATAATTCATTAGAAATTCATACCATACACGACTCAAACAATTCATGACTCATCATGATTATCAACATAACATGAGCATCATAAGTAGAAACATACAAATTATTAAGCATGTTGTTCAAATGACTATTAGGGTTTCTACCATCCATTCACATATTTTTCTATTGGGTCAATTTTCCAACTTACATAATCCATTAGGTCATTAATTCATAAGCCATTATTTCTCTTCATGTTCTTTTCCTTTTTTTTTCTCTTTATCTACATCCTTATTTTGATTATTATCGATTGATGGATTTTACACCCCTCAATGGCCTTAAATTCTGTGGAAGTTTATCCTAACCAAAGGATAGAAAGTCCAATCAGAGCTAAATAACCACCAATTGATGTAAAGTTTGGCTGAAGCCATGTAAACACTAATGGACATAAATTTTGGCTGAAGCCAAAAACCACCAATTGACATAAAGTCTGACCAAAGACAAAAACCATCTAGGTGACCAGACCCTTTAATATCGATATCCCTAATACATCATTAGTGTCTAGAGTAGGTAAGGCACTAGGATCTACTCGGATCCCACCCAAATGCACCAAAAAATACCCAAAGGCAAACTAACCCTCATTAGCTAATCGAGGATCAGGTAATCCAGACCCATACACAGCTTGATCATCTTCTACTTTAAGTGATTAGTGTATTATTTTCCAAGGGTATGTGATCATATAATGCTCATATAACATCCTAGTAATACACCAACATACTCATTCCATCTTAACCATTTTTACCCTTCAATCATGCCATGGGATTTCCATTGCTTAACCAATATTAATCAATATATCATGATAATCCATTTTAGGCCAAGAATCCAGATTACATTACCCCTTAAAGTCAAAACATACTTTGTTAGGATTTTCAACTAAAGTCTTCACAAAAACCTATTGGGAATGCCATGAATTATTATCTATTTGATCCATCCATTAGGTTAGTTAATCCATGCCAAAAAAAAGTGTATTTCCATCATTAAATAATCATATAGCAGCATTGGACATAGTATCCAAACATATCAAGTCCAAAAGATTCAAATCAAACAATCTAGCTAAACCAATCAATTGGTTTGGCCTAACCAGTTGATCAGTTTGGCTCAACCAAACCTAGGGCTTCCTAGTACCAATTTATTAGCTCGACTAAACTAGTAAACTTTTTTAATATCACTCAATCAATTCTACTAAACCACTTAATGAGTTTAATCTAAGAGCAACCAATATCACCACAGACCAACTAGCTTATTAGTTTAGGCCAACTAGTCAACTTTTCTAAGGACCAGTTGATCAATCTACTCCTAAACAGCACAGAACAGAAATTTTTCATGAGAATCTTACTCTAAAATCCTACCACATCCAAACCAAAAAATATCATAGCAACATGTCGATGTTTTACAAGCTCATAAATTGAATCATGCTTCACATTCAAGCAAATAAACCCTATTTTCTCTAAAATCATGCATTTCCTCAAGATTCACAATTAATTTAATATGCATCAATTTAGAATCCAAACTCTTATGAATGCATATAAAATGAATATTTTACATAATACATCACATCACATGCTTATTCAAGCCACATTTCAAAGGTAATAATGATTTATTTGATGTTTAGCAAAATTTTCCACTAAGGAGGAAAATTAAAACTGGAAGATTTTCAACTTCCAAAACCTTTATAAAAAACAAGTTAAAACTCAAAAATCATTTAATAAATTTCACAAATCATAACTCAAATTAGACAGGAAAATGGACTTACCACACCCAATAGAAAAATAGAGGAAGATACAATTGAGAGCAACTCAACTTCCTCATAAATCTAACTCTTTCTTGATTAAAGATAAAAAAACAAGGAGGTAGAGAAATGATCAGAAGAGTGAAAAGAACTCAAAGACAATCTTGAAGTGGAGATGAGAGAGCACAAGTGCTAGAGAGTTGAGATATTTTAGAGGTTAAAAGAAAAGTGAGAAGAAGGGATCATTGGGGTTATTTATAGCTAACGAATTGGTTAAGGAACAAGTGGGGTTATGCAATAGATCAAAACCCCTAATTTTACCATTCAAATATGAGCTAAAAAAGTGGATTTATCAAGAACAATGTGACTTCCATTCCATAGTTCAAATGGTGATTTTCTGGAGAATTCATGTCAAATTCAATTAGAAAATATATAACACAAGAAGGGTAATAGAAGATTAGCATGGCAAGAAATCTCCCAGCCCAACAGGGATAGTTTGGAAATTGAAGAATGCTTCCAAAGGTGTATAGAGGAGAGAGGTGAAAGAAGACAAAAGTGAGGTCATCCTTTCTCTCAATTATCAAAATCGAGCCCTCGAATCTGTTTGAGGCACAAACTAGATCCAAATAAATGATAAAAGGGTTAAGAATCACTAAATAATAGCTTGGAGTTGAATTATCAAGGCTTCATTTTGATACAAGAAATTTCCTAGAAAATTTAAGCTTAGAAAAATACTGAGCCTAACCAACTAGTCGATCAATTTGGCATATTATTTAACTATTCTAACGATCAGTCAATCAGCTCCCCAAACTAGTCGATCAGTTTGGTCGAACAAAACCCTTTAACTAAAATAATGAATCAGTCAATAGGTTCGTCTGAAAACTTATTTTACTCAATTTCCCAAACTTTATTTATATCTATATTTACCTCAAACCCAATAGTAGTTCCAAATCAAGATTAAACATTATAAAATTTTATCAAACACCATAATTTTTTGTTCAATAAATATTATAAAAATATGGGGCATTATAATCCTAAACACTTATGATATACTAGGGAGTATCGATACTAATTGGTATGGTCACCATAAGAGAGCTACTTTGGCATGAGCCACGACTTATGTCCACTAATTATTTTGGCTTCACCCATGACTTTGTGTCCATTCATTTGGTTTGACTTCCATGGGTATTGAGAGACTAAGGGGAATAATCCCACCTATTGCTCAATAATTTTGCAAAGGAGTTATATGTTCACCTAATGCAATATAATAACCAGAATGAATCCAAAAGATGTATTAATTAGCCTTACCTTATTTATGCTCGATCTTGATATGGTTATTTTGGTGACATGATACTTAGTTTTGCATCATAAGTATTTAAGAGGTCGCGCCTCACTTAAGTTATGAATTATAACATAATCAAGTTCATTTCTCAATAAATGGGTATAAAGGAATGACATTATCACTCTAACCAAAGATAGTAACCGATGGTTGATAAGTATATTATGTAACCCATGTTTACCTTCCTTTAATGTTATATCAATCATGTATTCCTTTGAATGTATAATGTGGTATACCTATCATAGTGTATGTGTGTGTTTACAACACGTGTTATTATATGTTTCCCTTGAATGCCCCATTGTGGTATGATTCCATTGTTCAAACATGTTTTCATGAATTATTACATAATATATTTTAAGTATAACCATGGCCCACCTACTGTAAGAATACATGGTTAAAGAATTGTGTATGTATATCTATGTGCACACTACTCTACAAGCTACACCCTCAACACTACTATGTGGGTAATCTAAGTGATCCATGTTTCCTTAAGAATACTATATGTATGATATAACCTATATATCCTTGTATGCCAGTAGGATTATGATTGGGCTTGTTTATAGATCCACGTAAGTCCTATATGACCACATATAATAGTATGTGAATGACCTAGTAGGAGTGTTGTATGTTCATTTTGGAATGTCATATGAGAACATATTGTGTGGGTCTTACCTATACCTTGTTATGCATTAGTGATAGATTGGTTTGCTTAGTATATATGCATATTGATGGGGTTTTTATTTCAATCCCCTATTTAATCCCAAGAGTAGGTGGTCTTGTGTAGGTTTTCAAGGATGACGAGTAAATGGTCCATTCTCTTCTTCAACATAGTTGGGTCGTTTAAGTATAGGCATTCTCAAAGACTTTCCTTTGTGTCCCTTGGGTGACTAAGGTATCATTCTTTGTAATGGATTTCCTCTGGTTAACATTTTCTTCTAGTGTACCTTTTATATGAATTTTTAGGCTTACATAGCCCTGGGTTGTGCACCTTGAGTTTCATATCTTTAAGTGTTTTCTTATGCACTCTAGTTGTCATTTGTATTTGGTTAGTTTGATAACTAGTCTTATATCTAATAAGAGGTAGACGGTGAGGTACCTATCTTCTATCAGCTGTGGCGATATCACCTAATTTTTCATAAGATTGTCTTATATTTCTGTTTCCAAAATATTTTTAAAATAAAACATTTCAGTAGTTAAAAATGGGGGTGCTACAAAAATAGAAAGTTGAGGAGAAGGACACATCTCCTTGTGTCCTAAATTAGAGGTTTGCTACCTCTTCTTCCTCTTCTGACAGTTCTTATTCACTTTCTTCAAATACGGGCATGGCCTTCTTAGGCGCTTGTTTAGCTTGACTTATGTACCCTTTACTCCTTGACACTTGCCGGACAATCTCATTTCTAAACTCAAAACTGTCCTGAATGACATGTTTGAACTTACCATAGTGATGGCATTTGATCTTATCATCCTTATATGACTTCCTTAGCCTAGGATTAAAGAGTAAGAATTGGTGGTGAAAATTTTAATAAAGATGAATAATTTGCAAATATTGATCTATACCTTAATTAATTGTATTATTTCTTATTGTTGGAAATTTTAATGGTTTCTACTTTATGTTTTTTGTTGAAGATTTAACTATTATTAGATATTTAAAAGTACCATTTGGATTCTTGTGATTTAAAATCTAGATCAAATTATAATCATTTGGTATTATCATTATAAGTTGTTACTTGGATCAAATCATTTCAAATCAAATATATTTATTATTTGCTTATTATCTATCGATCAAATAATTTTTAGTTTGATATTTTTTTTTTGTTAATTTGATCTAAAGTTTCATATATTCAATGAATTATTTATTATTCAATCTGAAGTTTCAAATACATGTATTATTTGATAAATGAAACTTTTTATTAGATATCTAAAACTTTTGATCGACCATCTAATCATTAGATATCTAAAACATTATATAATTTAGTTATCTATAATATATATATATATATATATATATATATTATTTTAGGAATAAATCCAGCTATCTATTATTAAATATTTAAATTATTTTATATTTTTAATTTTATATCATTATTAATTAAGCATGCTCACCGGCCATTACATCTATATCCATCTGAATAAAAAAATTAAAATTATCAATATTCTTTAATTTATTTTAGATTAGATAAATTATTAAATATTATTATTATTATTATTATAGCAATTTTTGTATATAAATAATGTGTGGATAAAAATAAAAGTACGGTAGTTATTTTATATAGGGACAAACAAGAACTTATATTCTACGACACCAAAAAGCGCTTATTATTATTATTATTATTATTATTATTATTATTATTATTATTATTATTATTATTATTATTTATTTTTGAAGCAGACCAAAAAGTATTTAAATTGTAATTAGGGTGATAGTTTGATATCTACGTCTCTCATTCCCGGAGCCCTAGCCATTTGCTCAAACATTTTCTGCCGAACTGAAAGTTATCTTCCCTCCGAACCCTCTGTTAAAATCTCATCCAGTCCCTGCCAAAAACAATGGCAGAGGTCAAGGATGTCGGAGAACCTACATTTCCTATGAAGCGAAACCCTGATCCAAGCTGCCCCGAATCGAAGAAACAGAAGCTTGAAAACCCTGATCAGAATTTAACGTTAACGGAAGACCACATGAAGGAAAATGGCACTAAGGATCTAGGAGCATCAGAATCCAGGGACGAAGTAGTTCAAAAGGAGAAAGAAGCAGAGCCCGAAGTGGAATCACGGGAGGGAGCTGAAGAGGAGGAGGCTGAACAGTCCAAAGGTAAAGCTGTAATTGACCGAAAAGGGAAGGGAATAATGATAGAAGAAGAGGAAGACATCGATTCCGATGACGAGGAGGACGATGATTCTGATGATGATGATTCCAGTGACGAGGACGGGGGCGAAAATTTATCCGGCTGTGAAAGTGATTTATCGGACAACCCACTTGCAGAGGTCGATCTTGATAATATTCTTCCGTCCAGGACTAGGCGGCGCGTGGTTCAACCCGGAGCTTATATTGCTAATGATATGGGAAACGACGATGATGACAGTGATGACAGCGATGCTTAAACCGAGGAAAGGTTAGTGAAAACGGAGCGATTTTCTGATCTGAAGAAGCGATTTACAGGTTACTTGGTAGTGAGTGGGAATTAAGACTTCGGAAGTTTGAGCAAAGTGATGGTTATTTCTTGGTCTTGAGGTTTTTCCCTATTGTACTGAATATTGTCATTGGGTGACAAATTTAGATCTCTAGTTAGTTTTATATATGTGCTAGATGTTAAGATTTTCTGCTGCTATAAATTTCTGATGATCAGTAAATTCTAGTTAAATGTAGTTGCTGCAGTATAATTTGTTTGTGCTTGTTGAGTTTTGAACCTGTTTGGGTGCTGTCATTTACTATCTCGTTGTGGCAGAGGTGATCGATTTTGATGGCTTTTTTTTAAAAAAAAAAAAAAATTTATCTTGGCGGTATGATGTGTTTCAGCTAAATAGATGTAGATGTTGTGGAAGTTATTATAATAAGATTGGGTAAAAGATGAAAATTAGTTGATCCTCGCAGTAGAACTTATTGCCTTCTATTTGATAGACGAATATTGACACGAGTAGGGAATTAGATAGTTTCTTCAGATTTATTGGCTATGGAGGCCTGCGTGGTATTTTACGGCATTTTCATACTCATACAAGTTTTCAAGTTTTCCATGTGTGAGCAACTTGGCCTTTGTCAATAACCTGTTCTAGTCATCCCTTCTTGACCTCTGTAGTTATGAGAAAAAACTTGTCGAGTCTTATTGTTGAACAATTTCAGTTTAGTGTGGTCCTTTAGGGTTTGTATGTCAACTGTCTAAAGGATCACATGTTCATAGGATTCAGTGCAGGTGGAATTTGGGAAGTTCCATTTGATGACCTTGTTGTCTGTTCTATTCCAAATTTAAAATTCATGTAGAAACTGATTGCCTTCTCCAATTTATAATTGTGGGCCTGACATTTCTAGTGCTAGAAGACAGATACTATATGCTTATTACACCTTCTGGTGAATTTAATTAGCCTCAACTTTATTGGTGTAGACTTATTTCAAAGTTTGTAACAAAATTGTGTAGAAGTTCATGACTGATGACTCTGTAAGTTAGAGAATACCTGATGCTGAGTTCATGGATGATCTCATATAGATTATTTTAACATCTATCTATTTGTCTTCGAGAAGTGTCTGATGTGATTGAGCTATGAGTTTCCTTCTGACAGCCAATTCTTGATTTGGGAGGGGGCTATGGGTGTACATTTTAGTATCTTGTGCTGATAAGAAAATAGCATGTTTGCAAAGCTGATAAGAGTTCGAGAAGTTTGGTAGAGTCTGAAAATTTGTAGAGGTGATTGGCCCATCTCGCTTTGCTGCTCCTTAAGGGTCTCTGAATGCTGTGGTCTCACTTCTATTATTTATGAATTGCAGAGTTGTAGACACACGTTACTAGAAGGGCTATAAAAACTATACGCTTCTGAAGGTTTTTTAACTTAGGGATTTTAGTGCAACTAGATTGAATTTGACAAATCATTATAAAACCAGGCAAAGAAAATTAAATATAATAAGACTTAAGAGATTGAATCTTTATCCCTCCTTGTATTACTATTCCAACCAATAATTAGCAATACAAGATAATATACAATCCTAATCAATTGTGTGTTTTCTCAAAGCAATCTTAACCAATAGTTCAATCCTAATCTAGATAGCCTTTTTGATCTCCTATTAGTTCCTCGTTCTAGACTCTTGAACTTATCTAATGAAGTATATAGACTTCCTTTTATAGTCTAATAGATAAATCTAGACAAATAAGCCTCACGTTGGAATATACTTTGGGCTTGAGAAAGCGAACAATACTAGGAGCAGGTCAAGACATCCTTCTCCATTGTACTTTCCTTTGATCTTGGTCTGTCTATAGCTTATGCACATAGGGCTTGCTCCTGTCATTTTGTTTTATTTTTTTGGTCTTAAAGATTGAATTGATAGTTCATGTAGGCTAGGACTTTATTGAATAAAAGGGACTTAATTCGTTCTGTTTCATGATAGTCTTAGTTCGCAGCTATCACATTGATCACGCTCAATTTGTAAATTAATTGGGGTAGCCTGGAAAGTACGTTTGAGTCTTAGACTGGGTGTAAATTTTAATCCTCCAATATGGTCTGTATTAGTCAGATCTGTTTGAGGATCTTCACATCAATATGGAGACAAATAATGGGTATGAATTTCTGTATGAACTGGGAGGAGTCTATTTTCGTCTCTAGTTTGCCAGTGCACTATATATATGATGACTTGCAGTGGGAATTGTTACGTTTGCCAAACAGAATCATCACTTAAGTGAATTGACTAGGTTGTGCATGACATGCCATCGGAGAAAGCTCTTATTAACATCAAAGTCAAACTGAGTTGTATGAATGTTGTTAATATCCTCTAATTCTCTTTCATTCTTTTATGCTTTCACTTGATAACTCCAGTGGTGCGAACTTGGCTGGCATTAGTTTTGGATGCCAGGACTATCGTCAGCACAAGCTTACATCTTAGGTTTCGTTTGGGATGCTCGTTCAATTTAAGAGAGATCTTGTAAAGTTAATTAGCCTAGATGATACTGACAAACTCTCTTAAAGTTAACTACCCTCTAAAACTTTCCCGTCCATACAAACCCTAAGACTTGGATTGTGTTTGTGGGTGACTGTAGGCTCCCATACTGGGAGGGGGGTTTAGTTCATGTCTGAATCTGTAACTCCATCGTGTCACTGCAGCTATCATGGACAACAAGGCAACAAGCCTCGTCTCCAACATTAGTACTTTGTAGCAGGCACTGTTAGTTTCTGGACGTTATGGTTTTCAGCTGCTGGGTTCACTGTTTTAGATCCAAAGGCCTTGGATGTCGCTTTTTCTTCTTAAAATGCTGGCCTTTGTTTTTGTACTCACCTTGTTTTCTTATCCCTTAAGTGTAACTGGTGTATTGGAGAATTGTCTCGTCCCTTTGAATATTTGTTTCGTTGCCTGAGATTGTTGCGTCTGATTAATCTTGCCTGTTAATTCCATTAAATTTATTTATTTTCTTATTGGTTTCCTACTATCCTTTCAAATTGGGTTAACTACAGTAAGGATTTGTTTGGCTTTATAAAGAAATAAATCCAAAAAATTAATATTCCACCGTCCTTTGTTCCCCACTTTCCTCATCTTTCATGGATGCTCCTCCACCTCCCTCTTTATTGATCTGGTTGTTGTAATACTAACGAGGCATGTAACTATTATAATTTTTGTTCTCATGTAGAATAGGGAATTCGTTGTCATATAAAAGATTGAATTGACGGTAAGTTTGATGATTGTCACAAATTGCCAATTGTCTTAGGTATTTCACTTTCATCCACAAGAACTGATTGTTTTTGCATCTACTTGGGTTGATTTTATTTGAGAAAAAACGTCAGTGATGCAACTTAGATCTCATTTACAAGAAAGATAAACCTTATGATAGAAAAATCGAAATCAAAATGTCAAGTTCACGACGATAGCGTTTTAAAACCACACGTGGAGTGATTAAAGTTTACTAATAATTTATGTATTAATTTGTAAGTAATGATAGAAAGTAATTAAAATAGGTTTGGACGGAAAGTAAATGAAGATATATTAATATATTAATAATTCTCCCTAATAAGTTTTTGACTTATTTGAGGGATGATTGTTTGGCGATACTATGGACTAAGGCCGTGGCAATGATGAAGGAAATGCGATATTAATGGTGGTTGGAGATGAAATATCCAGAAGCATGTGTATGTTAATTTGATAGATGCATATGATGGGGATTTGTTCTTGATGGTTTGACCGTCCATGAAAGGCAGGAAAAGTAGGAACGATAGCTCTACGGGAGGAGATCTGAGGTGAGGATCATTGAGGTAGGAGGTTGGAATGTAAAGAAGAAAACACAGGAAGAGTTTTAATTTCATTGAAGATCTTGTTTCTTTATATTATTCAAGGGAATAGGAGATCCATTATAACTGTCTGAATTCGACTTGGGGACTACAATATAAAAACCATGACCTAATACGACTAAAACATTACGTTTTGGGTATTGAAGATCTTTCTTTAATCGAATAAAGTTTTGAAGAACTATAATAATTAAAGCTTGATTTGGAAAGTATTTTGCTTCCATGCTATATCTATTTTTATAGTTGCTTTTGAATTTTATTATTAATTTTAATAAATTTAGTTTTTGAATATAATTAATAGTCAGCCTTAATATCAAATGATTTATAATAACTAAGGTTGTAAATGAGTTAGATTACTCATCAGGCAACTCGGGCTAGGCTCGACTAGTTTTTTAGTCAAATGAATTAAGTTCAAGTTTTAGTTTTAGACTTTGTTTATAGCAGTAAGCTTTCAAGCTCGGTTAGACTCAACACATTAAAAATTTTGTTTGACTCATTCATTTAGTTAAAGGAGTGAAACTCAATTCTTAATTTTATGTTGGATTATTAAACAAATTGAGTCCAACTCTACGAGTGGTTGACTCGCCTCATTAATGACCCTAATAACAATAGCTTTTTTGGACCAACTTAACTTTTAAAAGTATATTTTGCTAATTAATAGAACTAATGGACTAGATTATATTAGAGAAATCAAGGAATAGCTATAGAATTTTTCTAATGACAAATTCTATGTACATGCAAATGTTGCTTATGCTATAGAATTACCTAAGCTTGGAATATCTACACCAATATTATTTGTTATCTGCCTTATACTACATGAGAGGGACACTCTTCTTAGGTGTGGTGGTAGGTTATCTATTGGTTGCTTATTGTGACTATTGTGGTTTTTCTACTTTGCTACATCCTCGCATACCTTGTTGTAACTAATTCCAATGCATTTTCAAAAAATTATGAATTGTTGCGACGTTGTATAAATAGCCCAACTATAATGTTTAGGTTTTATCATCCATCTTTGTTAATTATTTCTTGAGGGCATGTTTGGTACAATGCTAATAGGGGGAATATATTCTTATTATATTTTACGTTTTTTGTATAATCATATTTTGAATTGAGGAATTTGAAGAAATGCTTATTTTTCTATGAATGAAAATTTTTAAGTATGATAAAACTAGAAGGAGAAAAGAAGAGGAAGAGAGAGAGTTATAAAGCTTGAACTTCTATATATTTAATATAATAATAGACTAGGTACACGTACATCTATATGGATACCCCCTCCTAGTCTTACAACTACTGATTGTGTCTCATTTAAAACCAGGTTCCACAAAAATTTTATGGGATAAAAGTTATATCCGAAGAAAATAGCACAATATAACTTCCCTTAACTTAGCAAATCTCTTTCATTTGCTTTAATATAATTTCACATGTGAGTTGATTGAATGCTTCTGATAGTAATGACTTAAGTAAATAGCATGCTAAATTCTAATTGGATCGGAACATGAAAGGCAGATAACTATAAAATAAAAGCATCGGTAGCCTGGAGAGTGGTGTGTCTTCCAAAATAAGAGGGTGGGTCGGGGCTGATGGATATGCAGACCTAGAATAAGGCAGCTATGGGCAAGGTTCTTTGGGATATGTGGAATAAAAAAGATACCCTATGGGTGAAATGGGTGCACTCCATTCACCTACAAGGTAGATGCGTGGAGCTTCACTGGTATGCATAGATGTTCATGGCATTTGTAGCAATTCCTCAAATCGAGACCTTGTTTTTTCCCCTATGACAGAGTTCATCTCCTAAGATGATAGGGGTTCGCTATAGTATTCACAAGACTTATGAAGAATTGAGACCCAAAACCAATAAAGGGTCATGGTACTCTCTAGTGTGGAGTCATCATGTTGCACCTAAACATAAGTTTCTTATGTGGCTAGCTATCTAGGGGAGATTATTTACAAAAGATAGAATGAAAAACATAGGTATGACCACTAGTTTGAAAGATGTGTTGTGTTCAAATGAGGTTGAGGCCCCTGCCCACATAGTTTCTAAATACCCATATAGCTTCAAAATTTGGAACAAAATTAGGAGAGCATTTGATTGTAGGGATAATGTTACCTCTTGGTCTAGAGAGATGATGATCCTACAAAAAAAGACTCGGCAACCTAAAGGAAAAAAGAGTTTGTTGTGTGCATGCTATGTCACTTTTATTGCCACTACTTGGTATGAAAGTAATTTTAGAATTTTCAAGAATTGCTTATGCTTCATTCCATCCGTTGTAAAAGAGATTAGTTTCATAGTTGCTACTAGATGTCTTTCCCCTAGTCAAGAATGTAAGTATGCACAATAGAAAGTATGCATTGATAATATGTTGAAAAGCTAAGTCTAGTGCTACTTTAGTATTTTGTAAATGTTTTTTTTGTTGTTGATTAGTGGATGTAAATTTCCTATTGGTAGTAAATAATACTTCATTATTTTTCAAAAAAATTGCATCAGAACATCTACTTTGCCTATTTTGTTTAGTTCATGAGTTGAGGAAAATTTTGGTAAAAAAAAAGAAAAAAAATCAGTGAATAAAGAATTGTATTCATTGTAAGGAAATATCAATCTACACAAGGACTTTAGGACTCATTTCTCTCAAAATATAAAGTAATACTAGAAAACCAAATTTTAACAATCACGACTAAATTATTAAAGGAAAAATTAGATGACAATCATGCCGCTTTAGTAGCTAGTTCCATGGTGAAAGTATGAATAAGTTGTTGTGGTGTTCTCTTCTTTTTCTCAAATATATGAGCATTTCTCTCCATCCAAAGTCAGGTTATTAGATTCGAGAGTGTATCTAGAATCAATAAGAATCATCAAAATAGGATCATAATATCTTACAAATAACCCAAAAATATGACATTGATATGCATATATGGTACAAATCTCATAATTAATGTTAAAAAAAGGGTTAAAATCTTATTTTAAGCTCTTATGTGATCATTAATTAAGATGTAGTAAGTAATAAATAACACAAATTATCAATACCATGCATAGAAAAAAATAATATTATATAGATTTTATATTCAAATAAAACTAACAACATAATAAAAGAAAATAAAAAGGATGACTATGAATTAAATAGAATTTAGTAAACAAATAACATCACAAATTTAATATATTTCTTATATTATGTAAATAATGTTTGGATTTTTCGTAAGTATTTTTCTTTTCAACAATCGAATTTGCTAATACCTAACTCATGTTTTCTTTGCAATGGTTGGTGCTTGATATATATTATATATGGTTAAGGTTTAGAACTTGGTAAGAAATATAATATAAATATGATGGAAAATAGATTTTAAGATAAATAGATAAAAAAATTATAATTGGTATGTAGAATCATAAGATTCTATTTAGGATCATAAAGTTCTACTAATCCTATATAAAACTAAAAAACCTCTACCACGATCTACTACTTTAATATTCTACTTAAGGTCATCGATCATTTATTGACTTTTAGATCATAGAATTTTAAAATTGTAAGATCCAAATTGGAAGTTTAACAACTATGATCTAAGGATGATATGTAGAAGTTATGGACAAAGCTCTCAATGCTTTTTTTTTTCTAATCTTGGGTCATCTTCCTCCTTTTTCCATCCAAAATAAGTTCCCTGTATCACTATGAGGTGGTGTGTGTATTACCCAATGGTCATGTGTTGCCACACCTAAGCTAAAAATGGGAAAATAAAGAAAATTTGGTGGCAATACTTATCCTTTTCCTCACATAAGTTTGTTGTATATTGAAGCCATAATAGGCGACCATGAATGACAAGCCAAAGGTGAAATTTATGCCTCAACAAACACGAAGAGTTCCAAATAATACTAAACCATGATTCTTTTGGGGGTGTTTTTTTTATAATAATAACATAAACTTTCAAAATGTGATAAGTACCTTCTTTACTACAACATCTTCTAGCAACTAAATCTCAAAAATGTGCTTGAAAAGTGCTCCTCAAGTTCAGGGGATTTATGAGACTCTAAGAAGCTATAGAGAGAATCCTAACCTCCCAAATATTACAACCTTTGATGCTGTAAGCATTTATCTAGACTTATAATACTTGATTTATTTCTATCAACCACCAAGATAAATAATCTTGAGCATTTTGGTTCCAACAATACAACTGCATGAATCCTACACCACCTTCCTGCTTGAGAAAAGATACAATGTCCCATGCAATGGAGTGCAAGATTTGTCCACTCCAGACCATAGGAAGGCTTGACATAAAGATTTAATATTTTTGATGATTTTATGAGGAAGCATTAATAAAAGGATCCAATAGGCCCAAACTTCAAAAAGAACCGATTGGGTAAGTTGGTATCCAACAACTAAGCTAAAAAACTTTAATTATCAGGTTTGAATTTTTAATGTGAACTTGTCAAAAAGTACTTTGCAATCCTGATAGGTTACCTTTCTAAGAGATAAACCAACACTAATATATTTAACTAGAATATTACCTATAGGGAAGTGTTATAGCTAAGCAATCATTTGTCTCTCCTCCTAAGGCATTGATCTACAATATTAGATATTACTCTTAGTGTTGTTGAGGGGCGAGCCAACTAAATTAAAAAATTGGTAGAAAACATTGTAAACAACTTGAATTGAAGCATCATTACGATAGATAAAGAAAAAGGAGATCATCTGTAAATGAAATATTAATTTGATTCACGTTATTCCATTTAGGATGAGATTTGTAGGTTAGATCACACCTCCTATAATGATTGATTAATGTATTCCATGACAATCACAAAGAGGTAAGAGATAATGGGGCCACTCAATCCCAAACCAAATTTTAGATCATCAATGGGGTTTTAGTGCACAATTGACATGAAGTTAATTGGTAAGTTGAGTGAAACCAACATTTGTTATAAAAAGTCACAACTAACTATGTCATAATGCTTCATCATATCCAATTTGATCATAAACCTTGGTGAATTGTGCTTTATAGAGTAGCCTTTCACTAATTCTTATGTTGTCTCCTATGCTTGTACCTTTTATGAAAGTTAGCCGAGCTTCTCCAACCAAATAAGGAATAAACTCTTGCAATCTGTTAGTAATGATTGTAGCAACCAATTTGCAAAAAAAATTACATGAAGTGATATGTTGAAAGTCATTGGCCTTAAGTGCATTAAGTACCTTAGGAGTTAAATTTAAGGGAGGATTATTGAGTCTAGGCAAAAAAAAACCTATGATAAAAGTCTCAAAAACTGCTCTCCACAAGTCATCACTAATAATGCCCTAGAATTTTGGAAGGATTTTTCATTTTAATCATCAGGGATGGGTACCTTATCAACATTTACACTAAATTATGCATGAATTACCCCATATTTATCACCTAGTTGTAATAACTAGTGCTATTGTTTCACCATGAGGATAGATCTAAGGATTATAATATCATACCAAAAATGACCTCTGGATGTGTGAGACATCCCCATCTTTTTGTCAAACCAAATCATCTAACAAAGCTTTTCTAACTACCAAACCTTGATAAAAATGAAAAATGATGTATTTGATTTTCAAAAACAAGTTTTAAATCATTTCTACATTTTCTACACTTGTTTTCATTTAGATATAATCACTCATAAATGGTTTGAAAGCTTTTTCAAAAGGCTAATCTTTTTAAATGTCAAAAAGTCAACCAATCAAGTTCATCAAATGACTAGTGAACAAAAGCCAATAGAAGTCAGTCAAGTAGGTTGTAGATAAGGAGTTTACATACTATTGAGATCAGGAAATAGATTAGTAGATGTCACTCAAATGAGACCAAAATGATTGATGGTCAGCCAGAGTTGGATTTCAAACAAACTATGTCTATTATAATTTAACCATTGGAGCATTTTTTTTAAGTATAATGGCTAGTTTTGATTCTTTCCATATTTCTTGCCTTATAAATAAGAGTTGTGTTCAAAGAAAATTAAGGAAGCTTGATACACTCTTCTAAGTTCATCACTTTCACATTTCACTTAAATCAAAAAGAGTTTTGATTTATCACTTTCATGTCCAAATCAAACCTCCCTATTGCTTAACTTACTCTTCACTTTTATCTAGAGTATTCATATACTTGTAATTATTATTTCCTTAGCTAAATTTTAATCTTCACTAGTGTTTTTTTTTTCATGTTTCTTCTAATAAAGATCAATATTGTATTCATTCAAAATTATCATATCAAACAAAACTGAAAAGTTGAATGTTGTCTAACATTACTAAAAGAGATTCGAGGAGAATTTATCTCTTTAATCTAAGAAAGTATAACTAGTCTAAGTATAAATCATCTCTAAATATATTACTAAGATAGTAGACTCATATACCTAGTAGAGTGATCATCATCAAACATCCACTATAAATAAATATATATTCAAATATAAAAGGGAAAACCTTTTATTAGTGTTCATAGAAAACGTTTGTTGAGTTTCGTGAACCACTAACAATTGTATGTTCATTGTTTGACAAATTATTTATTTATTTTTCTTATTATTTTTAAAATATCTGCATTATTATTGTAAAATACTCTATCAACCTCCCTCTCTAGAGTATCCATACATTTTTTTAGCTAACTTTCTATTTCAATTTTCTATGATTTTGTAGCTTTGGGTAGGGTTTTGATTAACTTTCTTCTCTATTTTTGAAATATACTCAAGGAACTCAAGTCTTAGAGCTTGAAATCTAGCATGGTCCTTTCACTTTTTTCTTATAATTGTTTTACCTCCTCTTGAATATGGTCATGGGTATTCTATTATGTTCATGATGAAAGGAATATATTCATAAGCAAGCAAATTTATGTTACATCATGATTTAAATGTAGGAATTACATTATTTGGTTGTGTTATGCCATAAGTGAGGCTTTACCCCTTAGTTTTATGCATATTCTAAGTTATTTCTATGTATATTGGTATATCCATATTGTGTAATGATATTTTTGCATGAATAATCATGTATTAATTTCCTTTAGAATCCTAAAAGCATATCTCAACCATCTTATGAGTTTTAAGTGAAAATGAGCATGTTAAATGAGTTAGAATGTAACTTTTTCATGTTGATATGTCATTTTGTGTTGGAGCATGTTTATATATTTTTTCAAGTGTGTTTCATACCATGAACGTATGACATATGCGTTTGAAATGAATTGGGAATGCATGAGTTATATTTATATCTATTTTAGGCAATTTCTCTACAAACTAGTAAATTGGTAATACCTTTAACCAGTCAAATAGTTTTGTCCCACCAATCGACTGGTAAACTAAACTTATCTTTGCTACTTTCAATCTTGTACCAATCAAATGGTTTTTTTTAATCTAGTTGAGTGGTTTATATCTTATTTTCCTTACTTTTTATGTCTATTCCTAGACTATTCAAGTGGTCTATAGAAGAAGTTGGTCCTCTAGGACACTTTAGCATATTTTTTTTGGGTTTTAACTTGGAGCTTCGATATATGATTTGACATAAGTCCTGAAATTCTATTCCTAAACTTGGATTTTAATAATTAGATCTAAGAAAAGTAAATTAAGGGAACTAATTATGGAATGGTTTGTTATATTAAGGGTTATCACTCTAAACACTAATAATAATTATATAAAAAAAAGTTCATTTGAGCCAATTTTCTCTAGCTCTCATATTAGTTGTTGAAAGTTAGTGGGTCTGGGAGCACTTATTAGATGTTTACCTTTAGATTGTTTATTTCCTACTCTTTTAGAATTATGATCTTTTAGAGAGTGTTAATAATTAAGGGTTAGGTCACCTAGGTGGTTTTGGTGTGCCTTGATATTAGGGGTTTCATGTGCGACGGGTATTGAAGTCCCTATCCGAGCCCCTAAGCATCTACTCGTGGGTGTCCAATGTGTGGTTTTGGGTGTTGAAGTTCTTATGACCCACTTATCTCATCTAATTCCACAATGGTTTGGGTACTCTATATATTCACCACCATGATCATCTAACCAAGATAGTTACACTACCAACTTATGGTATCCTTAATCCTTATGTGGGTTCACTCTTTATAGGGTTTGTAGAGCCTAATAGATTAGAGTAGGTAAGTGACCACTAGGGTCCCTTACCTAAAGGCAAATATGTGCAATGTTAATGGGTTTTATAATATTTACCTGAAACATGAAAGTTTATAGAATATGTTTTGTACAATTACCCTTAACCTTGGTATATCCACCACACATGGTAACCCATTCATTAATTGATATGTGTATAGTGTAATATCCTAAAATACTTTATTAACCATGAGTTAAACTCTAAGTAATTGGACTTATATAATCATGATATGCAAAAGATTAATAATTGGAATTGGAATTGAAATACTAGAGATGCCTTAATGGCTTTGCTTTCTTTTCAAGTTAAATGAACATGATTCTTAACTCTCCTTAATTGTGATTATATACGTTGCATTTATTGGCTAATGACTATACTCCATATGATGATTTATGTGCACAATGAGGTTGTTATTGGTTAATGTTAGCATGTTGTCATGTGATGTTATTTATGCCATGCTTCTATATGAACCATGCTTAAGTGTACAATGTGGTTAGATCTTACTTAGTACTTATTGTGTTGATGTTACCATTTCATGGTCATTGTCTATTCAATGGATATGTGACATTATATTTGCGGGATGATTATGTTAGATGATGCTTTTGATCGGGGGTATGGCCTAAGGTTAGGCTAATATGGCATTTAGTTTTTTTACCCATTATTCTAGCTCTTTTGTTTCTCATTGGTTTTATACCCTTGTTACTTCCCCTACTCTTAGATTTGTTTTTTTATAAAGCCTTATCAATATATATATATATATATACACACACAGAGAGAGAGAGAGAGAGAGAGATGGATGGATGGATGGATGGATGGATGGATCAATAGATAGATAGATAGATAGATAGATAGATAAACTATCTTTAACTTTGCATCAAGTGTGTGTGTGTGTCTATATATATACATCTCTCGGTATTTGTTTTATTTGCTTCTACATTATCTTAAAATGAAATTTTTATTTTGTAAATTGGGGGTATTACACTAATTATCATAAAAATATCAAGATTAGAAAGTTTCTTACACATTTGGGTAAGATTTAAAGTAATACACAGTAAAATTCTAATATTTTAGACAAACTAGTGGACTAGTATGTCTAGTCCACCGCCAACTGACTACTTTTACTCGGTTGACAAAATAATTTTTGGTATAAACCAGTGGTTTGGTATGTTGCCAAACTAGTTGGCTAATCTTATAGAAAAAAAACAACTAAATTTTTATTTCAATTTCATTTTTTTCAAATATAAGGTATTAAAAATGATAAAATGTTATTTGATATGCAATTAATATATTTCTAAAAGTTTTTTAAATGGGGTATTACATTTTCTTTGCATCATATGTCAAAGAAACTAGCATAGGTTAGCCCCTTCCCACTTATGTGTTTTATTTAACCAAATTTGAGATACAATACGCTAGTCATGCTTTCATTGAAAAACATTCTTACACACTTTTCCATCATTTCTCTTCATTTAAGTGTAGAACAAACTAAATACTCACTCTCTTCTATTATATTGAGGATATATAGATGGATTTTGACTCTTTTTTCATTTAACAACTTAACTCTTTAAACTTATCTCATTTACTCCCTCATCTCTTCTAAAAATATTTCCATAAGTATCGAAGATTATGGTTTTGCTCTTGCTTTCTTTGTTAGTGTCAAGTTCCATCCTCATTCTTCTTCTAACTTTTTTTCTTCTTCTTTTCTTCTAAATATTTTGATCCAATTCTCTTACTTTTATTTTTAAGTAAAGAAGGGGTCAAGGCTTAGTGAAAGTTGAAGAATAATCCATATACATCCTTTCTTTAAGCTCATCTATTCACAATGTATTTATCACCTTCACTTTTTTCTTTTTGTCTTTTTTTTTTAATGTTTGATTGGATTTTAAAGAAGTTATGCTAAACTACTTATTCTTAGTTTTATTGAAAAATTTATCAAGGTGCCAACGAAAATAATTTTACCTAGCTAGTTTTTTTCATTTTATTTGCTTTGATCTTGGACTCTAGGTAAATTATCTTGAACCCTTAGTAGATAGAAACACTTTTTTAGCATGATTTTCTTCTTAATATGGTTCATATATAAGTATGTTTGTTAATTTTGAGATATTAGATGTTTATGTATTGATACTACACTTAATAGATGTTTATGTATAGATATACGATGACTATGTTGATGATGGGTATGTCCAAGAGTTAGAGCTATCCTATTATCACACTATTGGCATCTTTTCATATCTAGCGAATTTGAACTCTAATATCCCCTACCTTTCATGTATTTGTATTATATTTGGGATTATGTTGTACTAAGATTTGATTTCCCTTTTGATAGTACTTTTATTTTATATGTTATCATTTGAGTTTGTTTACCTTATTGTTATTTAGGTTTAAATTTTTTTAGTCTTACATTTACTATACAAAATGTGTGGATATCAAATTTGTACTAAGTGTACCAGTAATACTTTATGAATTATAATTAATGCTTCCACAAAATATTATTTTAAAACCAAACTTTTTTTAGTTACAAATTCTATGGTGTATGACCTTATAAGATTATTTTTATCTTACATAGAGTGATAAACTTAAAAACTTCTCTGAGCAGTATGATCTTCATAAATGTTCACATTTCCTATTTCAAGTCCCTGAATACTTCAACCTTGCACATTACTAAATAATATTGATAGAAACTTATTTATATGTTCGCATCAAAATTAGAAAGTTAATGAGTAAATTATTTAGGGTAATTCAATAGTATAGTTTAGTTATAGCACATCCATTTTTTAATACTAAAAA
This sequence comes from Tamarix chinensis, assembly GCA_030549775.1. Lineage (NCBI taxonomy): Eukaryota > Viridiplantae > Streptophyta > Magnoliopsida > Caryophyllales > Tamaricaceae > Tamarix > Tamarix chinensis. The sequence goes on along the minus strand of CM060173.1, from coordinate 44,811,252 downwards.
TTTCATTTCAAAATATTACTTAAGCGAAAACATGAAAATGCTCCTATAAAAAAGGGGTGCTACCATCATATCTAGAATCAGATGGAAATCTCATCATCTATCTCATGCTAGGTACAAGGTTAAGTATCCAAACCAACACAATATGAGAGAAATAGAGTATGTAAGTAATAGAAGAAATAAAAAGTTTAGGTGTACAACCAAGACCAAGAAAACCTAAAATAGTACGAAATAAAAGAGGCAAAGAAAATCCAAAACAATACATATTAAAATAGTTATTAGTCACAAGCAATACTCAAAAGGTAAAAGTAATATAGAATGTCTTAGCTCTTAGTGTTTTAGCCCCAAATAAGCATATGACCTCCTACTAGCCATATCACTACATGAACAAGCTCCTCCACTAGTGGGATTGAGTAGGTAATTGATTAAACAGGCACATTAGTACTCGTGTATTGAGTAATCCAAGTTATCTATTATAAAGTTCATGAAACACAAAATATCATAGAGAGCATACTGATCATATTGGTCATGCATAAATTCATGCTCATATGTTGACATCCTATAAAGACATACCATACTCATAAGATGCTTATGACATGGTTCACGTGCATATGCACAAAATGATGCGATTATAATGTTAACTTGTAGACACGACATTGTGACAAGTCACATAAATCACATGGATATCATACAACATCATGAACCTTGATAGATAAACCATGCATATTAGATAATGTATGAAGATTCTAAAGGTCATTTATTATTATAAGAGGCTATTTCAATTATAACCTTAATACCATGGTGACCACATAATTCACATCCATGTAAAGTTATAGGTATTTCCAAGAATTAATAATAATTTATAAAAATTTTGAAGACTTATGAGTGAGTGCTTAAGTTTTCCATCATGGGACTTGGCCTTGATAGCACACCAATAATTAGGGTTACCAAGTAACCATTATTGTCTACTACTCTTGGACAAAAGTTAAGGTAATGAGAAATCCTACTATCCTAGGTATTCAAACCCTTAAGTGATGACACCCTAAGGTACACCAATGGTGTAAGTAAAGTAGGAGAGGCATTGCAACCAACAATGGTTCTCCTTCCCATAGGCAAATCATGTTCTAATTTTAATACCCCAAGTCGATATGACCATGCAGGGCCAATATAAACCCCCATTTTTCACTATTAAAAAATTTTGTTAAAACATTTGCAGAAGCATAAAACACCTAGGAAAAATGGAGTGCTACTATCATACATGACATAGGTTAGACGTCCAATGCCTACCCCATATCAGATGTAAGGCTAAACCAACCAAAACAATTAGAACAATAGAGTGCACAATAAAGAATTTAATTAACCAACTTCAAAGTGTTTACATCAGAGAACCCTATTGGGTTCCAACCAAAACATTACAAAATATATGCGAATGACATATAAAACTATAATAAAATGAAATAGGGTATATCACCCAACTTAAAACCTTGATCCTTCATGGACCCCTACCAAAATATTTCAAATGTCCTTGCTCTCAAGTCCCGACCTAATTGAGGTGGCCCTTTTACTGGCCATCCTAAAAAACCTATACAAGATCCTCTACTCGTGGAAATAAGTAGGTGACTGAGAAAACAAGCACATCATTACGCTACTTAGTAAGTAAGATAAGTTGCTCTCTTAATGTACACAGGTATACCAATTTATCATACACAAATATTGTAACACCCCCAAAATTCACTACTAAAAAATTTCATTTCATTTAAAAGAGTTAGCGGAAGTAAAATACAAGATAGCGAATTCTGGGGATATTACCGCCACACTTACTACCAGACCGGTTCACTCCTACCATTCCAGTACCAGGTGCTAAGGCTAAAAGTGTAAAATAAAATTTACAAGAACTCAAACCATAATTAAATCAGATTAACGTAGCAAACCATTTAAAAGAATAGAATCCACCGATGGTGGTTATAAGAATATAAGTTACATTAAAACTAGGAGTTAAAAGAGAGATAGGTGAACCCTAAAGGATTCCGGATAATCCTTACTCTCTTTCCCGTTGTCCACTTGAATAGCTCCTAAAAAGACCTGCAAGGGACACTGCCCATTGAATAGGTAGGGCCCCCACGAATGGAACCCTTCAGTACTATGGTACTGAGTAACCCTTTAAAACACGCTTACAAGTAGGCCCGCAATGCAATACATGAAACAAAGCTATATACTTATATCAATAGAAATGCATGCTTCACAATCACATACTTAACATTCACATCCTTAACAAGTCCATCAAATGTTAATGAGTCATAATGCAAAATCAATACTTTCGGCCTTAAGCCATGTTATAATGCAAAATCAATAGTTTCAGCCTTAAGCCATGTCATAATGCAAAATCAATACTTTCGGGCCTTAAGCCATTAGTCCATGATTATTCAATCATCTCTTTGATTTTATATCCATGTGAGTGCGAGAACCCCACTATTATAGTGGTGGACCGGTCACTTATAGGGCAGAACACACCTAACCACTATTATATGCCGGTGGATCGGTCTCTAGGGCAAAACGCTCCTGGACCACTATTATGCCTGTGGATCAGTCTGACCCCAACTCTCATGGTGTTCCATTGTAAGTACTTAGTGCCTTTAATGTGTCTTAACAAACTTAGGGTTTTCCTTATTGAGCTCTGGATCCCCCACATTTAGAACGCACCTAACCACTAAAATATGCAGGTGGATCGGTCTCTAGGGCACCCCAGCACCTGGCCACTATTATGCCAGTGGAACGTTCTGGGCCCGGCTCAATAATCTTCCACTTTAAATGCTTAGTGTCTTATTTGTATCTTATTCGAAAGTATTTCACCTTGACATGCATGTCACCGACCTCTACTTCTCTCCTCCCAAAAGGGCCTGTCCCATATCTTGAGACCTTTGCACCTCTTATCACACCCTCGACATCCATTCCCCCTTACATTTACTCATAACGAAAACCCAAATCCTAAGGGTGTGGGTCGAGGCCCATCACCTTACGACATTCAAATTCTCTCACTACCACTCTCTAGGGTTTTCCCTTGAAACCCTAAACGAGCCTATGTGGCCTAACCTTTCTTTTATCGTCCTATACCTCATCTTATATAGATTCAACCCAAATTCTATCACTCTACTCACCAATCATACATGTGACCGTGAAACCCTAGTTGGCCACTTAAACCCTAACACATTTCTTACGTAAGGATTATCCCATGCAAACCCTAGAAACCTCCCATGCAAAAGTTGCATCACTCATTCATTTTGATCATAATCTCCTTCTATCTTTCCCCTCATAGATCATGAGATATTAAGGTCAATATTGTGTCCCCTTAGTCAACTCACTTCCCCTTTGTCCCTTTTTATCCTTTCACTGCATGTCATATTATTAAATATCCTAGCATGCATGTCCTATAAGGTCACATCATATAACATCGTACACACAACATATATAATCATCATCCACATGCCATAGGGAAGTCACACAAGCATACGTCACTCAAAGTTGCGCTACAAATAATTAATCATTAAGCATAAAGTACATAATATGGCATAACACATGGCACACGGGGCATATAATACACACATGTTGTTCTTAGCCACATCCCCACTCGGTTTGGGTTACGAAGTTATCTCCCACACTTATTAGGTCACCAATCACCCTTCGTAATTGTTATACTTATCATAATTCCCATTTGATTGGTTAGATTACCGAATTGCCCTTCTCCTTTGTTATAATTACTAAATTGCCCTTTAGTTGGATAAATTACCAAATTACCCTTCTACATTATCATAATTACCAAATTTCCCTTTAGTTGGTTAAATCACCAATTTGCCCTTCTCTATTATCATAATCACCAATTTACCCTTCTCCATTATTAAAATTACCAAATTACCCTTTTGTTGGTTAAATTACTAAATTACCTTTTCTCTATTATTATAACTACTAACTTACCCTTGAGTTGGTTATACTACCAAATTGCCCTTCTCTATTATCATAATTATCAAATTGTCCTTTAGTTGGTTACCCTTTCTCTATTATTATAACTACCAATTTACCCTTTAGTTGGTTGTACTACCCCTTACTTCCAAAATTACCATAATACCCTTTTCATACAAAATTACCATTTTACCTTTTACCTCCAAAATTACCATTTTACCATTTTCATACAAAATTATCGTTTTACCCTTTACCTCCAAAATTACCATTTTACCCTTTACATCCAAAATTCCCGTTTTATCCTTTACTTGTAAAATTACCATTTTACCCCTTACATCCAAATTTACCATATTACCCTTTTGCATACAAATTACCATTTTACCCCTTTACTTCCAAAATTACCATAATATCCTCTTATTTATAAAATTACCATTTTACCTTCTTACATCCAAATTTACCATATTACCCTTTTACTTACAAATTACTATTTTACTTACAATTTACCATTTTGTCCCTTTACATCCAAAATGACCATAATATCCTTTTATTTATAAATTTACCATTTTACCCTTTTGATACAAAATTACCGTTTTACCCTTTATCTCCAAAATTACCATCTTACCCCCCTTATTACACCACTTTTATTAAATTAACATCACTATATGGAATAGTAATATTAATACTCCATTCACGATATCCAACTCCACCAACTATTATATTTTAATATACAACTTATTAGCTCCCACACATATTAGGCCACATTCTTACACAAGACATATTACTCAAATACCCCTAGGGCTCACAATAATATTATTCATGCATAAATGGTCACAATAATATAATATAACATGGATAAGTACTTAACACTTTCATTAATAGCCAAACTCTTTCCTTAAGCAATATTTTCACACATAGCACATAAACTAGCTTACTTTCCTTTTTATTAATCAATACAAAAAAATATATATTATATTAACAAACATATAACAAGCACAATAACGTATTAAAAACCCTAATGTGCTAACATACGTTTATCCATGTGTTTAAGTGGGGTTTAACGATTACCTTAATTCCTACAAAATTGAACCTTACCGGTATTTCGGTTAAAGATTCAAGCTTTGATTAGCAAAATCAATACCTAAAAATAGTATCAATACTTATTATATTAGAAGTAGGAAATTAAAAGGATAAAACTTTATAAAAATTTAATTAATAACACACTTTATTTAACTATTAATATACCTCAATAATTAAACAAAACCACTCCCAAAATAATGTGGAACTCACACTGCATGAGGAGCGTGAGCCACATGCAGGTTATGTGGGAAATAGGGTCGAAGGTAGGGAGGTAGAAGGGAGGGATGGTAATTTTTGGGTTGAAGCTTTGGAGCTAGAAAAGAGGGCAAGTGGGGGAGGATTGGAGGTAAGGGAAGGGTGCAGGAGTAAAGAGGGGGTGTAGGTGGTGGTCGGGGATAGGTTGTTGGTGGTCAAGGGCGGCGGAGGCGACGGTAGCGAGGCTACAAAGTGGGGTGCAGGAGTGGATGGGGCTAAGAAGGAAGGAAAAGAGAGGAGGAAAATGAAGGGGTATGGGGGATGGTTTCGGCAAAAAGAGGTGGAGGGTGGTAGAGGAGGTTTTTGTTTCAGAGAGTGGATTGGTGGTTTAAGTGGCAGTAGAGGCGGTCAGACGATAGCAAACGGAGGGGTTGTAGGGAGGTTGCCGATAAAGGATAGAAAGATGGGAAAAAGGAGAGGGGGGAGAAGGGAGTGTAGGGGCTCGTGGGGATAATGTGGTGGTGCAAAGCTGGGGTAGAGGGTGGCAGGGAGTGGTGCAGGAGTTTTATGCAGCGGTGGAACCGACAGAGGGTGGCAATGGTGCAAAACAAAGGGGAAAAGATGGAGAGGAAGAAAATGGTGGAAAGGAGATTAGGGGGAAAAAGGGCTCAAAAAATATGGGGCAGGAGGGCCAGTGATGAGAAGAAAAAGAAGAGGGAGGAGAGGGCAATAGGTGGCTGATCAGGTGGCAGCGTCTAGGGTGGCAGGGAGATGGAAGGAAAGAAGGGGATAAGGGAGGCCATGCGTGAGGGAGAGTGCATGGCCAATTAGGTCCAAAATGGTGGAAAAAAGGACAAGGAAGAGAGAGAGAGAGACAGAGAGAGAGAGAGGGAGAGAGGGAGGGTTGCGTTGGCCGGAGTGCCGAGGTGGCAAGCATGGCGATGGGGACAAGTCGAGGGGCCTGGGTTGGGGCGTAGAAGAAGGAAGAAGAAAGAAAGAAGGGGGAGGTGTAGGCCGACGAAGGAAAGAAAAGGGTGTTGGCCGGCCCGGTCCAGGGTGAAGGGAAGGAAAGGAAAAAAGGGGAGCTAGGCTGCATGCGGGAGAAGGAGAGGAGGGGAGGTAGTGGGCCAGAGGCCCTGGCGCTCAAGGAAAAAGAAAAAAAAAAGAAGAAAAAGGAGAAAAGAGAGAATGAAAAGGAAAAAGGAAAAATAGGAAAATAAAATAATTTAATTTATAAAATGATAACATATAATATTTTTAGGAATAAACTTATTTAATAATTTAATTTAATATAATTATATATATGGGCCTAAAAGGATAATTTTAGTAAAATATTTGTTTGAAAAATTATTTAAATTAAAAGAATATGATAAAATAAGAAAATATTTATTTTTAATTTATTAAATATTCCTATCTAAATTTATATACTCAAAAATCCATAAAATAATTAAATTAAATAATTTTAAAAGTTAATTTATCCCAAATAAAAGCTATTTATTAATTTCCAGGTTTTTAAAATTTCGGGAGATTAAAAATATAGATTAAAGCATGATCATGATAAGGATATATATATATATATATATATATATATATATATATATATATATATATATATATATATATATATAAAGATAGAAGCACATGAAGTCATATTATCATGCATAATTCTAACGAGTAAAATACTTCATACATAGACTCACAACCTTTGCACATAAGCATGTACATACTTAATAGTAAGGAGAAACCAAGCAACCTCTAGAGTTGATTCCAATTAACAAATTCTTTAGGTTATACCATTAATTCATCCATATAAGAGATAGTTGAGTCAACCCATTAATATTTTAATTCATAACCGAGTAGTCAGATCAACTATTAGCTAAGTGTAATGACCAGCTTTACTCTTTTTTGACCAATCATACCATTACTTCCAATCTTACCAAGAATTAGCCATTCTCTTAATCATCATTCATAATTGATCAATTAATTACTTAACAACCATATTTTATTATCATCGAGTGATGGATTGTGCACTACCCCATGCTCTCAAATACCATGAAAGTCAAACCAAATAAGGGATATAACGTCCAGGACAAAGCCAATCACTAAGTGGACAAAAGTCTAAGCTGAAGCCAATCACCTTAATGGAAATAAGTTCAGGCCAAACCCAACTAATATGGACATAAATCCAAGCCGAAGCCAACAACCTAGGTAACCAGACTCTTTAGTATTGATACCCTCTAGTACATCATTAGTGTTTAGAGTAGGTAAAGCACCGGGACATCTCAGGATCCAGCCCGAAGGCACCAAAATGCCTGAAGGCAGACTAACCCCTAGTAAGTAATTGAGGATCGGGTTACCTAGACCCATAAGGATTAGTATTTTATTCATAAGGATGGGTGATCATACAAGGCCAATATTATCTGTAATCCCCCAAAAATTTCAAAAATCTATATTTTAAAAAATAACTTTATTTGAAATAAAATTAGCCTGTAAAATTAGTTATTTTAATTATTTTATAGATTTTAGAGTATGTAAATTTGGATAAGAGTATTTAATAAATTAAAAATAAATATTTTGCTATTTATCATATTATTTTATTTAAATAATTTTCCAAAACTAATATTTTACCAACTTTATCCTTTTTAAACTAAAATATTATATTATAATAAATTAAATTATTGAATTAAATAATTTACCAAGAATATTATATTTTACGATTTTATAAATTAAATTAAATCATTTTTCCTATTTTCTCATTCCCTTTTTGCCCCTTTTCCCTTTTTCTTCTTTATTCTTTTCTTTTTTCTTTTTTTCCTTTTTCCTTGGGCTGCCTCGCCAGGCCAGCCCTCTTCCCCCCCCCCCACGCGTTTGGGCCAGGCCGTCCCAGCCCTTCTCCTTTTCGGCACCGCCCAGCAGCCAGCCGCTCTCCTTTTCTTTTTTTCCTGACCGGCGGTCCGACGCCGCAACGTGCTCCTTTCCTTTTCTCTCTTTGCCACGCTCCGACCACCATTTCTTTAATGGTCGAGCACGTCGCCGCCTGCAACTGCCACGGCCACCACCTACCTCCTACCCTCTCTCTCCTCCTCTTCCCCCGTCATTTTTTTCCCAATTCGAACCAAACCGCCCCTGTACCATCCCGCGTACCCTCTTCTTTCCTCTTCTCCCCTTCTCTTTCCCTACCAAACGACCCACCACTGCCCTTGTCTCTCGCCGGCCAGCCTTGCCCCTCTCTTCTCCCTCTTCTTTTTCTCCATCTCCTCAACCTTTTATTCCCTCATTTTCGAACCATCATCCCCATCCCGAGCTCCCTCCTCTCTCCTTCCTTCTCCCTCCTTTTTTTTCCCGTTTTCTTCTCACTGTCACCCGCCGCCGCTTGAACCACCAAGCCCAACCCCTGGCCACCTCCTGCCACCGTCTACTACCACCCTGCACCAAAGCCGCCCTCGAGCCCTACACTTCCTCCCTTCTCCTCCTCTTCCTTTTTCTTCCCAGCTTTTCCCTTACCGCCGAGCCACCTACAACCGCCGCTTCCGCCGCCGTCCGGCCACCTCTGCCGCCACCCAACCCACTGTTCGACAGCCTGCAATCCCCTCTACAACCGCCATGTCTTAGTTGGCTGAAACCAACCCTTGCACCCCTCCATTTTTCCCTCCACTTTTCCTTCCTTCTAACCCCTTCCACCTCGACCCACTTTGGCAGCCACCTTCGCTGCCTCTGCCTTACCGCCACCGTCTCCGCCGCCTATGCCGCCGTGAAACCACCCTTAGCCTCCACCTACACCCCCTCTTCACTTCTGCACCATTCACTTGCCTTAGAACCTCCCCCAACCACCTTCTTTTCTAGCCTAAAGACCCTAACCCGAAAATAATAAATCTTGCTCCTTCACCCCCCCTTTCGAACCCTTTCACCTCTCATGTTTGCATGAAACTCACGCTGCTCATGCAGCATGAGCTCCCCCTTGATTTTGGAAATCATTTAGCTAATTTTTAAGGTATAATATTATTTTATGTTAAGTGTTTTACTAATTAAATTTTATAAAGTTTTATCCTTTTTAACTTCTTATTTCTAACAATAATGATGGATATTTATTTTTAGGTGTTGAGTTGCTAATTATGCTTGGTAAGATTTGATATTTTGCGGGATTAAGGTAACCGTTAATCCTCCCTTAAATATATGGAAAAACGCATGCTAGCACATTTAGGGTTTAGTATGATTTTATGCATGTTTTGTATGCTTAGCATGATATGTATATGGTTTCTTATATTATTTGATAAAAGAAAAAGCATGATAACTTTTGTGCCATATGTAGGTATGTTAAATAAAGAAGGAGTTTGAATATGGATAGAAATGTTAAATACTTGTTTATGATGTATCATGTTGCTAATGCTTAAATGATGTTATTGTTTAAGGGTATTTTAGTAATTATGTTATGAGGTATATATAAATCAATGTGTGTAGTTGCTAATGAGTATTATTTTGAAAAATGACAAGTTGGTGGACTTAGATGATAAAAATGAAGTATTAATATCATTATTTTATGTAGTGTTAGCAAATTATAAAATGGTGAATAAAGGGGTTGAGTGGAAATTTTATAAGTGAAAAGGGTATTTCGGTAATTTTTTGAGATAAAAGAATAATATGGTAATTTTATAATTAAATGGCCAAATGATAATTTAAAAGTAAAGGATAAAATCATAAGTTGTGAGAAAGAAGGGTAAAATGGTAATTTTGGAATTAGGGGTAAAATAGTAATTTTGGATGAAGGAGGGCATTATGGTAATTTTGGAGGTAAAGGGGCAAAATCGTAATTTCATAAGTAAAGGGTAATATGGTAAATTATATAAGTGAATGGTGAAGTGGTAATTTATAAGTAAAGGGGTAATATGGTAATTTGGGAAAGAAGGGCAAAATGGTAATTATGTATGGAAAGATAAAGATGGTAATATTGGATGTGAAAGGGTAAAATAGTAATTTGTAAAGTAAAAGATGTATGGTGGTAGTTTTCATAAATAAAAGGATATTATGGTAAAATTGGATGTAAGGGGGTAAAATGGTAATTTTATAAATAAAATGATATTATGGTAAACTTGGGAGTAAGGGGTAACGTGGTAATTATGATAACGACAATAGATAATTTAGAATTATGATTGTAGAAGGGCAATTGGATAAGTATCATGCTATAGAAGGGTAATTTGGTAAATTAACCAATTAAGGGCATTATGGTAATTTTAAATATGGAGAAGGGTAAATTTGGTAATTGTAATTATGAAGAGGGGTAAATTAATTATGAGGAAGGTTAATTTGGAATTTATGATAATTGAAAAGGTAAATGGAAATTAAAATAATTAAGAGAGGTAAAATGGTAATTATGATAAGGAGAAGGGCAATTTGGTAATTTATCCAACTCAAGGGCAATTTAGTAATTATAACAAAGGAGAAGGGCGATTTGGTAATATAACAACCAAAAGGGAATATATGTTAAGCGTAGTAATTACGAGGGGTGAGTGGTGATCTAAAAAGTGTAGGAGACAATTTGGTCATCTAAAGTGGACAAGGGGAAATCTGGTAATTATGTAACCCGAAGGGTAATATGGTAATTTATCAAGCAAGGAATGGATACTTAACAATTATATAAGTTATCAAATGAGTAATTTGTACCTAAAATGTCTTTGGAATTGTGGACCTTTATTATATGATTGATTAAATAATGCTGATTAGCCAAGTAAGAGTATTTGATAATTAGGATGGCCTTAATGGTTTCTCTGTGATATTATGGATAATCATCTGAATAAGAAACGATTAATGATATCAGAACGATTGAAAGTGAATAATTATCGGATTATCATGCTTTTCGTGATCACCTTAATTAAGACACTATTACTTAAAGTGAAAGACCTCGAGATCGGGAATGGTGACTCCTTAGGGGTTGCTACCCTAAGGACGTGGTTTAGTCCACGAATATTCTGGTATTTATTGGTGTGCCTTTATGCCCCATCCAGGCCCTATATCTTACTCTTCCTAGCTCTACGGACCTAGTTAGGGGGTATGCATACTTATGGATTAGGATGTCCTTGTCGGTAGAGTACTGAGTTAGCTTTATGCACCAGTACGACCAAGGTACCTTTGCGTCCTTGGGTTCATGGTTGAAGGGTACGAAGTAGCTGATATGCACCGGTACGACGGTGTACCTTGTGTGTCCCGAGTTATCGATCTCCATTCGAGGCAAATAAATATGATTGATGTGCTGATTAAAGAAAGGAAAGATACTATTATTGAAAGTGAAATATTAATGAGTGGGCCCAGATGATTATGATATTGAGTACCGGTCCACCAGTTATAATAGTGGCTAGGAGCGTTGTGCAGGATGATGAGTTATATGTATCCCGGTCCATCGGTTATAATAGTGGCAGGAGCGTTGTGCCCTGGATGATGATTCTTTATATATCCCGGTCCACCGGTTATAATAGTGGCCAGGAGCGTTATGCCCTGGATGATGAGTTATCTGTATTCCGGTCCACCAGCAATAATAGTGGGGGTCCCGAGCTCAATAAAATCAGTTATGTATGTGAATCAGATTATGGAAAAATACTAATCACTTATAGTGGAACACCATGTGAGTCGGGGCCAAACGGGTCCACCGGCAAATAATAGTGGTCAGGTGCGTTCTGCCCTGTGTGTTTACCTTCTGGTCCACCGGCTATAATAGTGGGGTTCTCGCACTCATATGGATATAAAATGTGATATTGATTGAATGATGATGGAGTAATGGCTTAAGGCCCGAATGTATTGATCTTACAGTATGACATGGCTTAAGGCCCAAAGTATCGATCGTGCCTTATAAAGTATTATGTTTGTTATTGTTGTGTATGCATCTCTCATTATTTATATGTGTAGCTTGCATTATGTGCCGCATGCGGGCTTGTCTTTAAGTGTGGTATTAAAGGGTTACTCAGTACCGTAGTATTGAAGGGATTCCCTTTATGGGGCCCCTGCCTATTTAATGGGCAGTGCCCTTGCAGGTATTTTCAGGTGCCACTCAAGTGGGTTACGGGAAGGAGAGTAAGGAATTTTACGGTATCATGGCTTTTTCTCTTTCTCATTTAAATTCTTGGTTTTAAATGTTAACGTTGTTAAAGTAACCACCATTGGTGGATTTTATTTCTGTAAACGATTTGATGCGCTTCTCTGATTTATGAGTGTTGAATTCCTTTCAGAATGTATTTTACTTTTCTTAGCCTTAGCACTTGGTACTGGAACGGTATGTGAACCGGTCTAGTACTAAGTGTGACGGTAATACTTCCCAAAATTCACATTTTATTAATCTGTTTCCGCGATTATCTTTTAATAAAACGAAATTTTTCAACAGTGAATTTTGGGGGTATTACATTATCCATGTCCACCATATGTTTAATTTATACCCATATTGATTCCCATTACTCTTATCTCAATATTATCACTTATTATAAGTGAAGTATCCATTCAGCCTTTACATTATAATGTATGCTGTAAGATATGATCCATTTTGATCTTTTACCTAGGCTAATAATCCATCATAAAACCTATAGTTTATCCCATTAATACTAATGGCATAGTCCCAAACATAACCTCAAAGAATAACCGAACAAAAAGGGAACAAATCAAGTGAACCATATGATTGGTTTAGCCCAACAAGTCAATCAATTGCACCAACCATTTGATTTGTTTGGGTTAACCAATCGATTGGTTTGACTCAACCAGAACAAGCTTTCTTCAAACTGATAGATTGGTTTGGGCAAACCAATTGAAATTTTATTGACCAGTCAATGGGTTTAACCAGAGAACAAGACCAAGGTCTCTACAGGTGTACCGGTCGATGGGTTGGGCCAACCAGTTGACTATTCTATGAATTAGGCAACCGATTTGCCCTAACATAGCACCAAATCACAAATTTCATGTGGATTCAAGACATAAATCATTTTTAACAACATTAAAATATATATCAACATGATCTAACATATTTCTAGCCAGATTATCATGCATTTCTCAACATGATATCATCATAGCCTATTTTTCCCCATTTTCATGCTTTTCACTCTCATCGTGTCATTTAAGCTTCAAGTCATACATACCACTACATTTCTTCATGCCAACATGCAGAAATCAACTAGAGATCATTACAAACATGAAAGAACACTTGCACATTTTAGAAGCAAGAATCACTCACTTAATGCAGGCAAAATTCCCCTAAAAATAGAAATTCCAACTTGTGAAAACTTTAACTTTTAAAACCTTAAAAACCAAACTCTTGACTCAGATATTATCCCACAATCCCATCAATTTTTGCAATGGAACACAAAAGGAAATAAGAACATACCACTGATCAAAAATATATAAGAGCTCAACTAGACCACTTCATCTTTTCCTAGAATCTAACTTTGTCTTGCTTAACAATTGAAATAAGAAAGAGTTAGAGATAGGATTAAAAGAGTATCCAAAATAAATTGGTAAGGCTTAAAGTATGGAGGGAAGAGAAGAGAATCCAGAATTTAGAGGAATTTTGGTGGCTAAAAGAAGGTGCAATGCAAGGATGATTAGGGCTATTTATAGCCAACCAATTGAAGAGAAACACAGAGGGTTTGAAAGGCAACTTGAAGCCCTACTATTTGACCATTTGAATTCAATTAGAACAAATGGATTTGCCTAAGATTTTCTAACCTAGTTTCCTAAGCTTAATTTGTGACTCTAGGGAACTTAGGTCAAACAAGCAATAATTTTCATACATGAATGAAGAAATGGGGATTCAGCATGGAAGGAATCTTCCAACTGTTCAGAAGCATGCCTAAGGTTGAAGAAATCGATCTTGGAATTAGGAAGAAGAGAGAGGAGGACAAAGACAATGGTTGAGGTCACCTCTCTCCCTCACGTGTCTCACTCGACCTTAAGAATCGAGGCAATATTTTGTGTTAAACACATCATAAAAATGGTTAGGAATCTTTTAGGGATAATTGGTATGAAATTATAAGGTTCCATTTAGTGTAAGGGATTTTTTTAGAAAAAAAATCCAACTCAAAAAATATGACCAACTTGATTGATCAGTCGATCAGTTTGGGTCTACCAATTGACTATTCATCCACTAGTAAATTGTTTTGTTCGAGAAACCCAATTTTGCTAAAACGACAAACGAATTGATTGGTTTATGGAACTAGTCAATGGGTTTCTCTGTAAAACTTAATAAACTTCATTTTCCAACATTATTTTAAATCAAATTATATACTAAATCAAATCACAACATTGATTTAAAATCAAAGGTCCAAAATATAACAAAATTTCTCATCCATCCATCACAAAAAAGTATGGGGCATTACAACTATCCTAGAGTGCTTTTAGATTGATCGGTTAACTCCACTAACACGCTTCATGAGAAATTTTCAGAAATTTTCATAAACTTCCCAAGACGGTCACCATCCTAAAAATTGTTCCACGACTAGCATGCTTAATTTGGGGTATTACATTCAGCACTAATCAAAGAATAAAATTTCCTTATTGTGCCTTGACTACTAACTATCTCAATATAGTTTATCCTAAGAATCATCCCACTAGGAAGTTGATTAGATCATCCAAGTTCAGCTTGCAGTCTCGATTTTGCTCTAATACCATTTGTAACACCCTAAGTCAATACAACTACACAGGGGCAACCCTGAAGCACTTTTGGATTGATTGTATGGCCAATAGATCAACATGGGTTTTCCCCACTCACTCATTTCTTGAGAAATTTTTAAAAATTTATTAAAACTTCCTAGGAGGGTTACCCTTCTAAATATTATTCCACGACTAGCATGCTTAATTGTGGAGTTATTAGGACAAAATCACCCCAAAAATGGTATACCATGTTAATATAAGTAGTCAATCAATCCTTATAACCCTCTGCTCAATTTAGGGTATTATACTCATAGCTGCCTTTCAGTTAGCTACTCTGAGAGTCAGAGAAACATAGGCTAAGTTGAATTCACTTTCCATCTAAGTGTTATTATCATATTGTACTCATAATTAAAGCCATGCCAAAGTTATTTTTCCACATGACCCTAAAATAACCATATAAGGTTTCACAGTGCTTCAAATTTCTCAGTAAGGGTAATTAAAGTAACAATAATTATTAATTAACCATTAATTCCATAAAGGTAATTCTATAATCATACCATCCATCCATATAGACATGCTTAATTCATCCCTTAGTTTCCATTTATTCTTTCTTTTTATTTACTAACTAAAGTCTAGGTAGATCCAAATAATAAAGTCAAACCCACATCTAACCAAGTAAACAACCAAGTAAGGTGGTCAAGCATTCCCAAACAAGCCTTAAAGAACAATATTTGGACCCGAAAGATCATGGATAAGAATGGGATTACAAATATTATAGCAATATACAAAATAGAATCATCGGTCAATCAAGAAGGCATATCAGTCGACTGAAGGAAGAGCTTTGTCCCTTAACTAATGAGGCTAACCACATAACACATCTTAGGAAACGTATAACTAGTTGGCCAAAGGTGTAACACCTCCAAATTTTAATACTAAAAACTTGTGTTTCAACGGAAAAACGTTCAAACATAAGAGAGGTGTTATTGTTGTAATCAGCATAAGTCTGTCCACAAACCCTCCTCATACCAACTACAAAGCAAGGTAAAATAGAAAACAAACCATGATAAATATTGAACAAGTATTATCATCAAATGGTTTGGTTTACTTGAGTTTAGGTGCCCACTATTCTCACTTATAGAACAGTAACATGGTATAACTTCTAAGATAAGATGCTTATGGCCACTATTCTCGCTGGTGGATTGGTAGGTACAATTGGGCCCAACTCATGTGATCTTCCACTTTAAGTGATTATTGTATTATTCATTTTTAATTTACTTTAGGGCCATCAAAAAGTCATATACACCCTCTCATGTGACGTCCTATCCCAACTACTACCCTGAAACAACCCTCTTCTCCTTAGAAACCCTAATTTCACAACCTTGGCATATCCTCACCTTCGGTTCCCCATTTTATTCCCAATTTTCCCCCAAAAAAAAATCTTAAAATATCATTAGAAAACCCATATTCAAAGAGTCACGACCTCATACCCACATTTTATACATATGATAATAACTAGCCTCTAGGGTTACCCCTTGAAAACCCTAATTTCTCCTATTTGATATACTCCCTTCTCTATTACTTATATAGTCCTCAAATTACATACCCATGTGCAAAATTCTATGGTTAACCATTATGTCAAAAATTGTGGCCTAACTCCCCCATTTTACATATGTGATAATACCCTTCCTATTCAAGCCCCCTCCAAAACCCTAATTCCTCATTTTGGTCCTAACTGCTCCCTCTACCCCGAATGGCTACTAAATTCTAAATTTGGTATACATTCCAAAAATATTATGGTTAACATCATGTTCCAAGGTTGCAGTCCAACTCTCCCATATTGTACATAGGATAATAGCTTACCCCTAGGGTTTCGTGCCTTAGCCTCTCAAACCCTAATCTCACCTTTTGGTTATAACTCCTTCCTTAGAGCTCAAAGGAATTCCTAAATTTGTATGACTACCCAAAATTACATCATTAATCTCATATACACTCCTTACTACCAAACCCCCACTCTACTCACATATGGTCATAACTCCCCTTAGGTTTTACTCATCCTATATATGGTCTTTCTCCCTATACTATATTTGCCATAAACCTTTTTATTTTTTTCATAGTTATTTCATGTAGCATCTCCAACCTATTTGATGCCAATTAACACCCTAAAGTATCCTACATGACATTTTTTCACAGTATTAACCAAAATGCCTCCAAGGTCTCAAAAACCTACCTAAGTCACAAGACATCCAACATAAGGACTCTCTAACTTTCCACACATGCAATATCATAAAACATGGTTATGCATATACATAAACACTTGAAATGCATACAGTCATGACTAGATAGCTTTCTTACCTTCATTTAATATCAAGCCAAAACTACTAAACACCCCCATTTTTCAATACCAAAAAAATTCGTTAATAAAATTGTGGAAGCAGAAAACACATAGGAAAAATGGGGTTTTACTGTCATACCTGACACAAGATAGACGTCCACCGGTGAATAATAGCGGCCATGTTTTGCCCTACATGACCAGTTCATCGGCTATAATAGTGGTCAAGAGCATTCTATCTTGTATGTATTTTGGTCCACCGGCTATAATAGTGGGGTTCCCATACTCGCATGGATTGATAAAGATTATGATGTGAAATGATTATACTTATTAGAAATCTAAAGAATAACTCTATCTGGACCATAGTTGGCCTTCATTATCTATAGTATTGTATGTTGCTTATATGATCATGTTATGTTGTATGCTTTGCTTGTTTGGCCTTAGCACATGGTTACCTTACTCAGTACATAGTGTATTGATCACCCGTTTTATGGGAGTTTCTCATTCCCACGAGCAGCAGACCCACCTAAGTTTATGCAGGTAGGGGACGACGTCTTCAATGCTTACGACACTTACGAGGCATCAGGCAGGGCTAAGAGTTGAGCCTATAGTTGGCCTGGGGATCGAGAGCAACCCAGCCGGGCTCTATATTTTCTTTTCCTTTACCATGTATTATTTTATTCTATTTATATTATGTCGTACGATATTTTATGTCTTTGGAAAACTTTAGTTCTTACTAACCACACTCTGATTTCTGTATGATGAACAATTAAGTTCTTTTATGAATTATAGTATTAAGTGTTGAATGGTGTTTAATGATAAACCTTTTTAGCCATAGTAATTAGTATTAGAACGGTAGGAGTGAACCGGTCCGGTACTAAGTGTGGCGGTAATATTCCCATAATTCATGGTTTTATTATTTCGCTTCAGCTAAACCTCTTTATTAAACAAAATTTTTTAGTAGTGGATTTTGGGGGTGTTACAAGTTGGTATCAAAGCGCTGGTCCTTGAAACCACACCTGATTTTCAAACTGAATTTGATTTACGAAGTTTTTACCAAATTTCAAAGTGTTTTTACGCCTTAACAAAACTCTTCTATTTTTAAATTCCTTGTGTCCGGGCCATAGCGAGGAACGAAAAGGGTAGAATAGTGATTTTCTGAAAAAGGGAGTATACCCAATTACCTTCAGTTGTGACCTTAGTCATAGGCGGGGCATGACAACCCTTAGTAAACCCTTTTCTTTACGAGGGTAGTTGTATAGTTACTCATAAAAGTTATGTCCCTATCCACTTAGGACCTTTGAGCCTTAACCCTAGGGAAGTTAAGAGTGATTTCGTGGACAAAGTCTTTCTTTAAGGGGGTAGTGATGAAATACCCCAAAATACTAATTTAAGGAACTATAGCGAAATAAGAATTTATTAGGGAAATTAAGAAAATAAATCTTTTTTATCAAAATAAAGGGAAATTAATTAAGGAAAATCAAGGAGGAAATAATAAATAAGTTATTTAGGAAAAATTTGGGCATTTTACTAATTAATATGGTAGTTAAGAAAATTTATCCAAAATAGCTAAATTAAGCTAAAAATAAATTTAATTATTATTATTATTTTAAATACTATTATTTTTAAATATTCAAGGATACCGAAATACCCTAAACCACCCCAACTAACCTATTTTCTCCTCTTCCTTTTTTTTCTTTTTATCTCTTTTTCCCTTATTTTCCTCTTTTTCTTTCTTCCTCCCCTTCCTCCTTTTTCTTTTCTTCTTCCTTCCCTGAAACAGCCAACCCATCGACCCAATTCCCTTCCCCTCCCTTCTCCTTTCGTACAGCCCAAAGCCCGTGTCGCCCCTGGCCAGTCGCCCGATCGATTCCCCTTTTCTTTTTATTTTCTTTCCACTGGACCGCTGGTCCACCCCTTTCCCTTTCCTTCTTCTTCCCCACACGGACTGCACCCCAACCTACAGCCTTTTGTCTACCGGTATCCACCTACTTTGTCCAGTCTTCCTTCCCTGCTCACCCCCATTATTTTCTTTCCAATTTTGACCCAACCAAACCATCCTCCCTCCTCCCGCATGCCTGCCATTTCCTTTTTCCTCACCCCGACTAGACACCCTACGATTCATAGGCCTACGTTGCCTGCCACCACTAGTCGGTGACCTGCCTCACCTGCCCCACTCTTCCTCTTCCTCCTTCCTCGTTTCCCCCCTCAATTTAGCCTATAAATACTACCATTGGTATCCTGTGTCGAGCTTCTATTTTGCAACCCAGAAAATCCCAACCTTGCACCACCGCCTGATTAGATCTTTATTCAGCCACCGCCGACGATTTTCGCCGCCCACGTCACCCACCAAAGCCTTTCCTGCACCACCCTCTACAGAACTGAGCCTTCCCCTTCCCTTGACTTGCCCTACACGAGCCACCCCAGCCATGCAAAATCACCCTCCTGATTAGCCCACTTCTACCTCTTACTGCGGGTTGCCTCTCGTACCACCATCCTCTGCCAGTTCCGCTGCAACCAACACCTCCTCCACCCTCAAAAAAACCCAAGGGAGCTTACACTACCTCCCCATACCGCCATCTCTCCCTGCCTCCCTCTCCTTCTCCCTTCTCCACCTTCCACCACCTTCGGCCACCGCACCCGCTATTGTGCGTCGTCACTTTCGGCTACACCAACACCTCCATTCCACCCCTTTCCACTAGAGACACCTTCCACCACCTCAAACACCTCCTCATTCCCTCTCCTCTAGCCTATACCCCCATCTCTCCACCTCTCTTCCTCCTCCACCACCTCCACCGCGTGCTACTGCCGGTTCCGCCACCAACCCTAGGTCATATTCTAATTTTCGTAACCCTTAAATTTTTTTAATATAAGTGTTAATAATTTTTAGTATTATTATTATTATTATTATGTTATCACTTTTATTATTTAACCTAACTTCAGAAATCTTTCTAACTAATGTTGTTATTATTATTAGTGCTAAAACTTTAGTATTATTATGATTATCCTTATTATTAGGGCTAGAACTAATGTTATTGTTGTTGTTGTTGTGTTATTGTTGTTATTGTTGTTGTTGTTGTTGTTGTTGTTGTTATTATTATTATTATTATTATTATTATACTTGACCATATTATCACTAAGGCTACAACTATTATGATTTCTAGAACCTTCAATAGTATTATTCTTAAGATGGGAATTATTATTAATATTATCACTATTATTATTATTATTACTACTACTACAACTACTACTACTACTACTATTGTTATTGTTATTGTTATGTTTATTACTGATACTATGAATATTAGTATTGTTAACTTGTCTTTTTGGTTAATATGTCATAATCACTAATCTATTATCACTACTAGCATTATTAATATAATTATCGTCATGGTCACTACTTTATATTACTTATATCACTATTATTATTGTTAGTAGGGTTTGGGTTGATATTAGTGTTATCACTAAAACTAATAGTATTATTATTGTTAGTAATATTGAAACTATTACCTTTAATACTATGAATATCACTATGACTACTTTAACATAAACCATGATGGCTACTAAGACTTATTTTGGTTAATAGTAGTGTGATTAAGTATTTTGAGGATAATAACCCTACTTTTAATTATAAAACTACTATTATCATCATTAGCCCTAATAGTGGATTATAATAAGGGTAGGGTAGGAATAATGGTAATTTTTCTAAGAAGGAGATTAATCCATAGTATTTCCCTCTTATAGGTGAATCAAGTCAAAACCCTAAGGAGGCTTAGGATCATGCTCCAAGCCCGACGTCGTTTAGGTGAGGATGTAGCTAAGGGCCTATGTGTGTTGTGTGACTTGTATGCCTTGGATGTTTTGTATCATGTTATTTCGTGTATCATATGGTTATCATTAACTTGTATTATGTGTAGCGCAGCTTGGAGTCAAGGTATGTTTATGTGTTTCCTTATGGCATGAGTATAATATGTATGGTGATTATGATGTGATATAATATGACCCTCTAGGACATGCATGCTAGGATGATTGATAATATGATATGGGGATGAAAGGATAAAAAGAAATAAATGGGAAGTGATTCACTAAAGGGGATATGAGGTTAACCAAACTACCTCATGATCTATGAGAGGAAAATAAAGAAGAAGAGGTGATCAAAATAAATGGGAGATAGGAACCATGCATGAGAATTCTAGGGTTTGCATGGAGATTTCGAGAGACTACATGTGGTGGATAAAGCTTGCATGGGGATTATATTTATGTGAGAAAAGTTTTTTTAGGGTGTAAGTAAACTAAGGGGAGAGTTGTAGAGTGATTGGAGACTTGTGATGAAAAATAGTACGTAAGTTGGTGTAAGGGTGTATAGGGGACCTTATTAGGGTTTTGGGAGGAGGCACTAATCTAGGGAAAAAAGTGGAAGTAATAACGATTAAGGGAGAGTGGAGTACAGATTAAGAGTGGGAATTTATTATATGAGGGGTAAGTATGGGTGCCATGGCAGAGAAGAGATATTAGGTGAGAAATAGAGAGGTTACTTGCAGGGGAAGAAAGGTACTAGGGTTCGAAGTGGCCAACTAGGGTTTTCTAGTCACATGTAAAATTGAGGAGTAAAGTGATATGATTTGGGATTGAATCTAAATGAGATAAAGTGTGGGGTGATGAATGAAATAATGGTATTGTAAGTGACAAGAAGTTGGGCCACATCGGTCCAATTAGGGTTTTCAAGGGAAAACCCTAGAGGGTGATAGTATGTAGAGTTTGATGTCATGAGGTGTTGGGCCTTAACCCACACCCTTAGGAGTTGGGATTTCATTATGATTAAGTCTAAGGGGGAAAGGATGGCAAAGTGTGATAAGGGACACATGAGTCCCAAGATATGGAACGAGCCCCCTTGAGAGGATAGAAGTAGAAGGTTGGTGACATGCATGTCAAAGATGAAATGCTTATCGAATAAGACACGAATAAGATACTAATCATTTAAAAAGAAATATGGTTGAGCCAAGCACAGACCGATCCACCGGCGAATAATAGTGGTCAGGAGCTGGGGTGCCCTACATAACCAGTCCATTGGTGAATAATAATAGCTAGGAGCGTTTTGCCATACATGATTTCCAGTCCACTGGCTATAATAGTGGGGGTTTCCGTGCCCAACGAACCAAACATAATGAATATAAGACATGGAAAAGACACAAAGTAATTACATTTAAACACCATGTGATTCGGGGCCAGACCGGTCCACCAACGAATAATAGTGGCTAGGAGCGTTTTACCCTGCATGACCGGTCCACCGGCTATAATAGTGCTCAGGAGCGTTCTGCCCTGTATGTATTCCCGTTCACCGGCTATAATAGTGGGGTTATCACACTCGCATGGATTGATAAAGATTATGATGTGAAATGATTATACTTACCAGAGATCTAAAGAATAAATCTATCCAGACCATAGCCAGCCTTCATTATTTGTAGTATGAATTATAGCTTTAAGTGTTTAATGATAAACCTTTTTAGCCTTATCACTTGGTACTAGAATGGTAGGAGTGAACCGTTATGGTACTAAGTGTGGCGGTAATATTCCTAGAATTCATGGTTTGTTATTTCTCTTATGCTAAACCTCTTTTTTAAACAAAATTTTTAAGTAGTGAATTTTGGGGGTGTTACAACACATTTCACATTTACATGCAACTTAGGTTACCCATTTTTTTTATCACAAGTTAATTGGGGTTCTTACAAAATCGAGATTTTCAAAATAAAAAAATCCATTAGACACTTAAATAGGAAATAGTTTGAAACCAAATTTTCTAATAACAAAGCATGGTGGTCAAAACCTAAGCTCTAACAACTCCTTATAACCCCCCAATTTATTGTTAAAAATTTTCGTTTAAGTGAAAAAAACATTCAAACATAAGTGGGGTGTTATCATTGTAGTCAATATAAGTTTAGCCACAGACCCTCCTCATACTAATTACAAGGCAAGGTAAAATTGAACGCAAATCATGATAAATATAGAATAAGTACAATACATATCATAAATAAGAGTTTGGTGTTCATTTTGAAAGTAAAATTGACATACATAAATAAATGCTTAGACAAAAATAGGAAGGAGAAAATTAGTTAAAAACAATAACCGAATAACACAACTCTCCAGTCCCCAGCCACAATCATAACAACATCACTCTACCCCATTCAGAGCATTATATACAGCGAAGTCATCTAGTGAATCATCATTTACCTGCATAGAATCAAAAGGGGTCTCTTCTTAAGGGGTGAGAAGAATCTAAAATAAGGGTGATCAATAAGCTACATACTAAACAATACAGTCAAGAAGGTCACATAATAAATTAATAACACCACCATAAGACATAACACATGCACAATTTGATCATACCAACTTATTTAATATATTCTGAACATATGGTATTAGTGCAATGATAATTATCTCATGATTTTATTCACATTGGGTTTAGAGACCCCACTATTCTCAATTGGTGGAATAGTTATCAAGTACAACTTCCATGGTAGGACTCTTCTGACTACTATTCTCACCAGTGGATCGCTAATTAGAGTATAATCCTAGGGTAGGACACTCCTGGCCACTATTCTCATCAATGGATCGATAATCAAGGTACAACTGGTCCTGACCTATGTTGTATTCTATTGTAAGTAATTAATGTCTTACCATGGGTTATTATCATCCAATGGTTTGGTTTACTTGAGTTTAGGACTCCACTATTCTCACCGATGGAACGGTAATAGGGTACAAATTCTTAGGCAAGACGCTCTTGACCACTATTATCGTTGGTGGATCAACATGTCAAATTGGGCCTGACTCAAGTGATCTTTCACTTTAAGTGATTAGTGTATTCTTAGAGTTTTATTTACTTTAGGGCAATCACATAGTCATGTACACCCACTCATGCAAGGCACTACCCCAAAATAATGATATTCCCCTTAGAAACCCTAAATTCACAACCCTGGTATATACTCACCTTTAGTTCCCCCTTTTAGTCCCCAATATACCCAAAAAATCTTAGCATATCATTGGAAAACCCATAGTAAAGAGTCATAGCCTATTACCTACATTTTACAAATGTGCTAATAACTAGCCTCTAGAGTTACCCCTCTAAAATCCTAATTTCTCTTGTTTGGCATAGCATCTTCTCTATTGCTTATCTAGTCCTCAAATTCCTTACCCATGCATATAATTTTATGGTTAAATATTAACTCAAACATTGTGGCCTAATACCCCCATTTTACATATGTGATACTACCCTTTTTATTCGAGCACCCTCCAAAACCCTAATTCCTCATTTTGGTCATAACTGCTTCCCTCTACCCTATATGGCTACTAAATTTGGTACACATTCCCAAAATTTTATGTTTAATACTATGTTCTAAGATTGTAGTCTAACTCCCCCATCTAGTATATGGAATAATAGCCTACCCTAGTGTTTTGTTCCTTAGCCTATCAAACGCTAATTTCACCTTTTTGTCATAACTCCTTCCTTAGAGATCAAAGGACATCCCAAAATTGTATGACTACCCAAAATGACATCATTAACCTTATATCTGGCTTTGAAGGTGAGGGTAGGGTGTAGGTAGAGAAGAGAGGTGACAGGGGGTTGGCTGGGCGTCAATAGTGGCAATGGCATCAATCGATTGGAAAGCACAAAACATATCCTAGAACAAACATAATCATTTAATTGAAAGGAAATATGAGACAACTAGAAAAGCAACATTGGTCTTGGGAAATTTCTTGTAATTCAATGGACCATGGGAACACATCAATGGGTGAGGCACATCAGTCAATTGGTGACACTAATGCTTAAAACATTAACAAAAATTCAACATTAACTTTAAAATACATTATAACATTTAAACATTATAATATAGGATTATATGCACTATCATGGATTAAAGTCATTCCAAAATATATTTCTAACATCTATTAATGATTTTAATTCATTAATCAACATAAAACCATCATTTATTATGCATATGCTAAACAAGTTGGCACATGCTTAACGGAAGATGGTGGCTTATTGGATAATTGACCTCCGAAAGTTAAAAAAAGAGTGGGATGAGAAGTAAGATAGTATTTGATCTAAGGTTGAGCAAATATCAAACAGTCACAACTACCACTCAAGGTTTCAACACATGAGATAAAAATTGTGAGATTTTATACTCAAAACAAACTTTTCACTCAACTTTGACAAGAGGGAATGGGGACCTTTGAAAATCAAATTTTTAATTTAAGGAGTAGTGTGTTGCATTGTGTTGAGGCTACCCATATTTATAATGGTAGTCATGGTTATAAAAAGTACATTATACTCGTCCCCTTTACGTACCTAGTTATATTCCAACCATTCTTTACTATCTATTTATCTAATATAGGCTAACAACTAGTTGGATGTGAACTAAAATGAGGTCAGCCTTTGTATGGTATTTTGATAGCCATACCACAGCTTGGAGCCCTTTATATGCTGAAACGGTAGGTGATAAATCAAAGTACAAATCACTCAATCATCCCCCATACCTAATAAATCATCTCCCATGCTTATTCAATTAAAATAATCTGATTTGTTAGCTTGGCTGACTTTCCTCGCCTACTCCACCATCCGCTTTTCTTCCTTTTTCGTTTTCACTTTTTGTATTTCATTTTTCTAAATCAACCTTGGGCTTGGACTGATTTGTCTCCTTAGGTGGCATAATACTAGGAAATAATAATAAAATAGCAACCACAGTTGGCTGGGTTTGAGCTAGACATGCTACCATAATTGGTTGTGCTTTGTTTTTGTTGTTGTATGAGTATAGGTGGTACGTCCACTTATTTTATCATATATAGCTAAGTAATTTCATCTAAGTTAAGAGTGTTTTGTGATCCCCTAACATAGAAAAATTAATTAATAAAATATTATTATGAGATGCTCCTACATCACCCTTCCCATCTTTGGAGGGCTCATCATAAAGGTAAGGGAGTAGATCACCCACATTAAATGCGTTTGATATATTTCCCATGTCTGGTGGTATCTCAAGCTGATAAGCATTAATTCTAATCTTCTCAAGAACCTTGAATGGTCCATTACTTCTTGGAATAAGCTTTTTTTTCCTGGACGGAAACCTTTCCTTTCTAAGATATAGCCACATGAGATCTCCTAGTTCAAAACTTTATTCTCTTTGATGTTGGTTGCCCTTATTTTTATTTATTTCATTGACTTTATCGATTCTTGCTTTGACTTGCTCATGTAATTTCTTGAAGGCTTAAATTTTGTGTTTGGCTTCAAAAATTTTTTTGTCCTTCATAGGAAATGGAACAAGTTTGATGGGAGTGATAGGGTTGACACCATACATGATCTCAAAAAGTGAATTGTCGGTGGTGCATGTGGAGGATATATTAGATACAAATTCTGCATGAGGAAGCTGAAGGTCCCAATCCTTGAGGGATTTATGCACCAAGCTGCACAAGATAGTAGTTAGGGTCCAGTTGGTGACTTTAGTTTGGCCATTAGTTTGTGGGTGGTAGGCGGTGCTAAATAGAAGTTTAGTACCAACCAACCTCCATAGTTTTCTAGAAATAGCTAAGAAACTTGGTATCATTATCTAAGATAATGGACTTAGAAATACCATGCAACCTTACTATTTCATTAAAGAATAGATTGGCTATATAAGAGGCATCATTCGTCTTATGACAAGGGACAAAGTGAGTCATCTTAGAAAACTCATCCATCACTACCATAATGGTATCATTTTACCGTTGAGATCTAAGCAAATCCACTTTGAAGTCCATACTCACATCATCCCAAGGTTGATGAGGGACTTGTAATGGAGTGTAGAGTCCGTGGTGGAAGTGACTTTTGGAATTTTTACATGTAGCACATCTGCCTATGACTCTATGTACATCACTTATTATTTTAGGTCAATAGAAATTCTCCTAGAGTAGGTCATAGGTCTGATTGATCTTGAAATATCTAACTAGCCAACCTCCATGTGCTTCTCATATCAACAGCTCTCGAATGAGACTCTTTGAGATGCAAAGCTTGGTATTCTTGAAGAGGAATCAATCTTATATGACATAGCAGCTTAGAAGCTTGTCTTAGTTTTCAAGGTAGCTTGCAAAGTCTTCATCCTCCTTGTATAGCTCCTTCATGCATCCAAATCCTAAGAATCACGCTTATAATAGGAAAATATACAATACCTTCTAGAGAGGGCATAAAATGCCAATCTTATGTTTTGCTACAAAAGAGAAGGATCGTAAAAACTCTATCCACCTAGCATGCCTAGGGTTGAGCTTATGTTACCTATTTACATACTTTAGATACTCATGATCAGTATGTAACAGAAATTGTGTGGGCCTCAGATAATGAGGCCAATGATTTAGAGCCCTAATAATGACATATAACTCCTTGTCATACATGTTGTAGTTAGATCTTGATCCATTAAACTTCTCACTAAAATAGGTTATTGGCTTGCCTTCTTATAGTAGGAGCACTCCAATCCTAACTCAGCTTGCATCACATTTAACTTCAAAAACTTTAGAAAAATCTGGTAACCTTAAGATGGGGGCCTCACTTAGCTAACCCTTAATCACATCAATTGCTTCTTAGGCTACAGGTGTCCACTTAAATTCTCCCTTCTTGAGACGCTCTATAATAGGGGCCAAAAGAGTGCTAAATTCGTTTATGAGCCTCCCTACAAAAAGAGGCAATTCCATGAAAGGATCGAACGTGGGTAATAGATGTGGGTGTAGGCCACAACCTTATTGCCTCCACCTTTGACTCACCCATTGAAATACCATCCTTAGATACAATAAACCCTAGAAAGGATATTTTTGGTACAAAAAAGTCACACTTCTCTAACTTTCCATACAACTTGTTGTTCCTAAGGGTCAAAAATACAAGCCTTAAATGTTTTACATGGTCTTCACTACTAGAGGAATATACAAGTATATCATCAAAGCACACTATAAAAAATTTAGAGATAAAGGGCCTAAAGACTTCATCCATGAGCCTCATGAAGGTGTTAGGAGCATTTAAGAGACCAAAAGGCATCACCATCCATTCATATAATCCTCCCTTAGTCTTGAAGGGAGTCTTCCATTAATCTCCCTCCTTTACTCTAAGCGCTCCTCAAATCAATCTTTGAGAATACATAATCCCCATGTAAGCAATCCAACATGCCATCAAGTCTAGGTATAGAATACCTATACTTGATAGTGATGTTTTTGATAGCTTTACTATCAACACACATCCTCAAACTCCCATCATTCTTTGGTACCAAAAGGGCTGGTACCACATAAGGGCTAAAGGATTCTCTAATGAACCCTTTTTGCAACAACTCGTGAACTTGCCTTTGTAATTCACTAGCCTCCTTAGGATTACACCTATAGGAAGGCTTTTTTGGGAGTGTAACACTGGGGAATAAGTTAATTTGGTGCTCAATTCCCCTTAAGGGGGTAGCTCACTAGGTAGATCATTTGAGAAGACATCCAAAAACTCCCCTAACAAAGGTTTGACCCATGGGTCACTTCTTCCACTTCCTTCATTATCTTCAAGCAACAACAAAAAATACATGACCTTCCCCTTGGCTAGTGCCTTGTCTATACCCTTGCTATCTAGAAACAAGGTCTTCTTCTTTTCGGTTTCCTCCCTAACAAGTGAGGAATTAGGACTAAGGGGTGTGAGTGTAATGTTCTTTTTGAAAATTTTCAAACAACAAATGTTCCTCCTACCATCATGTTGGACATGCCTATCATTTTTCCATGGTCTTCCTAGAAATATATGACAAGCGTCCATAGGAACCACATCACATACCACATTATCTTGATAGGTTTTTCCAATCGAAAATGGAACTACAACTTGCTTGATCACTTCAACCATGCTTCCATTATTAAGTAATTGTAACTTATATGGTTTGGAATTTTGAGTGGTAGGCAAGTTAAGTTTCTTTACAAGTTTGTAAGAGGATACATTAGCACAACTACCACCATCAATAATAAGGGAACATACCTTACCAAAGATCATGCACTTGGTTTGAAATATGTTCTCCCGTTGTGTCTCTTCCTTCACAAACTCCTTAGTGTGCAATACCCTTCTAACCATTAGAGATTCTCCTATATCCGGGGGTGCCTCTTCTTGCTCTTCCTCTTCCTCATAGACCGATTTTGTCTCTTCCATTTCCTCTTCATAGACTACCTCCTCCAAGTCCAAAATAGTCATAACTCTTTTGTAAGGACACTTGTTTTGATAGTTCCCTCGGTCTTGACACTTAAAGCGCCTTAAAACCTTTGGTTCGTTAGGTTCAAACCTAACACATTTCCCCTTTTCCTTCACTTCAACATTTCAAATGGGAGGGGTGGCTTAGATGATGAGGGGGCTTCTTTGGAAGTGTTGGCCATAAACCTTCCTTGAGGATACTTCAATCCTCTCTTCTCCTTCTTATTATTCCCCACCTTAGTGGCTAGATGAAAAAGCTCATCTAAGGTGTAGTACTTGTGTAACTCCACCTTGCGTGCAATGTTACTCCTGAGACCTCTAAGGAAACATGACATTGTGTGCTCCTCTACCTTATCTAAATCCAACGTTATCTTCAATAGCTCAAACTCCTTGATTTATTCTTCAACACTGATTGACCTTTGCCTCGAGGAGGACATCTTTTTGTATAGGTCTTGAGTGTAGGATGAGGGTAAAAACCTTTCCCTTAAAATCTTCTTCATCTTCAACCAAGATTTCCCCTTAAAATTCCCCTTCTTTCTCCTTTGGTGAGTAAGAATTTCCCACCATAATGATGCATGTCCCTTAAGCTTAAGGATTGCAATCCTAAAGTTCTTCTCATTATTATAGCCTTTCAATTCAAATATCCTAGAGAACCTTAACTCCCACTCTAGGAAATATTCTAGATTAAGTGATCCATCAAACTCGGGCACTTAAATTTTGATGTCATGAAAATGATCTCTCCTTTCATGTATCCTTCTTCTATTATATGGGAAATCAATAGATGAGGGGTTAGAATCACTAGCACCATCACTTGTGCCATATTTAATAACCTCATATTGGTGAAAATGGGGTCTCCTTCTTGGTTAGGGGGAACATGTGGGTGTGGAGTGTTAAGGTTTTGCATGAAATTCTCTAAAATGCCAAAAACTCTTCTCATGTCATTTTTCAATCTTTCGACTGCACAACCTTTTCTCAAGTTTTGTGCCTCTTCAAGGCTCAAGTCTCTTAGAATTTTCTCATCACCCATAGTTGCTTGAGTTTGAAGAAGAAAACAATAGAGGAAGAGGATGTGTTTGGTTAGGAGAGGTTAAGTTGGGTTTGAAAATTATGGTGGGTGGCTAGAAAATTTTATGAAGTGTTTGGGCTTATACAGGGTAAAGAGGGAAAAGAGGAGATGAAAATTATCCCAAATTATCAACCTTAAGCTTTGATACCAATTTGATGCATATATTAAACAAGTTGGCGCATGCTTAATGGAAGATGGTGGCTTATAGGATAATTGACCACCAAAAGTTAAAAAAAGAGAGTGGAGATGAGAAGTAAGATAGTATTTGATCTAAGGTTGAGCTAAATATCAAACACTCACAACTACCATTCAAGATTTCAATACTTGAGGTAAACATTGTGAGATTTTATACTCAAAACAAAGTTTTCACTCAACTTTGAAAAGAAGAAATGGGGGACCTTCGAAAATTAGATTTTTAATTCAAGGGGGTAGTGTATTGCATTATGTTGAGGCTACCCATATTTATAGTGGCAGCCATATTTATAAAAATTCCATTAATACCCTTCTCCCTTACCTGACTAGTTACATTCCAGCCATGTTTTGCTGTCAATTTATCTAATAAAGGCTAACAATTAGTTGGATAAGAACTAAAATGAGGTCAACCCATTTGTGGTATTTTGACAGCCATACCACAACATAAAGTCCTTTATATGCTAAAATGATAGGTAATGAATCAAAGTACAAATCACTCAACCATCCCCCATACCTAATCAATCATATCCCTTAAAATAATCTAATTTGTTGACTTTGTTGACTTTCCTCACTACTCCACCATCCACTTGTCTTCTTTTTTCTTTTTCTCTTTTTTAATTTTATTTTTTGAATTCAGCCTTGGGCTTGGGATAATTTGGCTTCTTAGGTGGCATAATACTTGGAAATAATAATAAAATAGCTTGTTGGCCTTGGGCTTCATGTGCCACCATAGTTGGTTGGGCTTAGGCTAGACATGCGACCATAATTGTTTGTGCTTGGGCTGCCTAGGCCGGTACATCCACTTATTTTCTCATATTTAAGTAATTAATTTCATCCAAGTTAAGAGTATTTTGTGATCTCCTAACTTAGAAAAAAGTAATTCGTGAAATATTATTATAAGATTATCCTACATCAATTTATGCATAAAATTTCCTAACACATAACTTCTACACCAAATGATCTCATATATTTTGATCAAGCCATATTATCCTTTGTGACCTCAATAGCACACACATATTCTCATACATCTCAACACTTCTCAAGCCTCAACAACTTCATGCCCACTCATTCCACTTAAGAGGCAATAATGACTTACCTCATTAGAGCAAGCAAAATACACATGGTTAAGTACTTTAACACAAGCCTTCGCCACCTTCAATACCTCAATACATCTTTAAAATCCACACAAAAAGGTTTAGAAAAAATGATTCAAAAGAAGGGGAAATACAAATTCAGAAGAAAATCAATAATCTAATGAAAATACTTAACCTTTCCTAGATCTAATCTTGTTTTGCTTAAGAAAAAAAAAGGAGGACTATGTAGAGGATCAGAAGAAGGGTGAATACGAAAGAAACTTGGAGACAGGAAGACAATGAGAAAGGGTGTTGTATTTATAGTGGTTTTGGGACCACCTCAAGAATAGAGTGAAATCATAGTATAAAATATGTTTTAAGTGGGAAATTAGGGTTTGGGGTATACGTAACTTGTATCCCAAACCCCCATCCCAAAATTAGGTTACATGGGTCTTATTGGTGAGGAAATATATCTAATTTTAGTCAAAGAGGTGAAATGGTGGTGTTGAAAGATTATAGCTTTCACCTCACAATTCTAGCTACACAAGAGATGATATGACTAAAAAAGATATGGACAGGACCTTATAGGGTAGAGGGGGTCTAGGGATGAGCTCAATATACTCAGATCTATATCGAAAGAAGAGAGATGGAGACAAAGGTGATGAAGTCACATTTCACCAATTTGTAGACCTCTCCCTCTAATCTAATTTTGGTGTGGAAAAAAGAGATTAAATGGTTTGAAAAACTCAAAAATTGTTTAGAAGTTAATCAGAGCATAATAATTAAACCTCTAAATCATTTATTTTTTAGACTTAAACCATAAGTGAAATTAATTTTAGCTTGATAATCAGTTGACTGGTGGGAAACGCCAATCGACTGATTATTCATTGATCGAAACTCCAAAGGAAGCATAATGCACATTAACTAACTCCCTACTGATTCCCCTAGAAACCCCACACCACTTTTTTTTTCCTTTCTAAACTTTAGTAAAATGAAATCTCCAATGCACATCAATTGAATATCAAGCACACATCAAATCAAAATTGAATACAAGCATCATCATATAATAAGACCCAATTTTATGGGGTATTATACTAGTATTTTTTTGCTATCCATGAGTTAGTTTTGCCATGCAATTTGATTTTATTATAGCCATGAGTCACTTGACACTTACATATTTAATGTAATCTTTTTCAAATAATATACATTTTAGACATATAACATATTATTACTTTAGTTTATCATCTTAGCTTTGCCACGTAGAAAGTGAAATACTAAAATCTTAATCAACATTTGACTAAAAATTAAAGCGTTTATCTAGTATCATTTAAAGTTACTTTGTTGCACCAAAACCAAAAGATTATTTTTTTATTATGTTAGTTTATAAAAACCAATTCTAAATCTTTAAATGTATTTTCTTTTAAACCACCACCACTATAGTAAGAATTTTGGTTGGTGCTTATGCTAGTAGGGGTGGTGGTTTTTGGGTAAGATGTTGTGGTGGGAGTAATGGTGGTGCATGGTTGCAAGATAATATGGTGGCAGGAGTGGTGGTGGTGGTGGTTGGATATTAGTGTGGGAGGTCATGGTAGGTGTGGTGGTAGTGGTGGTTGTAAAAGGTTGTGGTGTGGTAGGATGGAGTGCTAGTGAAGGTGTTAGTGGGAGTGTTTGGGGTGGTGGATGGTGGCAACATGGAGTGGTCAGGATGGTGGCATAGAGTGGCGGTGTTGGTGAAGAGGAGGAGTGGGGTAGTGAAAAGAGAGTAGTGATGGTAGTCACTATAAGAAACTAGTGCATTAACAACCAATTTAGCAACCAATGTAATTTTTGGTTGTTAATCATTAAATTATTTGGTCGCTAAAACCTTTTAAGTCTTATATATATGTTTTATAATTAAAAAAAATCAAATCTCTAAATTCTATAAAATAGGCAATTAAGATGTAATGAAAAAATACTTGAAATTCTTTATTTTTTAAGTTTTTTTTTTAAGAAAACTATAACGAAAAAAACCACTTAATTAATTTCTTAATTTTTTAAAAAAAATCCTACCCGATCGGACGCCTCCCCTATCTCTCGTTCCCGTCTCTTTCATTTATCCTCCTTCCCACCAAACACCAAATAGTCGATCGAGGCTCCAACCACATACAACAACCCATGATTAACCCCCACCATCTTAGCCTCCATCCCCTTCAACCCAGGCCACACCACTACACTAGCCATTGCTAGTCGGCCACACCACCGCCCTTTCTCTCATTGTCGTCATCGTCTAATATAATAGCAGTGACTATCAGCAGAGTAGTATTAGGAAAACTGCACAAATACAGCAACGGAACGCCACCACCCGGTCACCTCTAGCTTCGCTCAACACCGGCAAGTGGTCCTTGACCACTGCCGAAGCTCCAATAGCTTTCATCCCCTCCAATTTTGCAACAATTTTTTTAGTATAAATACCTAATCCCTAACTTTTGTTTTGATTAATTTAAGATGAATTATCTTAGGATAAGATAAATTAATTCTTTAATTATTTGTATATATATATATATATATATATATATATATATATATATATATATTGTATGAGTGATTTGGAATGGATAATTGTGTTCATTGTGGTTGATTTGTCAAAATTGGATTTGTGATCCGGTTATGTCGGGATTTGTCAGTTTTTAATGATTAAGCTATTTTAGATAAATTGTATTAACAATATGCTTTAAAATATATCTAATTTCATATTGGAACTATCAATTTAAGAAATATATGCAAAATTAATTAAAATTGGGTTCTTAGGTCAAAATTCTTGCAGATTTAAATTGGATTATGTAATTGAGTTTTTTATTCAATTGATTATACAATTTGCATTATATTATATTTAATTTCATTTTCGATTCTTCGATTAAAATATTTTAGTAGGCTTTGATCAGATTTGAAGTTGGGACTAAAAGCCCTAATTATGTTAAATTAGATCTTTCCTTTATTGTTTTAATCAATTGAGTATACAATATATGTTATCTTGACAGTAAAAAAATTAGGAAGGGTTTTGATGGATGGTGGTGCTCAAGGTTTTCTTCATCACTTTATATTATTGTATAATCTCTTTTTTTATGTCCTTAGATTATTTTCTATGTTAATTCATTTACAAATTTCATAATCATTTAATAATTATTATTTGAAGTCTGTGCAAACGATAGGGAGGGCATTAGATTTGTTGAATTATGAATCGGCATTTTGTTGCACTAGATGAGTCTT
The DNA here is from genome assembly GCA_030549775.1 of Tamarix chinensis. Taxonomy (NCBI): domain Eukaryota; kingdom Viridiplantae; phylum Streptophyta; class Magnoliopsida; order Caryophyllales; family Tamaricaceae; genus Tamarix; species Tamarix chinensis. The sequence continues at coordinate 44,776,297 of CM060173.1, read as the reverse complement.
TTCCACTTACTAACTGTTACAATGTCCTTTGTCAATGGTTTATTTGAATTGAACATTTTGTAATTTGAACAAAGCTAGTATATGTGACAGAGAGGTCTTTGTAGTTTTGTTGTCATTTGACGGATCTTAATTGCTTAGGCAACATGTCATATGTGAAAGTATACATTAAAATGAGATCTAAGAGTACATGCAACCGTTGTATATTAATACAAAAAATATAGTCAATGTACCATTTTAGAAAGAGAGAAAAAAAGATGAAAAGAATGGTTATCTATTAGAAAATAAATAGTATATGCTTAGGGAAAAGGAATATAATTTGATGAATTAGTTATTGATTGTTTGTTGCAGCTATTTCAATTTGGTATTGATAATTTGATGTAGTTTCAATTTGGTGCTGATAAGAAACCTATTTTCCATATAATTGTGATGATTAATATCAAATTTGGATTACAAATGAGTGGGACAAATTCAAATGGAAAAACAATTCAAAGTTTATTTTTTCATGATATGCAATATAATTATATGTTTTTCTCTCTTGTTATTCCTCTATCCCAATAATAAGGATGAGTATGAACCCTAATGTTAAGCACTCATATATTCAATCAATTTACCAATTTACCCACAACTTAGACCCAAAATTTAGGACTATAATAGAAATATCCAGTTACAACATCAGAATAAAGAAAGAGGATAAAGGTTAAAGCCCATATCAAATCAAATATCTACACCTAAGCCATAATCTAACATCATTATCTTGAAAGAAAAACATAGCAACTAAAAGAAAAAAAGGATAATATAAGCAAGAAAAATAAAGGAGGTAATTCATACCCTGAATCCTAAGTCATGAATAGAAATCATCCTCGGATACACCAAAGGAACTACCAATTCATACATGTAAAATGCCTACTCTTAACATAGAATGAATATCAAAAAAGTAACATCAAAATTAAAATGCCTACTCTTAACATAGAATGCCTACTCTTGAAATCCCCCTTCAACATCAGGCCAAAAGCCTGACCCTCAAGCCAAAAATTTAAATACAAAAGACAAGTAACCTTATATGAATATCAAAAATAAATAAGGATTAAAAATATTTATATATTTCATACATAATTACAATAATCAAATGAATGACTCACATATCACACCTATTATCCTAAACTACCATAGATGTCATTGTGTCTATAAGAAGAAAGATACATACACTACTCAAATAGGTAGCATTAAAAAGATTCTTCAATTATAAAGAAAACAACACAGGTATTTTATAGTGGTTAAAGAGTCCAATGACACTCAAGGCGATAATTTAGATATTCAGGATATCTCAGTAGAGTTTGCAAATATAGAAAGCATCCTACATATTCTTTCCTTTGATTTGGAGGACATAAGCAGGAAAGATTGCAAAATTAGTCCATCCATAAGTTGAATAAATAATCTTTAGGTTTTACACAGACCTGGTTAGTGCAAAAATAACTAGCGGTGGTCATTAATTACTAAAAAAAATATAATAATCAATGCCCATTCATAAAAAATGAGATTCTAAATTTATTGAAGAAAAAAAATTTGAGCTATTAAAGTTATTCAAAAATAAAACTTGAGATCCTAAAACCTTCAAAATCTGAAAGAAGCCATGGTGTGCTTTTGTGCTTTTTATTTCTTTCATTAATACTTTATTTATGATGTTTGGTGTTATATCTTTTTAATCCTTGCTTTGTGTTCTTCAAAATAATAGTGTGCATGTTTTATCTAATTGGCATTTGTTTTCTAATTCTTATGTTTATGCCTTTTTTCCTTTAGAAAATGGCATCCAATAAGGAATGGATTGGCCTTGTTGATGATTGTTTTCATGATCCATCATATTTTACCGGGGTTGAAGAATTCTTAAACTATGCATTTCAAAAAATAAATACAAATCTAATTCGATGTCTGTGTATCAACTGTGTTAATAATGATTCTAGAACTCGTGATACTGTGAAAGCACACTTGATGACCTTTAGAATTATGAGAGGTTATACTCTATGGTTTCATAATGGCAAAGAAGGACACAAGGAACATTCTGACATCGATAGGGATGCTCAAAATAATGAGAATGAAGATGATTGTGATGATAGTGATAATAAGATAATATAACTTTTAAAAGATAGGTATCCACATTATCAGAATCTTGAGCCAAATTTGGGAAATATATGATCCTTAAACCATGAAGAAGAACCCAACTTTGAAGTGGCAAATAAACATAGGCTATTGAATGAATTCCAACAACCTCTTTATGAGGGCTCTAAGGGATCTAAATTATCTACCTTGATTCAATTGATTCATGTGAAGAGTACTGGAAAATGGAGTAATCATTCTTTCACAATGTTACTTAAATTTTTGAAAGAAGAGTTATTGCCTAAATATTCAACATTGTCCAACTCTTATTACAAGGAAAAAAAGATAATTAAAGATCTTGGCTTTTCATATGAGAATATTGATGCATGTGTGAACGATTGTATTCTATTTTGGAAAGGAAATAGTCATATAGAGAAATGTAAAATTTACAAAGCTTTAACATGAAAACATATCAAGCATAGTGGGGAAGAGAAGGAAAAAGTAAATGGAAAAAATACTTGTTAATATATTGTGATACTTTCCACTAAAACCTCAACTTCATATGATTTTTATGTCCATTAAGATGACCTCTCTAATGAGATAGCATCATGATAAATATAATGATGGAGATTTGAGGCATCCAACTAATGGATTGGTGTGGAAAAAACATGATGAGATCAATTTAGATTTTGCTTCCAAACCTCATAATATTAGACTTGGGCTAGCTAGTGATGGTTTTCAATTGTTCAACAATGTGAGACCATCATATGGTATATGTCCTATGACCCTTATTCCATACAACTTGCCACCTTCATTGTGCATGAAGGAACTAAGTATGTTGTTGTCCATGTTCATTCCAAGTTTGTGATTGACTTTCAACTTTCATCAACCATTCTAAATTATGATATCGACAAATTATGTTTTGTTCTTGCTACCCTTTAATATCCATGTCATCGAAATTTCTTTCTTTTATGTTGATTTTAGGTCCCTATGGTCCTAGGGATTCTATTTATGTTTATTTACAACATCAAATCAATGAATTAGAGGACTTGTGGACTAATGGTGTCCAAACATATGATGTATCAAAGTGTCAAAATTTCAATCTCCATGCATCTCTTATGTGGACTATCAATAATTTTCCTACATATGGAATATTGTATGGATGGAGTACAAAGGGAAAACTTGCTTGCCCTTTTTTCAATAAGAATACTCACTCTTTGAGACTAGTTCATGGGGGAAAGGAATTCTTTATGGGTCACCAACACTATTTGGAAAATAATCATAGTTGTAGAAGAGAGAGTATGTTATTTGATGGTGCTATAGAAAAGGGCATACCTTCGAAGCCTCTAACAGGTGAAGATACTCTTCACCAAGTGCAAGATCTTGAAGATATCATATTAAGAAAATATCTTTCCTTTAAATGAAAGATCTCACACAATAAGAGACAAGATAACTGGAATAAGAAGAGTATATTTTTTGAGCTCCTATATTGGAAGCACCACTTCATACGGCATACCCTAGATGTAATGCACTTTGAAAACAATATATGTGATAGCATACTTGCAATACTACTTAATGTACCAAATATTATGAAGGATAACTATAAATCTCGTCTTGAGTTGTAAGAAATGTGTATTAAGCTAGAGTTGCATCCTATCACAAATGACCATAAAAAAATTGTTGTCTGATGCCCCTTTCACTCTATCTTGAGAGGGAAAACATAAATTATGCAATTTTTTGAAGAATTTGAAGGTTACAAATGGTTTTTATTATAAAATTTTATAATGTGTAAACTTGAAAGAGAATAAGATTTCTGGATTAAAGAGCCATGACCATCATATTCTCTTGCATCATATTCTTCCTCTTGCATTGTGTGGCCTTCTTTCGGATGATGGGTATGAACCACTTCTTAAGGATTTAGGTTTGAAACATTTGAATATGGAAGACTTGAGGTGTCTTGAAGCCCGAATTCCAATAACCCTTTGTAAGTTAGAGAAGATTTTCCCACCATCTTTCTTTGATGTAATGTTACATTTGTTGGTTCATTTGGCATATGAGGCTATATTATGTGGACCTATACTTTCTTATTGGATGTATCCAGTGGAAAGGAATTTGTACACTTTGAAGTCTTATATATGTGACATGGCTTGTCCAGAGGGTTCTATTGCAGAAGGGTATATAGTAGAAGAATGGATAAATTTTTATTCAAGATATTTGCATAAAGCAGAGAATATTTTTAATTACCTTGATAAAAATTATGATGATGATGATGTGAATTTCTCTACTAAATTTTCTTCCTTTTCTTACAAAGGAAGAGGGCTAGGAAGTGGTAGAACCAAAGACTTAGATGCAAATGAATTAGAGCAAGCCCATATGTATGTTCTAAACAATTTTGAAGAAGTTCAACTATTTCTTGAGTAAGCCATGCCTAAAAACTCTTTTCTTTCTATCTATGTTTTTTCAAAGACATGTATTAGAAATATGATACATATTTTTCATTGTAGAATATATTATCAAAACTAAGAAGACAATCCACCACAAGTGTCTTCCAATGAATGGAATAGAATATTTATTGAGTGGTTTAACAAAATGGTAATTTTTCTATGCTATTCAATATTCAATATATATAGTAATGCAAGTTCATTTAGATTATTGGGGTTTTAAGAATAGTTTATAATAAACATAATATTTATTAGGTTGCAAAATTATATGAAACAGATAAAAAGCGAGAAGATTGAAGCCTTACTCTCATTGTCACGTAGTCCATTAAAATATGTGACATGCTTTTATGGCTAAGTATTAAATGGATATTGATTCCACACTACATATCATGAGGAAAGAATAAGGTCACAATGTAGTGGAGTGGTTGTAGTTGGTGATGATGGTAGTGGATCCATTGATTACTATGGTCGATTGATCGAGATTATTGAATTGTAGTATTTAGGCAATAAGAGCTTAGTATTGTTTCAATGTAATTGGTTTGATGTAGCTGATAAAGTTAAGGGAGTGAAGGAAGATAAGTATGGGTTCACAAGTGTTGATTACAGACATATTTAGAAAACTAGAGAACCTTTTGTTCTAGCAACTCAACCATCATAAGTATTTTATGTTGAAGATAACATTAACAAGGGTTGGCATATTGTGTTAAAGAATCTACTAGCAGTTCCTTGTGAAGACATTACAATAGGATGAAGACTTCAGCATCTAAACTTTAACCATCCTTGAGATTTATAATAGTTCTTAGTGATGTATTTTGTATACTTGCTACTAGTAGCTTGATTTTCCCAAAATGAGATGCATTTTTTATTTTTTAACTCTTAAATTTTTTTTATTTAATACGTTAAGTGTCTTATGTACTATATTTTGGTAATGTGTTATAATGTTGATGAAGACAAGGGAACAAAGAAATGCAATTATCTTCCACCAAATGTTGTTTTATAAAATCTAATTATTTATATTAATAGTATGGTTGCAAGTTTCAAGGAAATGGTGTTACCAGTTGAATCAAAAATTGATTGACCTAAGTATATATCACCTGGTCAATTGAATGCTATTGACAAAGGGTGCAGCCACTGACTAGGATTGAAGACGTTTTGACTATCCCCTACAATCAGTGGAAACATTCATGCCATTAATAAGACAAATGACATTCCCCCATCATTATCAACTTCAAGAGTTGGCGCTAAATGCAATTCCAACACTACTAATGTCTCTGTAGCTGAAAGGGACCCCTTTTACCTTTACTAAATGAGGATGTTGCCCCGCAAGGTGAAACAACTACTGCCCTAGGTGGAAACAATTAATTGAATGCTGAAAATGTCTCCCAATCTTCACTACTGAAATTTACAAGTGGAGGTATGACATAATAAGCTACTTTTTTATTTTACTTAATTCTTGTTCACTTTTTTATAATAGTTTTATGTAATAGCTAATTATACTCAAAAGATATGGAAGCCTCAAGGTAGAAATAGGTGTCAAAAAGTGGTAATACTTAGTGGTGGAAACAAATTACCTATGACTTTTTTTAATGGTTGTGTTGTTAGAAAAAATATCCATAAGTGGAGTAGGCACATAGGTAAATTAGTCTGTGATCTCAACATAATACCTATTCGAATTCACTCTTGGGATGCGGTTGAATAAAGACATACATACCACCTATGGGCTATAATGACAATAATTAATTTCAAGTGTTCATTTTAATATTTCATTTACTTTTACTTGTACTATTGCAAACTTTTTTTCTTTTTCCTTATAATAGTTTCCTTTGACTTGTTAATTCTTAGTTCCTTTGGATTCATTGCTTTTGTGTTGCAGGAGAAGTTCTCTAATGATGACATGGAGAGTTACAAAAATTCTACTCTTCTTCACATGAAAGATTTGTAGAGCAATTGGAGGGGAGAAAAATCATATAACTGTTAAAGGCTTGGATGCTCATGAATAATTGAAGCTTAAACGAGCTACGATTGAGGAGCAATCCGATTGGGAGTGGCTAGTGAAATGTTACTATCATAGTCTAAAGTTTGCGGTAAATCACTTATGAAGAATTGATTAGAAATATATTTATATATTCGATCACATTGCTAATTATTATTCTATTATTTATTATATAAGACGATAAATGTGCATTGGAAATGAGCCAAAGAAATAGAAACAACCACGTGATGATGGACAACAAATGTCTTCATCGTAGTGGCAACAAGCCTTATCGAGAGATCGCCTATGATATGGTATATATCATATGTATTTGCCTATGAAGAGCAAGAGACAATGTTTTTCAAGACATTATTTTTTTCCTTTTTTTCAATACTTATAGATAAATGTTGTTATATTATCTAGGGAGGAAAAGATGGAAAAAATCCAAATTCTGGCACCGTTTATTTTGAAAGCCATAAAAGGGTGAAGAGATAGCTACAACCGAGGCTGCAAACATCCATGTATACCTTTTTTCCATATATCACTCATTTTTATTAGTTTTATATTTATTTTGTTGTCTAACTAACAATCTTTGTCATGAAGGCTCAAATTATTGAGGTCCAAGCTGCTGAACCCTCCCTTACTCATATTGAGGTGGCTGAACGTGTGCATGGGTTGACTCGAACAAGGGGCTATGTTCCTGGCTATGGTGATGGAGTGAGGCCTAGTGACATTAGAGGCCTTTAAAAGACAAGAAAAAACTTTTGGAAGATCTCAAGGTAAATGATGCTGCTTTTAAAAGAAAAGAAGAAGAGTTTGAGAAAAAAAGAATCAAGAAAATCAAGTACTATAAGAAAGAATGGACAAATGAGAACCTGTCATGGAGAAGATTTTGAAAAATGCACGATTTCAATGCTTGATGTAAAATGAAGAGAATGTAGATGATGATGTAGATGGCATGCTTGCTTCTCCATCTACATTAAAGGATGCTAGGTTCCCTTGAACATGAGGTTAGTTAAAATTATAAAATTTGTTAATCATTACGAGTATGATTCTAACTAGTTGTCTAATAAGCTTAACTAGCTATTTTAGATCTAACTAAATTTAAATTAGTTACGTATGGTTTCTAGGGATGAATTTTTGAAATTAACAAGCATAGTGATTTTTCTGAGACAACTAGATCTAACTTTTGAGAGATTACAAGTAATAAACTAATACCAGTGGCTAGGAAATTATAAATGTATATAGTAGTAATAAGGATTTAGAATGACCCAGATATTATAAATATGGTCAGAAGATTCATATTAGTGTGCCTCTAAATAAGTAGATTTGGGGCATATAATGGTTGCTTATAAGGGTTACATGTAGATATTTTCAATAATGTTTATCTTCATCACTATAATCATTACTTATAAGGGTTGCATGTTTAGTTATTTACATTACTCTCTTTTAGATTGAGTTGTTCTTTCAATTAAAAGTTTAGTTTCATACTTCGTTTAAGCTCTGACGGTTGAATTATTAAAAAGTGCATCCAGCAACATCCAAGTGGATATATTTTTGAACATGTCGTTGATTTTGAAAAGCTAACTGGTGGTGATAATATTCATTGTGTAGAGGTGAGGCTTTTTCTCATAATAATGTGCATGTAATTATGGTTAAATTATTAAAATGTGCATCCAACATCATCCATAAGAAGGGACTTGTATGGTTCGGGTTGCATCTTGGTATCCTTAATATTATAGAATATATATTTTCATAAAGTCGACTGTTTTCTTTGCATCTCCCGATTATCGTTAATTCACAATGAACACCATAGAGTTCCAAGCGGATATATTTTTGTAAAGGCCATTGATTTTGAAAAACTAACTGGTAGTGGTAATATGCATTGTGTAAAGGTGGGTTTTTTCCTCTTAATAATGAAAAGCTATTTTTTTTTGTTTTAATGTATATTTGAACCTTATTCATTGATTTTATTGGATCATCATATATCATTGATAATTGATTAGTTGAATTTACTTTATTTGAGTCATTTATTACCCTAGGTATATTAGAGGAACTGTTTGGATGTGATAGGGTTGGAGAGTAAGGTTTATGGTGCTCGTTGTGGATGCTGCCAACTTGGTTTGGAAGTAGATTTATCTTGGGTTAAAGAGTAATGATATACTCTTATTTTTATTGTTCGACGTAATGTTTTTCTTTTCTTTTGATATGACATGTTATTGTTTATTTGATACTTATATTAATTCTTATTTTTATATTTTTGTTATCGCATATCTAGTTCATTTTGACAAAATGACCAAGTCTATTATGTTCAGTGAATCGATTGATTAATTCTTAGGTAGTCGCTGATCATGATACTTTTGTAATGCAATGACATCCTGTAGCTCTTTTGTAATATATTTATATTTGATAAAATATTTTATTGTACTAGGCAATTGATACAAACTATTTATATGAATATTTAGTTGAATGTTTGTAAATAGATATTTAAAAAATTATATCCATGTGTTATAATGGATATATATGCATACATATATAGAGCTTTAGAATATTGAAATGGATATATATGAATACAGGTGCAGGGCTTAAAAAGATTGAAATGGATATATATGCATATAAGTACATAGCTTGAGTAGGTTAAAATGGATATATATGCATGTATGCATACAAGTACATGTTTTGAGAAGATTGAAATAGATATATATAGGAGCAGGGCTGTAGATGAATATTGAAATGTCAATTATATTATTGAATATATAATTATGTCATTTGAGACCAATAAATTATGTCGCTAATAGTGAATGAATTTTAATAGTGATGGAAAAATTAGTCGTTATTGGTGTGATATTTTTTTATTTAATTACATTAAAAAATTGGTCGCCAATATGATTTATGACGGTGTATTTTGTTTATCGTTATTTCTTATAACAACCAACATCATACGTCGTCGCTATTATTTTTAATGACCAACATCATATGTCAGCGCTATTGTTTTTAGCGATCAACATCATACATCATCGCTATTACTTTTAGCGACCAATATCACACGTTGTCGCTATTACTTTAGCAATAAAATTTTTTCAGTTAGTTGTTAAAGCCTTTAATGAGGGAGCAACAACAACCACTCACGACCACTCAATTTTTTAGTCGTTATTAACATTCACGACCAAAATTTAGCTATTAACGACGAAAATTGTTGGTCGTTAATGCACCAATTTCTTGTAGTGGGTGGAAAAGGTTTTGGTTGTAGTAATGGATGTAAGGTTGTCCAATAAAGTAAATATTCAAAACAAAATTGATGTAAGAATGTTTAATTGTGACCATATCGTCTATTAAGTCCAAGTTTTGAGTGTATTATTTGAATCGGTCAAATATCTATTTTTAATTGTATTAAGCTAGATAGGGAGTATAATATATCTAAGTTTAAACATATTTATTGCATATCTACTATATAAATGTCCATTATACTGTATTATAGAACATATTGTACTATATTATGTAGCATATTATACTATATTATGTGAATTGTAATTAGTTCTTATTTTTTTCCTTCTAAATTTATATTTCTCAGCTTGACTATAAGTGAAATTAGGCATTTTTGGATACATTCAATATTTGATTTGACTTTTCAAGCTCAGTCCAATGGATAAAAAATATGAACAAATTTGTCCAAAAGAATACAAATATTTGATTTTACAAACTCCTAGTGGATGGTGGTAGTAAGGGGGATTGTAGTAGTAATAGTAGGTAGAGGTGGAGCTAGATGGTTTACTCCATGGGCCCCTATAAAATAATAATAATGATAAATATTTATTTATATCAACCAAACTTTGTTTTTGATTCATAGCTATCATGATTAATAATATTAAATTATTAATAATCTAAAAACCTCATAAAAAGTTATTTGTTCATTAATTAATCATATAATTTTAAGATGTATTATTAGTAACAGTATAAATAAATAAAATAAGTAGTTGTATTATTGCAGTTGCTAGTAAGATCACTAGAGCCAAATAAATAGGTACATTGATTATGATTAAAATAGAAGGATTATAACAATTTAGGATATGTATTATCAAAAGGTGAAAGAGATGAAGAATCAATATTTGGATGAACGATTGAAGTATGTAAAGGTGTGTTTTAGTGGTTATGGGTTCAAATCCTATTGTCTTGTCTTATAATACTAAGACAGAGAAGATGGTAGTTGGTCACTTATCATATTCAACTAAATACAATTTTTTCTTCCTATCACCTTCAAGTTTGATTTTAAGTTTTGAAAAGCAAGATAAAAAAATTTGAACTAATTTAAAAAATGAGAGAATATACTTTGGATTTAATATATATATATATATATATATATATATATATATATTATATTATGAAGATATGAAACACAAACAATAACAAAATACTGTAAGTTGGTATGTTTGCTCTTGTTTGTAAGAGTTTAGTAGGAGTAAAAATAGTATTCTTATATTATGCCTCTCCTACATCATTTATTTAAAACACAATTTTAAATGTCTTCAAAGAAATATTTAGTCAAATTATTCTTCGAACTAATCCCTTTTAAATAAAAAAAATAGTTTTATTATCTCCCCACATGAAATACAATTTTTAAAATACGAAGATATCTTTTCTGACATGTTAAACAAATAATAAAAAAAGGTGAAACCATGAGTAAGAGTAACGATTGCTAACTCATAGTATTATTTCATAATGTTTCTATAACGTTCTCGTAACATGTGAATTTTACGTGTATTATTAATTGCACGTATGAAACGATGTTTCGTGAACCAGTTCTAGATAAATTAGCGGTGAAATTGTATTATATTTGGAGCCATCTGTCTTCCATCCATTTGACATTTGGACCGACTCATGTAACTACAATAATATGGCTACCAAATATTGTACGCAACTTTTGACTTAAGTAAGAATTTGGGGGTTGCGACCTCATTTGTCCAGTCCAATGCCCCGTCTTCTTTGATTATAGGGGCTGCCTTTTTGTACCTGCAAAGGGGGAATGAACGTAAAATTATATACTCTCACAGTAATAATTGTTAGCATAATTGAGAACGACTAAAAGTCATTACGTATTATTTTTTTTTTCTCTTTTTGAGGAAAAGCCATTACTTATTTACTTGACGTCCCACGTTCAATTACAAAGCATCCGTCTTTCAGAATGTCGTACCCTCCTCTCCTGCATAGCTTGCTTGCTAAAATTTCCGTATCATCATCAAAAGGCCCCATGTTGTAGCAGGGAGCAAAAGCAACGGATACTTACTTAGATGAGCCAAAATTTATTCCAGTATCATTATATTTGGTACGTATATATAATAACTAACTCCTCAAAGGCATATATTATATATTTTGAATATATACGTATATTTTTTTTAACAATTTTTCAAGAATATATTAAAGTATCAATTTATTAAATAGCAAGAAATATAATTCAATTAAAAAATATATATATATAATATAAAACTACTAATACATCATAAAGATCCAAACAAAAATATATTTTTTTCTTGAAAAAATAGTTCTTAAAATTTAGGATTCAAATCCGTTTAGAAATCAAAAATTAAGTAGTGACTAAAAAAAATAATACTAAAATGTTAAATGAAACAAAAAAAATATAATTCTGATAATTAAAGGCTAAGATGTGATTTTTATCGAATGCTAAAAAAAACAAACTAAATGATTATGATACTTCTTGGTTAATCTAAAAATATGCAATATTAAGCATCTTATAAATTTGAAAATTAGGGTCTAAACTCATAAAAATTACTAATTAAAGAACCAATATTATATTACTAAAATTTTTTTGAAACGTGTGATAAATAATATCATAGTTAGTCCGTAAATTAGGGTAAATAAAATATAAAAAAAATACTAGAAAGAGATGACTCCGGACTTAATAATTACAACTTAAAAAAGGATAAAAGAATAAATTTTAAAGTATATATATTTTTATTTTAATTTATTTTCTATTGAATATTTAATAAAATACCTACATAAAATGAGTCAAGCAATTTAATTTAATCATATGTAGGCAAGTAAATGAAAATTAAATTTTAGGTAAATTTATCAAAATAATGGAATACTCATAAATATTATGCAAAATTCAGAATATTTGAACAGAAACAAACAAAGACGAGGAACATATGCCAATGCCTTGCCACCATCTAGCACCGGTCGTATTCCTCCTACTGTTACTAGCCCTACTCCTACCATCATCAATTGAGGTTGGAAGAAAAAGAAAAATAAAAATAAAAGGGAATAGAAAATTATTAGTAAGTCTTTCCAAAAAAATAAAAATAAAACTCATGAGAGCCAGTCTCTCGATTACCCAAATCGTAAACTCGCTACGTAATTGGTCCTATCATAAACTGGGCCCATAAAGATACCTTCCCACATGGGCATGCTCAAGTCGGTACAAGCGAGTGTACGTCACGTCGACCTACCTCTCGAGTATGGATAAAAGCACTAGCCAATTACTACAGTGGCTTCGGGCGGGGTCCTTTTTTGTAATTATGTCAAAAACTTGATGTCAGTTTTGAAAGCCTACCACCTACTACTATCATCAGTCATCACAACACTACTCTGAAGTCTGAACCTGACCCTCTTCTTTTTTAGTATTTTTTCTTCCCTCCCTCCCGACCCTCACTCGTTCCTTCGCTCTCTCTCTCTCTCTCTCTCTCATTGGTAGCAGTGACAAAGACACATGCATGTTACTGGTGGTACTACTCATCTCTCAAAAAACCCCACTTATTCGGCAATGCCGATTTAAATCAACGGTCACGATTCTCTCTACCATGTATCCGTCCGTCCGTATAATTGATATATCCTCCTTTGGATCTAACCTCAGTTTAACCATGGTTTAGTTAAGTGCGGTAAAAGCTGGTTAAACCTTTGAACCGAGCGAGAGGTCAGGTCAGGGGAGGAGGGAGGAAGGATTGTGTACTTTCTTTGTAGTCGTAGGGGTAGATATGGTTCTTTCTCTGTGCCTCTTTCTCTCCATCATCTCTCTCTCCCTAAGGCTTTGAGCTCGATGCGTTGATTTGAACTTTCCTGCCTCCTTCTTCCTTCTGCTGCTATCCCTTCTTCTCCTTCAAATTAAGTTGGAATTTTTGTTTTATACTTCTTTGTTCCCTCCCTCCCTACCTCCCTGTCTTTTTTTTTTTCCTTTTTTCTTTTTCGGTTTGTAGATATTTAGCAGATTCTATTTATGGCATTATTGGATACTCAGATCTATCAAGTTTATCTGCTTCTCATTTCCTCCCATTCCTGCAATCATCACTTCTTGATGTCCAGATGATGACCTGAAAAACAAACACTCACCCAAAACCAACAAAAAAAAAAAAAACCCTACTTTTTTCTCCTCTGAATTCAACAGAAGGAGTCTTCATATTAGATTAGATCTCTCTTCTACAGTTCTTCTAATATGTAACTCTGTGTTCTTCTCCTTTTTTCAATAATTTTTTTTTTCCTAGATCTGTTTTTTTTTTAAGTCTTAATATATATATATATATATAAAACCGTGGTTCAAGCAAAGATCTTTACCTTGAAGTTGCAATCTTTCCCCTAACCCTACTACCCCTAACCATCCCCTAGGACTAGGAGGGAACAAACAAACCTCTATGAATTATTTCCCAGAAGAAGTCCTAGAACATATATTCGACTTCATACCAAGCAACAAGGACAGGAACTCAGTTTCCTTAGTCTGCAAGTCATGGTTCAAGGTTGAGTCGGATTCCAGATCTAAAGTCTTCATCGGAAACTGCTACTCCATTAGTCCCGAGAAATTAATCACCAGGTTTCCGAGGTTGAAGTCTCTGACGTTAAAAGGTAAGCCGCATTTCGCCGATTTTAACTTGGTGCCCCATGATTGGGGCGGGTTCGTGGATCCGTGGATCCATGCTTTGGTCAAGAAATGTCCGGGTTTGGAGGAATTGAGACTGAAGAGGATGGTTGTTAGCGACGAGAGTTTGGAAGTTTTGGCTAAAGGGCTTGGGAATTTCAAGAGTTTGGTTTTGGTTAGTTGCGATGGGTTTAGCACCGACGGTCTTGCTGCTATTGCCGCTAATTGCAGGTAAATCTTTCTCTCTCCGTTTTGCTCGTTTTTGTTTTATTTTTTAATTTGTTGCTGCTTCTACTAAAGTTGTTCCTTGTTTCAGCGAATTTGGTATATAATTTGTTTTCCTTGTGTTTAGGGATTGAAAAGGGTAAAAATATAAGGCTTAATTTGTTCTTTTAGTTGAGGTTAATTATATCCATCAAGCATTATGTGGGGCCTTCGTGTTGGAATTAGCAAGTTCTAAGTAAGTTGTACATAAATAGCCTAAAAAAGTTCCGTGTTCGAACCGAAACCCGTTGGTTGTTAGGTATGTAAGATAAGATCAATCCTCTTGTTTTACCTTAATAATTAGCAAGTCTTTGTGTAATTCGATAATAATAATGTGGGTAGTCTTTGTTTTGCTTTCCTCTTTCCCTAAAAGTGATCTAAAAGCTTAAATTATCCACTGCATTTGTAATTGCATACTTAAGTTGCATACTTGAGTTTCACATTTGTCTAAAAATGAAAATTGGAAAGTGCTTTTGGGAGCCAAAATGTTGGCTTTGTTTTGCTTTTGTTTTTTTCTTTTAATATCAGGTGAACGAGTGTGAAAGAAAGTTGCTTTTTGAAGAAACTAAAGCGTTTGCCTTTCTTTCTTTTTTTCATTTCTTCTTTCATTCATTGGTTTCTATGGCCTCTGCCCTTGATGTTTAAAGCCTCATTCATGCTCTTTCGTTTTTTTCCCCTGTCTGTGGTAAAAAGTAGAGAATGATTGCTGGCTTGAAAAGAGAGAGAGAGAGATAGCCACTTGTGTATCTCTGGAGTTCAGATCAACTGGGATAATTTATTAACGATCTCTTCTGAACTCAGGATAGTCAATCCGAGGATGTTTAACTTGTGTTCATTTTGAGTAGTAAGTTTACGGTCACTTTCAAATACTTCATGATGTAGCTTCAAGTGCAAGATTCAAAGGCACTCCTTGCTAATTTATGATCATTATTGAGATTGGCTGACACCGTTAGTGTTTCCCCCTTCCTTGCCTCATTAATTTGGTTAGGCATCTGCGCGAGCTAGACTTACAAGAAAACGAAGTAGATGATCGTCGAGGCAACTGGCTAAGTTGCTTTCCAGAGACGACCACATCTCTTGTGTCCCTTAACTTTGCATGCCTCAAAGGAGACGTCAACCTCTCTGTCCTTGAGAGATTGGTTTCTCGGAGCCCAAACCTTAGGAGCTTGAAGGTAAACCGTGGAGTGCCTTCTGAGACTCTTATGAAGATCCTCCTCAAGGCACCTCAACTCGTCGACTTGGGTACTGGCTCATTTGTACTTGATCCAAACTCCGATACGTATGATAAGCTCAGGATGGCTATTTCAAAGTGTGATTTGATAAGGAGCTTATCAGGGTTTCTGGAAG
The DNA here is from genome assembly GCA_030549775.1 of Tamarix chinensis. Lineage (NCBI taxonomy): Eukaryota > Viridiplantae > Streptophyta > Magnoliopsida > Caryophyllales > Tamaricaceae > Tamarix > Tamarix chinensis. The sequence continues at coordinate 44,760,324 of CM060173.1, read as the reverse complement.
TTGCTCCTTCGTGTCTGCCTGCTGTTTATCCTCTATGTGAGAACATAACATCGATGAACCTTAGTTATGCTACGGGGATACATGGCCCTGAGCTAATTAAGTTGATTCGTCAGTGCAAAAAACTTCAGCGCTTATGGGTTAGTACTCGTCGGCGGTTGTCGTCTAGTCTTGCATTCAGAGTACTCTGCTTTCTCGGAGGTTTTTGCTATATTGATGTGTTGTTAATTGTATCTATTGTGCAGATACTGGATTGCATAGGAGACAAAGGATTGGGAGTTGTTGCTGGTTCATGCAAAGACCTGGAAGAGCTAAGGGTATTTCCATCAGATCCCTTTGGTGATGGGCATGCTGCTGTTACGGAAGAAGGCCTAGTTGCCGTATCCCAAGGCTGCCGTAAGCTGAATTCGGTTTTATACTTCTGCCAACAGATGACCAATGCTGCCTTAGTAACAGTAGCGGATAGCTGTCCGAATTTCATTCGCTTCAGGCTGTGCATTCTCGACCCAGTAAAACCGGACCCTGACACCATGGAGCCATTGGATGAAGGTTTTGGGGCGATTGTGCGGTCGTGTAAGAGGCTGAGGCGGCTGTCCATCTCCGGCCTCCTAACGAACAAGGTCTTCCACTACATTGGAACGCACGCGGATCAGCTCGAGATGCTCTCCATTGCATTTGCTGGGGAGAGCGACAAGGCAATGCAGCACGTGATGAGCGGTTGTAAGAAGCTGAGGAAGTTAGAGATACAGCATTGCCCTTTTGGTGACCAGGCACTTCTAACGGACATAGGGAAGTATGAGACAATGCGATCCCTTTGGATGTCGTCCTGTGAAGTGACTCTCGGTGGGTGTAAGGTGCTTGCGAGGAAGATGAGGAGGCTGAATGTTGAGATTATTAATGAGAACGATCCGCAGCTGCAGCAGCAGCTGGATGTGGACGGTGGCGTTGTGGAGGAAGAGGGTGATGGGATGAAGGTGGAGAAAATGTACCTGTATCGTACATTGGTTGGGCCGAGGCGAGATGCGCCGGAGTTTGTTTGGACTTTATAAAATATATTTTGGTGGTTATTAGATTACGTTTTCAGGCACCATGTAGTTGTTTGTACTCCCTAATTATTTAGCAGTCCTGCTTTGTTTGGTGAACATTTTAAGTATGTCGGTGGTGGGATCATATGGACGCCTTTTTTATTTATGAGAAATGCGCTCGCTAGTAGTTGATAGCGTCGTATCTTACAAAGGTTGCTTTGGATTTCTTTGAGGCATTTCAAATTCATGCTGTCAGGACGTCGAGCAGTGTTTCATTCACTGTATGGATATGGATGTGTTTTGTCTCGACGTTTGATTCACGGGATCTTTGTATACTACTTGGGCGTATTCCTCAGAGATTCAGAGAATCGGCATTTTGTATGAGGACAATTTTGAATCTAAATTTTGAATCTGAAACCTATAATCCTTGTTAACATGGGTTGAGTTTGCGTTGGAGTTATATTAGGTTAGTTTTAGTGGGGTTGGATATCTTTGAGTATGGGATGTGTTTGGGTTAGATATATTTAGATTGATATATTGTATTATGAGTTATTTTAGATTTTATTTATGATCGGATTAATTAAATTTAAGTTAAGTCTGTAATGATATTATGTATATTTTAGATTTTTTTTCGCTTATCCATCTATTCAAAATCAAAGCATCACTTGTATTATATATATATATATATATATATATATATATATATATATATGCATAAAATTATATACAACAAACAACACTTATGTTTTTTATCAAAGAATATGAATATTTCAAAGCTAATTCAAACAATATAATATGTATATGATTGGTCGGCTAAAGTCTATTAAAGGTAGACTATTTTAAAATACTAAAAGTAATAAGTCCAAACAATTACATAAGTTCAACATAAGCAACATAATTCATACTTCATAGTTTTACAAATAGAAAATAAAAAACTCTCAAAGAAATTAGTTTGTTACAAAATACCATAACAACCTAACATTCTTAGTTAACTCTTAGATGAATCTCTTAAAGATTCCAACCAAACATTACGCTTTTAGGGAGCCATATACATCCATATATCTCTGTTATCAGGATCCTTGAAAGCATTAGTACCAAGGATAAATAACTTATTAGTAATTTCATCGGTCATGTTATTTAGAATAGCTAAAAATTCTTTTATGTTGGGGGTTGTTGAAGCTTGAGGTGTAGGCAAAGGAGGATCATCGTTACTCTTAAATGCAGATTCACATAATTGTAGCAACTTATAATCAAGCTTGTCACTAGCTGACTCCTTTCTCTTACGAGAACTAGATTGTTGACTCTTAGAACGCTTGTTGCTTAATTTTTCCTTTTGGCATGTCCCACCATCTGAATCACTAGAATCACAATCCTCGATGTCAATGACTTTTTGGCATTTAGAAGGACCCGCATTACTTGTTTTTAGCTCTTCATCATCCTTATCAAAACTTGGATGAGTCCCTTGAGATGGAGCCCATGAATGTTCTCTAGTTGCATGAGTACCACCAAAGATTAATCGAAGCTCATCTAAATGGGCAATTGGCTTGTTGAGAAAGTGTTTACAACTTGGATTTTGCTACAAAAAAATAAATAAATTATTACATGCTATATATAATAACAATGATAATAAAATAAGTTAAAAAATATATAATTGTAATTTACCTGAATAAATATCTTCCACCTATCCTCCCCATAAGTGATTCCACCTGTTATTGGGTCTCTCCCAAGTCCGGTTTCACTTTCAAGTTTTACCCATACCAAGTAATCTTTTTTTGTTGAGGTAAAATGATTTTTCACTTGAATTTTTTGATATCGCACATTCTCAAGCCTATTAAAACCATCAACAATATTGGACCATCCAATCTTATTGAAACTCGAAGTAGGTCTATTGCCTTTCTTAACCTCCTCAACACATAATTGAACAAAGGTTTGATGCCTTGATTTGGTCCAATGTGCAGTATCTGATGAAGATGACATAGTACCTACAAATATTATTTTCTCGTTACTCTTACAACTGCCATATTGCATATAATGTAATCGTTATTCTTTTGATTGATATTATCAAAACATCTAATGCATAAGTAAACTAATATGATAATTTTAATATGTTTGAGAGAGTAAGTTAATAGGAAGGAAAACTAGGCATAGTGGCAAAATCCATGATAGAAACTAGCATTTATATATAAAGACATTTTTTTTATGTAGATATTCCAAATGAAAGGCTTTTATAAAACATTGTTAGCTATATCCTCCTATACCTCAGTTCTCAAATACACTTTTTTTTTTCAGACACCATGCCGCATAAGTGGTTTAAAAAAGTAAGTATATTTGATGATAATAATTATGTAAACATATATAAACAAAGTAATGTAAATAAATTAATATCTGTAGATAAAGTTGCTACTACAAACATATAAAAAGATTATCATAATTATTTGATGATAATAAATATGTAATAAATCAGAAAAAACATCTTAAAACACTGTTATATTAAATAAAAATAAGGATATTAGTACATACGTAGAGAGATTGAGGGTGGGTTTTTTCATTTTACAAGTGGGCATACCTGTGTTGTAGTAGTATTATATACATTTATATTCCAAATGGCCGTTTTCAGTTCTCCTATATTCTAGTTTTGATTGGGTGTGTATTATGGCATTGTCATTTAGGTGCCTGTTGGGTGATGTTGAAATTGTGTCTTAATGTCTGGCTATTGCCCGTGAAGACTTCATCTATGGTTGCACTCTTTTGCAATGTTTGCTCTAGATTTCATGGGTGCCTTTCCTTGGATGGTAGTTGTTATCTTCCCTACAATTTCATGGCAACAAATAATTGGCGACTGATTTCAAACTGCCCACAAAAGGTGGATGAGGCACAAGAAACAAATTGTCAAATTAACATATCTGAAATTGTCCATTACCAAAATAGCTAAAGTGACTGATCAAATTCTTTTTTTGTTGATGTTTGTCAATGACTGTAATGTAAAAGGAGGACTTTAGACTCATTTTCAAGACCATGGTTTTGCTTAAACTTCAGGCGATCATTACTCACAGGAACATATCTTCATAAATGATGATATGGTAGATGAGGACTGTTCTGTAGTCTTCTCTATTTTTTGCTTTGTGACCTTTCCATGCACACTGTCCTATTCTATGCCCAATTCTGTTGCTAATTTGCAATCAGTACAGAACTTAGGGTTTTCCTCCTTTGGTAAGGTTTTCTTCACATCAACCTCAACCATAACACATGCTACGTCCAACTTATCCCTCCTTCTAGTGAGCAGGTCTGTTTGGAGGGGTTTGCTAAAATGGAAGCAAATTGCACTGATTGTTGGACCCATATAGGAACCTCACATACTTCACTTTTCTCCACAGGGAGCATTGGAACAGCCTCCTTCACCATCATCACTTTAGCAAGTGCATAATAAGGTCCATTTTTTATTATTCTATCCCTATGAGCCTTTGTCTCAAATCTGAATAGAATCCAGCCCATTGAATGCACTATGTATTTTCTGAGTATGTTCTAGGTTTTTTTTTGATATGCCTAATAACATGATGTTCAGGTAGTGGTCCAACAAATCTACCCAGCAAACACTATCCCCGTATATCACCTACTTCATGGTCCTCATCTACCATATCATCATTTATGAAGATATGTTCCTGTGAGTTATGATTCTGAAGTTTAAGCACAACCATGGTGTTGAAAATGAGTCTAAAGTCCTCCTTTTACATAGCAGATGGCAGCAAGCCGAAGGAAGAAAAATGAATGATTCCGAAGGCAGAGCACCCTGAAGCTCCCACTTGACCATTCATCACTGACACTATGTACATTTTAAGCACACCCCATAAGTAGCAGATACTTCTCCTACCACCAATTACTCGAACTTATCTTTCATTTTTGTAAAAACTAAATATTTCTTCAGGTCATTGGTTAATACGTCTTGATTTAATAAATCAAATCAACACCAAAAGCGGAAATCATACATAGATACGAAAAAGCTGGCACTGAGATTATTCCACTGATACTTCAACTAGTAGATTTCTGCAAATCATACATAAAGAGCTAGGAACCAAACAAATAATAAGACCGGGAAGAAGGGATAATTGCTTATATCTTTGCCAGCGGACATTGGAAAGGGAACAATAAAAGCAAAACCACGTGAAAGCCTAATTCCTCACCATAATATTGCAACGTGACACTACAAAAATTGAGAAAACAAAAGGAAAAAAAAAACAGAACCAACAAAAATCGAAGATAATGAGCAGGAGATGGAGAAGCCAAACCTGGAATTTGAAGAGGACGGAAAATCGAAGCTCAACAATTACACATATGTATCTTGCGAATATGAATCGAAGAGCGGCGTCAGATGAAAGTAATAAAAATAGTGATGGCGAACGCGAGCAGCAAAAAACTGGAGAAGGTCAGCAAAAAACTGGAGAAGGTCAGCAACGAAATTGGCAAGTGAGCTGCAGACCACAGAAGCACAAATGGAGAGAAAAAAATGAACGAGAACGAGCTGCAGACCACACACAAAAGCAGGGATAGGGACGGGTTCGATCTGAACGATTTTTTTTTCAGACACCGTACCGCATAAGTGGTTTAAAAAAGTAAGTAAAATTTACTTTTGATTAACTATTTATAAGAAGTTATTTTTGTTAATTATTTTTGTATAATAATTTTTTATAAATAAAACCAAACACTTATCTTAATTTAAAATTACTTTTTATAATTACTTGTATAAATAATTACTTATCAAAAGTTAAAACAAACAGCCTCTTAGATTATTTTAAATTTTTAGATTGATATTGAGAATTTTTTTTTTTGTTCTATTGAGATTGAATTTTAAGTCAATCGTATCTTGTGAGCTTCGCGGATCTACTATAAGCCTTATTTAAGTGGGCAGGTTTCTTTTCATATGTACCAGAAACCTCATCTTAACAAACATTTTATTGTTTTTTAATCATATGTTTAAGCTAGTGGGAGCATTAAACTTGGGGCGGGTCAACTGGGTGCGAAGTATCTGTTACAATTCATCTGAATGGAATCAAACAGTAAGCGGTCAATTGAAAACGAATAACAATCAAAAGTGGCTAATCACTTACAGAATTTTCTGGTTACTTTACGGGACTTTTTTTTAGTTTTTCCAGCCAATTCATACGGAGTAAAAAGTTTATTCCACAGGTTTAATAGTTGTGGTTGGAATTTTAGGCATCAAAAGTTTTGAATACGAATCGCCACTCTCCGTATTATACTTATACACATGTATATATAAATAAATAAAAGAATTAAGAAAAGAAAAGGAGTTAAGGTTGTTCGGAGGGCCACCCACCCCACCCATATCGGATGTCCCATAATATGCTGTTTGAGTATATTCTTGCATAAATCAATCAGACATCCATCGTATAAACGTAGGCTTAGTACTTCAGAGTTCAGACCATAATAACATACGATTATTGTACTTTATACTTTATAGCGCTTCCTACTCCCTAGTCCTTAGAGCATCTATAATTGGGAAAAAAATCGTCCTCTAATTTTAAATTTGAGGTAGTCTAAATTTAGAAAAATGATTGTAAAATTTGAACTGTCTAAAGCATAGAAATCGAGACATATTCGGTATATATTTTAGAGTAATTTTTTTTTCTGTTAGAGCAAATATAAGTCATTTAGTAATTTAAAGAATTAATTGTGATTAATTAAATTATTTGTAAAATTATGTTTGATGAAATTTGATTATATAAGATTATTAATTGATATTTGTAAATTAATATAAATTAAAATTTAAATATTATAAAGTATAAATAATTGATGATGTGATGGATAAAAGTAATTGCATGATCTAAATTTGACGTAGGTGGACGTACACTAGATAATTAAATTTGAGATAAATTGATAATTGTACGAGAGATTAGAGAGAAAAATAATTGGAAAGTACAATAAGATATCTTAAATTTAAAGAAGAGACGTAGATGTTGGAGTTAGAATCGGAATTTTATTTAAATTCGATTCAAAACATGGGCAAAATCGAATGTAGGATTAAGATCCTATAAATATTATTAAAATATATTACAAAATTTTATAGCTGAATTTTTTTTTTTAAAAATAATAAAGTGTTTATTTTTTTTAAGCCTTCTTTACTACTAATTGTTGCAACTACTAAAAAAATAGATAAATTATCAAATTACATACATAAAAAATTAATATATGATTTACTCATATTTAAAAAAAAAAACTAACAGCTTCATAAATAAAAATATATTCGATAATTATGAAGTAATAAATGCTCGTAGAGAAATTAAAAAAGAAAAGAGGAAAAAGAAGAAGAGGCATTTGATATGCGTATGTATGATGGTAATAATTTTCTCAGTAATGTACAATAAGACGGCACAATTATTGTGCACGAGACAAATGTGCGTAGGACCACACGAGCTGTACCTGTACATGTATTCAGCTTTACACCCGTGCCTGCCATCTGCCAATACAGAGAGAGGGAGAGAGGGGGGGGGGTACGGGAGCATACGAAACGAAGGACATAGTAGAATAGAATAGCTCGTTTTCAAGGTGTCTTGGCGTCCGAAGAAAAACAGAAAGCAGAGGGCGCATCTTCTGAAGAAAATAATGTAAACCTTGAATTAAATTTTTTTTCTTTAAAAAATAAATTTTTATGAACAAACGAAAGAAGATAATTTTTTATAGTTATACGTGCAGCTAAAGCTAGACCTTGAGATGCCGTTTTGAAATTCTTATATGAATTAAGTCAAACCAATCTAATCTAAATCGAAGAGGGACCAAGAAAAAAAAAAAAAACTTGTCAGGGTTTGCACGGTTTTGGGCAACCAGCTGGATGAGTCGAACCAATTAATGCAGGAAGGAACTTCCTTCTGCGTTCGTTCCGTTCCGTTCCCCCTGCTTCAACCGCACAAGGATTTCGGTCACGAGACGACAGAGTGACGAGCCGTCCCGATGATAGCAAACTACAGGATTCATTCAACGCCTAAATCTACAAGATGACGTCCTCCTCTCCTTCCACAGTTTATTTTTTCTTTCGTACGGGGGATCAGTTCACACAGCTACCGACAACGAGCATATAAGGATATGGATGGAGGACCAGGGGAAAATGTTGTTCCAGGATATGGCGAATAAAAAAAGGGAATAAAACTCCTCTCTTCTCTATAATCAAAACCTTTTAGGAACCAATCAGAACCTCTACAGCTAGGGGCATCAAAAAGTTGGTCTATGTATCAATACGGACAAACAAAGCATGAAAAAAAAAGAAAACAGCAAGGTTCATGCCCCATCGCTTTCTAGCATGGACACCGAGTAGCAGCACAGGGGAATACAGAGAACAATATCAAGTATCAAATCACCTTTTTATATATTGCAATGGATTACACTTCTACTCTAATCTCTGTTTAACACTGTTGAGTTGTAATTAATAGCCAAGGAGTCTTCACCGTGTATTGAGAGAGAGAGAGAGAGAGAGAGAGAGAGAGTAAATAGTTGTCTATCATTAGTTGTATTAAATAGTTTTACGAAATTTCTGTTGAGATAAAAACTACCACTTAAAATCATGATCGTAAATGGGGCAGGTTTCGACCTATATCCAACAAATATATAAGCGAATATAAATAAATAAATACGAATACTGGTAGGAAAAAAAGAAGACAAAAAAGCCATATAGTACGGATACAGATAACGGATCATACAAGAGGATAAGGTTAAGAGAATATCTCAATAACCTAGCTGACCAAGTGAAGATTATACAATAGATTATACAACAAATTTAACTATATATAATTAGAATATTTATTGTTAATCTCTATCCTTATCATGCCTTCGCAAGATGGACGAACGTACAATGAGTCCAGTCTTGGAAGTGAGATGATGAAATCTAGAGCGAGATGTAGGCTTTGTTAAAAGATCGGCAAGTTGATCTACACTAGCAACATGGGAAACCCATAAAATACCCTTATGAACTCGTTCTCAAATAAAATGATATTCTAGTGCCACATGTTTCATTTTAAAGTGAAAAATCAGGTTAGAGCGCAAGCTGGTGGCACTAACATTATCATAATAAATAACCTGAACCTGAGAAATTTGGACACCAAGCTCATGTAGAATATATGAGAGCCATGCAAGTTCAACACTAGTATTAGCAACAAACTGTTACTCAGCCTCTGTGGAGGAATGGGCTATTGTGCCTTGCTTTTTAGAGCTCTAAGCAATCAGGTTATGACCAAGATAGACAATGTATGACCCTATGGACAAATAATAATCATTATCACCTACCCAATCAGCATCAGAAAATGCATGCATATGTAAGGGAAATCACGATGAATAAAAAGGCCACGATTAGAAGTTCCTTGGAGATAGCATAACAAGCATTTGAGGGCTGTCTAATGAGATGTGGTTGGATAGTGGAGGAACTGAGATAGTTTATTAATTGAGTATGAAACATTTGGGAGTGTAAGAGAAAGGTATTGAAGGCTTCCTACAATGGCTCAGTACTCTGTGGGGTTATCAAGTGTTGTACTCGAGTACAGAACCAATGATGGATTGAAAGCCATAGGAGTAGACATTGGTTTAGATGTTGCCATATGTCCATGAGCAAGCAACTCAGAATATATTTTATTTGGTTGAGAAAAAGACCACAAGTTTAAAAGGTAACTTCAACTCCTAGAAAATAAGATAAATTACCAATTTCCTTAAGGGAGAACCATTGAGCAAGTGTAGAAATAAATGAGATTATAGTAGCATCTTGTTGGCCAGTGACAATGATGTCATCAACATACACTAGTATATGCATAGGGCTGTGTTTGTTAGGATGATAAAAAAGAGAGGTATCGGCTAAGGAATTTTTGAAACTAAGTTGAAGTAGATAGGAATGGAGCTCATGGTACTAGGATCAAGGGGCCTATTTAAGACCATAGATTGCCGTGCAAAGGTGTAAATAATGAGAGGGGTGATCACGACCAACAAACTTAGGTGGCCAAAGCATAAAAACATCATCTACAAGTTTGCCTTGAAGAAATGCATTATTAACATCTAATTGCCTAATAGGCCAACCACGAGTAACAACAAGCGTAAGAATTAGGCAAATAGTGGCAGGTTTAATCACCAGGTTGAAGGTTTCAATATAATCATTACCTAAGCGTTGGTGGAAGCCCTTCGCAACTACTCACACTTTGTGTTGTTCGATAGAGCCATTACGAAAGTATTTAGTGCAAAAAACCCACTTACACCCTACTAGATTTTGATGGGGACTATATGAAAACAACTCCCATGTGCTATTATGGACAAGAGCATTTAATTCTTCTGACATAGCTTGGTGCCAAACTGTATCTTTGAGGGCTTGAATGAAAGTAGTAGGATCGGGTGTGGTGGAGGTTAATTAAGCTTGAAGGTTCAAATTTTGAATTGGCCTACATGTATTATGCATGGAGCGTGTAACAGTAGTGCGCTAGATAATAAGAGGAGGTGGAAAAGATAAGGTTGAGGAGTAGAAGAGGGAACATGTGTGGTGGAAGATGAAGATGAAGTTGTAGGAGAAATATGTGATGGAATAGAGGAGATGAGTACAGGAACAGTAGGAATAGGAGTAGGGGAGTGGACCACAAGAGGAAGAGAAATGGTGCACCACTCATCACTAGTGTGAGAATGGGAAAAAAAACTCAACAAATTGAACATGGAAAGATGTATATATGCGGTTATTATTAGGTTCTAGATAGTGTTATGCATGTTAGGTGGAGGAGTAACTGACAAAAACACAAGGCAAGGAACATGATTGAAGTTTGTAGAATGTATAAGGACGCAACCAGGGATATCATAGGAAACCAAAGCTACGTGGTAGTTTATAATTAGGTTGGTGGCCAAACAACTTGAAGTAGGGTGAAAAATAGTCAAGAGTAGGCATATGAAGTTGGTTAATTAAGTATGTTTCTATAGAGAATACAAGAGGCCAATATATGAGGGGAAGTGAAGCATGAGATGGGAGGGATAGATAGTTTTCGTTATGTTGATGATGACACTCTACATGACCATTTGTTTGGGAATTTGAGGGGGTGCAATAGGATATTCCATTAGTAGATAAAAATGAGAAGAGAGCCTAAAATTACCCTCCATTATCAAAGTAGAAAGTAAGGATAGGATAGTTGAAAAAATTTTCAACTAGCGTCTTCTACCTTATACAAACATCACGAGGATCAAAATTACGTTTGAGGGGAAAAACCACATATATTTAGTATAGGGGTCAACAAATATGACATAGTATTTAAATTCTTCAAAAGAAACTACAAGGGACATCTATAAATCAATAAAGATAATTTCAAGTGGAGATGAAGTAGTAAGAGACAAGACAGAAATGGGAAATTTGTGATTTTCATTACAGTAGTAGGAACAATAATGACAATCAAGAGAATGAAATACATGAAAGTGAATTTGTGACATGATATGATTGACAATGGAGTTAGAAGGATGACCTAAACAATGGTGCCATTATTGACCTTGGAAATAGAAAAAGGTATAATACCCCCAAAATTCATAGTTAAAAATTTTCATTTCATCTCTAGAAACTATAAACCACAATAGGGTGTGTTACCACCATAATTAGTATAATTTCGGCCCTCGACCATCCTAATACCAATTATAAGGCTAGCAGGATAAGATACAACTAAAATAACACAACAAGAAAGAGCTTCATAACATAAAAATAGTTAAGTGTTGTTATAAGAAAATACTTAAAATATAAAACATTGTTCAACTAAATGAAATGTTAATTGAAACTGAAATGAAAAAAAAAATCAGAAGACACTCTCTTTAGGCCCCAACCCTTAAATACCACAACATCACTTCGCCCCAACCAGGTCATCGTATGCAACAAAGTCATCTATGGCTTCATCAGTCACCTGCATAGATTCAAGAGGAGTCACTACTTATGGGAATAAGAAACACCCATGAAAGGGGGTGATCGGTATGCTATATACTGAGTAAGATAACAATAAAGTCAAGTAGGAACATAACAATACATGATAAAGATATTATGATCATAAACATGTTATATTAGATCATTTTCCCCCATCACGACTTAAGCTATTAGTGAAGTATTTAGAAATCTCTAGAATTATATCCACATGGGTTTGGGGATCCCACCATTCTCACTAGTGGATCGAGAACAATACAAACCAGGGTAGTATGCTCCTAACTGCTATTATCACCGGTGGACTAGTAAATATAGTATCATTTAGGGAAAAATGATCTTGTCCACTATTCTTATCGATGGATCGATAAATATAATAAAATCCAGGATAGAATGCTCCTAACCACTATTATCACTGGTGGACTGATAAATACACTATATATGGTCTCAACCCATGTGGTGAAACACTACTATAAGTAATTAATGTATTTTCTATAGATTATTACCATCCAATGGTTTTATTACTTGAGGTCGGGACTCCTATTCTCACCAGTGGACCAGTACATATAACGCATTCTAAGGTAATATGCTCTTAACCACTATTATCACTAGTGGACTAGTATATATATAATACAATCTAGGATAGAACACTCCTAATCACTCTTATCACCGGCGAACCGGTACATATGATACACATGGGCCCAACTTAGATGATCTTCCACTTTAAATGATTAGTGTCTTATTTGCATTATATTTTTTTAGATATCACCCACATATCCATGCACCAACAAAGTAATACTTTTTACCTATCACTACCCCGGGCCAACCCTGCCCCTTTAGAAACCCTAATTCCCTATATCCAAGGTATCCTCACTTCCTAATGATCCTTTGAGTCCCCTAAAGTATCCACCAACCCAAAAATGCCATTAGAACCCTATTAATCACGAGTAATATCCCATTTCCTCTATTCCTCACATATAATAACCATCGCCCTCTAAGGTTGCCCCCTCAAAACCCTAGTTTTGGCCTATATGTGTATAACCTCTCCTCTATTACTTATTTATCCCTAAAATCCTACAACCAAGCATAAGTTGCCATGAATATCCATCCCCTAAAATTTTGCAGCCTAACTCATTAATTTTACACATACGATAACAACCTCCCAAAATAGCTTCTCCTGAAACCCTAATATCCATTTTTCATTTGTACCCACTCTTACACACCCCAAATAACCATTATACTAAACCCAAATTCTCCATAAGGTGTATCCCCACATTACAGTCCAAAGGTACAACCCAACTCCTCCATCTCCTATATGTGATAATGACCTATCCTTAGGGATTTAACCCCTTGAAACCCTAATTTCACCCCCATGGTACTCCCTCATCTTCTAGCATCCAAGAACTCCCCATGCTACTAAATTACTATAACAACACCTTCAACATCAAAGGTTCTATGGCCATGACATGGTACAAATGAGGCTACTTGGGAGGCTAAGGAAGAAATTTGAGCCAAATATCCAGAGTTATTTTCATAGTTATTACCTTGAGTATAAACCTTTTTCTTTAAGAGGGTAGTGCCCTTTTCCTTGATTGTGAATATGATGTGTGTGTGACCTTATGTTATATTCTAAAAAGTTAAAACCTAGAATTTAATAAATAAGCCTCATTTGGGTGTATAAAAATGGATATGAATATTTAATAAATTAAAATAAATAAATTTTTATTTTATCATACTTAGTTTATTTAAATAAATTTTAAGCCAATATTTTACTAAAATTACCCTCTTAAACTAACATCTTAAAATTTAAATAAATTAAATTACTAAATTAATTTATCTATCAAAAATATTAAATACCATTATTCCAAAAATCATTTTAATTTTATTTTCCTCCCTTTTCCTTTTTTACTTTATCTTCTCCTTTTCCTTCCTTTTTCTTTTCCTCCTTTTTCCTTTGTCTTCCTCTTTGGGCTGCCTAACCCGTGACCCTCCTTTTCCCTCACACTGGGCCTTTCATCCTCTCCTTTGTGTCCAGCCCACTACAACCACCCGTCTCCCCCTTCTTTTTATTTTCCTTTCTTCCCCCTGTTGGGCAAGCCAAACCTTCTTCCTTTCCCTCTCTATCGCGTGCATAAGCCGACCCTTTCCTTTCTTTCTCCCCCGCTAGGCCGGATTGCCCCTTCCTTCTTTCTTTTCTTCTTCTTCTTCTTCTTCCTTCCTCCTTCCTTCTCCGTCAACGTCGCACACCATACTTGTAACTCTTCCTTGCCACCAACTTCTCTGCACTTACCACGGAAGCTTATAACCTTGCTCTCTCTCCCTTGTCGCTTTCCTTCCCTTTTCAGACCAAAAACAGCCCTGCATCCCTCCTCGCATGTGTAATACCCCAAAAATCCTAAATTAGGAATTATGATAAAATAATAATTTATTATGGAAAATAAAGAAAATAAATTACTTTATTAAATAAAGAGGAAATTAATTGATAAAAATAAAGAGAAAGTAATAAATAAATTATTTATAAATTTTGGATATTTTACTAATTAAAATGAAAGTGGAGGACAATTACCCAAAATAGCGAAAATTAATCTAAAAAGGGAATTAAAGTATTATTTTAATAATTTTTAAACATTCAAGAATATATATATATATGTATGTATGTATAATAACCCAAAAATACTACAATTTCCCCATAAGTTATTTTATTTATTTTCCCCTTCTATATCTTTTCTCATTTTCCTTTTTCTTTCTTTTTCTCCCTCCTTCTCCTTTCTTCTTTCTTTCCCCCCAACTAGGCCAGCCCACCGGCCCGGATCCCTTTCTCCCCCGTCTCGCTTGCTAGGCCTGCCAACCTCCTCTTGTCGCCTTAACCGCCCAGCCGGTTCCCCTTTCCTGTTCTTTTCCTTCCCCTGGACTGACCGGTCCACCCTCTTTCCTTTTCCTTCGTCTTCCCCATGCATTTGCGCTGTTCTGCATCGTTGAAGCCTGCAACCTCTGTGCACGTCGACTTGTCCTGCACTGCCGGTCGTCCTTCCCTGCCCCTCTCCCTGTTGTTTTCTTTACTCTTTTCGACCCCAAAAATCCCTGTAGCTCCCTCCCCATGTGCCCATCTTCTTTCCTCCTTCTCCCCCTCCTCGACCTAACATGCCATGGCAGGACCTGCACCGCCTGCCACCATCGGCCGATGGTCTTGCCTCACCTACCCCGTGCACCCTCTCCCTTCTTCATCATTTTCCCCTCCCATTTTCCTATAAATACCCCCCATTGGCAGCCATAATCAGCTCCCTTTTTGATTTTTGCCCCGAAACCCTACCTCTCTACTGCCTCAAAAAGTCAAGCTTTCTACTACCACCGGTGACCGCCGCCGCCGCCACCGCTGCCCACTGGGACCTTCCCTGCACCTCCCTCGATAAAACCAAGCCACCACCACCCTCCGCCTTACCCTGCACATGCCACCCTAGCCGTGTAAAGTTCCCATCCCGGACCACCACCTTCAGCCCATCGCCACCCCTTGCGCCGCCTTCCACTGCCAATTCCGCCTCTACCAACACCTCCACCACCCTCCAAAACGTCCAGTAGACCCTTCCCTACCTTCCCACAACTTCATCTCCCCTACCTCCCTCTCCTTCTACCTCCCCCATCTTCCACCACCCTCGCCGCCGCGCTAACCACCGCGCGCCGCCACCCCTTACCATGCCACTACCCTCATTCCACTCCCCTTCACCTGCTGCTTCTTCCCCTACCTCAAACTTCTCTTTTCATCCTCCCATCCAACCTCCACCTTAATATTTCCCTTTCTTTTCCTCCTCCACCACCGCCGTTACCCCACGCGCCGCTGCCGGACCACCACCAACCCTAGGTGGTTTTCCACTCACCCAAACCCTAATATCTCTTTTATATAACTGATATTAAATTTAACTAATATTAATGTTATTATACTTATTATTATCATTATTATTATTACTTTTATTATTATTAGTATTATTACTATTATTATCTCTATCATTAATGTTATTATTCTTACTAATACTATCATTCCTTCGATTTTTATCTTCTATTATACTTATTATTATTATTACTATTATTACTATTATTATTATTATTATTACTTAACCTAACCTTATTTGGTTGTTATTATTGTTATCATTACTATTATTATTATACTTAACACCTTTATCATTATTGTTATTAGTAATACTACTTTTATTACTGTCAATGTTATTTAACTCAAAGTTGGGGTGTTATCATGTTGATGGTTAAATAAGAAGAATACTTAACCTTAGTATATTACTAGTTATTATTCGAATATTACTAGTATTATTCCTAATTCCCTTGTCATTAACATTATTAGTCATTACTATTGCTATTATTATTATTATTATTATTATTATTATTATTATTATTATTATTATTATTATTATTATTATCTCTATTATTGTGACAAAAAAAATTTGAACCCTTATAGTACTATTATTCAAAATATAACCTTTATCATTATTATCTTTAGGAATATTTGTAAAGTGTTGGTATTTTAATTATTACATAATTATTTTAACCCTAACACTATTATTAGACTTAGTCTTAAAAATACTAGGGTTTCTATCACTATAAACATTAGTGTCACTATTATTAGTTTTATTATTATTATTATTATTATTATTATTATTATTATTATTATTATTATTATCACTATTTTACTATGGTTAGCATGAACACTATTATTATGAGAATAGAGCTAACAGGTCTAATAATATAAGTGTAACAATAAGTATTAAAAATAAACATGTGTTGAATAGTAATATTTAGTATACTAATTTTAAGGTAAAAACCCTAGTTTTCGTATAATACTCTCTTTAATAATAATAATCCTAATATTAAAATAGAATGAGGGATGATGGTACTTTTGAAGGAAACTAATACTTAGTATTTTGTCCTTTTATAGGTGATCCTAACCAAAACCCTAAGGAGCTATAGGAGCGTGCTCCAAGCCCGATGTCGCCTTAGGTAAGGACGTAGCCAAGGCCCTTGTGTGTTACGTGATTTGTATGCCTTGGATGATCTATGTTCCGTGCTATATTATGTATTGTATGTATTTCCTTAACTTGTCTTATGTGTAGCACAGCTTGGAGTGTGGTATGTTATGTATGGGTTCTTATGATATGAATATGACATGCATATGTGATGATTGTGTGCGATATGATATGGCCCTCTAAGGCATGCATACTAGGATAAATGATATCAGGTTATGGGAAGTGAAAGGACAAAAATAAACAAATGAAAAGTGAGATGCTAAGGGGTAGGGTTGTTTACGGTTCAAATATCCGATATTTCGGATATTTGATTGTCGGATATTTGAAATTTCGGATATCTAAAAATGATATTTGATATTTAATTTAAAACTTTGGATATTCGGAAGATCGGATATTTGAATTTTTGGATCGGATATCATCGGATATCAAATATAATCGATATTATTCGAATACAATTTAAAATATAAAAAAATTACCAAATGACAAATATATTTTATATTATCCGATTTGTTGAGCAAATGATGAGCAAATATCCGATTCGCTTAGCAAATATCTGACTTGCTCAACAAATATCCAATGTTAAAACTAAAATAAGAAAGGAGTGGATAGAGTATATTGGTATGCAGAGTATTTTTATTTTTATTTTTATAAATATATAAAAGGGATTATATTAAAAATATAATTTCAATTAAATTAAATTTTTCCTCAAATAATAAATAAAGTAAGTAAAAATTATACACAGAAACATCTAAATTTATTTATATACAATTATATATAAAATAAAAATTATAAAAATATGTAAATATTTTTTCTTCGAATCGGATATTATTTGTATTTGTCAGATCATATATTTGATTTGTTTGACTTTTCGTTGATCAGATCAGATATTTGATTTGAAAAAAAAATCGGATCGAATATTTGTTTTTTCGAATCGGATCACTTCGGATATCGGATCGGATAAGCAGCTATCGAATAACATGAACAACCCTACTAAGGGGAATGTAAGGTTGACCAAAATGAACGAGATATGAGAACCATGCATGAGCATTCTAGGGCTTACATGGGGACTTGAGAGTTTACATGGAGTGGATAAATCTTACATGGGGGTGATGTTTGTGTGCGAAAAGTTGATTTAGGGTGTAAATAAGCTATAAGGGAAGTTGTGGAGTGATTGGAGATTTGTGAGGAAAAATAGTACGTAGGTCGGTGTAAGGGTGTAAGGGACCTGATTAGGGTTTTGGGAGGAAGTGATAATCTGGAAATTATAGAAGTAAAAATTTTTAAGGGAAAGTGGAATATGGTTTAAGAAGGGGGATTTACTATGTGAAGGGTGAGTATGATGCTAGGGGTGAAAAGGAATGTTGGGTGAGAAATAGAGAGGTTACTTGTTGGAAAAGAAAGGTACTAGGGTTTGAGGTGGTCTGCTAGGGTTTCATGGTTATGTGCTGAATTGAAAGGTAAAGTGATATGTTTTGGGAGAGGATATAATTGAGGTAAGTTGTGGGGCGTTGAATGAGGTAAAGATAGCGTAAGTGGGAGAAGGTTGGGCCACATCGGCCCAATTAGGGTTTTCAAGGGAAAACCCTAGGGGGTGATGGGAGGTGGAGTTGATGTCATAAGTGTAGGGCCTAACCCACACCCGTAGGGGTTGAATCTTTCATCTAAAGGTAAGTGTAAAGGGAATGGATGTCGGGGTGTGATAATGGGCGTAGGAGTCTCAAGATATGGGATGGGGCCCCTAGGGAGGATAGACGTAGAGGGTAGTCGATATGCATGTCAAGGATGTAAATCTTTATTTGATAAGACACAAATAAGATACTAATTACTTAAAGAGTAAGATTGTTGAGCCGGGCCCAGACCGATCCACCGGCATTATAATGGCCAGGTGCCGGGGTGCCCTGGAGACCAATCCACCGGCATATAATAGTGGTTAGGTGCGTTCTGACCTATAAGTGACCGATCCACCGGCTATAATAGTGGGGGATCCCAAGCTCAACAAACCAAAAAGTATGTTGTAAATGAATCATGGGAAATCTACTATACACTTACAATGAAACACCATGAGAGTCGGGGCCAGACCGATCCATCGGCATAATAGTGGTCAGGAGCGTTCTGTCCTAGAGATCGATTCACCGGCATATAATAGTAGTTAGGTGTGTTCTGCCCTATAAGTGACTGATCCACTAGCTAAAATAGTGGGGTTCCCTTACTCGCATGGATTAATAAAGATTATGATGTGAACTAACTATAATTATCAGAGATATGTAATGAAGAAGTTTGATTGGGGCATAGCCGACCTACATCATCTATATTATTACATGTTGCCTATGTGATTGTGCTATGTGTGTTATGTTGTATGATTGTATGCTTGGCCTTAGCGCACCTGCTCCCTTACTTAGTATTGGACCCGTACTGATACTACCTTGGTTGAATGAGTCCTGTGATGATCCACTGATGGTGGGGAGCAGACCTCCTATGCAGGTTTATGATCGGTTACTATTTTGGGGTGGAAGGCTTGACTTGAGTAAGTAGGGGATTAGGATATTGATCCTTTTGGGATTTGTTTTTTTAGCTATATTTTATATTACGTTTCCCATTTTAAAGAAAAAAATGTGTTATGGGGTTGTAATCCTAAATCATATTCTAACTTTTGTTTGATTTATATCTTATTAATGATTTATGCTAAATGTCGTCTTGCGTTTTATGATACTGCATACTTAATGATGATTGAATTTAGCCTTAGCACTTAGTACCGAAACGGTAGGAGTGAACCGGTCTGGTACTAAGTGTGGCGGTAACGCCCCTGAGTTTACATTTTTATCTTTCCTTTCCACTAAGCCATTTTGATTTAAATGAAAATTTTTAGTAGTAAATTTTGGGGGTGTTACAGCATGCCCTCCTTTTCCCCTTCTTTTTTTCTTCTCCCTGCCATTGTAGGTCATGTCCCTACTGCCCCTACACCCTCCACCTAACCCAGCCACACTTGCCTCCTATTCCTCTTCCTTTTCTCCTTCTCTCCTACTCATTTTCCTTCTGTTTTAAGCCTCCCTTTCCCTACAGACCTTCCTTTTTTCTCCTCTTCTACTCCTCCCCCGTTTTCACTTCGCTGCCTCCAATCATTGTTGCTACCACCTAACCTACCACCATAGCCACATCATTGAAACCCTACAACCTCCCCGCACCACCCCATGACCCTCACTCACCCCTACAACCCCTTCCCTTCCTTCCTTGTTTCCCCCTCCTCCTCGGCCTCCACCCTGCACCACCACCATGTGTGTCCTGACTCTCTCTTCTGCCTCCTCCATAGCCACCAATCCACTTCCTAGCACATCCCCTACCACCACATTGCCTCCCCTTAGCCAAAACCCCCTGCAACCACTCCCTTCTTCTCCTCATTTCCCTACCTTTTTCTCCTCTGCCCATCCTTTGCCCCATTTTTCCAATCCTATAGCCAGTGTCTTTACCACCCTAAGATGCCAATCATTAACCCCTGACCACCACCTACACCCTACTCCCTCCCTGCACCCAACCATCACCCTAACTCCCCTCCATAAGCCCTCAACCCAACCCCTAAAACCTCTACTAGAACCAACCTTCCCCCATTCTTCCATCTCCTCTTTGACACCTTTTCCCTTCCCTTCTTGCATGCAGCTCACGCTATATGAGCAACGTGGGTCTTGCTGCTTATGATTAGCAAGTTTTGGTTAATTTTTAAGGTATAAAAATGGTTAGTAATAGTAAGTATTGATTAAGCTTTTTTTTAAAAAAAAAATCATTATTTTAATTTTATACTTCTATTGTACTAATTTTAATATTATTTTTAGGTATTAATTTTTACTAATTAAAGCTCAAATCTTTAACTGAGGTACCCGTAAGGTTTAATTATTGCTAAAATTAATGTAACTATTATACCCTACTAAAATGTGTGGATATACGTATGCTAGCACATTAGGGTTTTTGATATATTTGTGTGCATGATGTATGATATTAAGTATAATATAACTTGTGGCATATATTGGTTATTGAAATGAAAAGCTTGTTGATTTATGTGCCATGTGTATAAATGATAGTTAAGAAAGGAGCCTTATGGTTAAGGATAATGTTAAATGCTTATATGTGACATGATAAGTTATTATGGCCATGGATAATGTTAATATATGCCCTAAGGGCATTTTAGTAATTTTTCTTGTACAACATATGGCCTAAATAAGTCTGTGAGGTAGGTGATAATGAGTATTAAATTTAAATGAGAGTAGTTGGTGGTGTTGGATGGTGTGTATGGACCATATATATATATATATTAATATTTTATGTGCTGAGGGTATTTTAGTACAATTGGTATAGTAAAGGTGAAATGGTAATTTATAAGAGTAAAGGGGGTAAAATAGTAAGGGAATAATTAAGAAGGGCATTCTAGTAATTTTACATGTAAAAGGGGATAAATTGATAATTTTTGTGAGTAAGAAGGTATATTAGTGAATTAATTAAAGGACAAGGGTATTTTGGTAATTTGGCATAAAAGAGGGGGTATTTTGGTCATTTTTGTAAGTAAAAGGGGAAAGTTGGTAATTTAATAAAGAAAAAAGGTATTTTGGTAATTTGGCATATAAGGAGGATAACTTGATAAGTTTATGAGTAAAAAGGGGTAAAATGGTAATTTAGTAGATAAGAGGGGTATTTTGGTAATTTGACATAAAAGGAGGAAAACTTGGTAACTTTGGTGAATAAAAGGGGAAAATAGTAAAGTAATGAGTAAGAAAGGGTATTTTGATAATTTGGCATGACAAGGGGCAACTTGGTAAATTCAATAAGTATAAAGGGAAATTTGGTAATTTAACCAACCAAAAGGGTAATTTGATAATTTTAATAAGTAAGAAGGGAAATATTGTAGTTTGAGCAACCAAAAGTGCAACTTGGTAAATTTAATAAGTATGATGGGTAATTTGGTAATTTGACTAATAAAACGGGCAATCTGGTAAATGTAGCAAGTATAAAGGGTAATTTAGTAATTTAATAAACCTGAGGGGGAATTTGGTAAATTTAACAAGTATAAAGGGCAATTTGGTAATATAACCAATTGGAAGGGTAATTTGGTAATTTAATAAGTACTAGTTATACTTGCCCGTGCAATGCACGGGTGGTGTATTAATTATTTATATATTATTATATATAAGATTAATAGTTTAACAATTTAATTAATATGTAGGAGATGAATAGTTGGTTGTATATGTTTAAGTAATTAATTAATAAAATACTTGATTAATATGTATTGTTCGATATATGTACAACAGATGAATAGTTATATGCATTTATTGCATGTAGGAGATGAATAATTGTACTATATTAATAATAAAAGATGAATAGTTATATAAATTTGTTGTTTGTATGAGATAAATAGTTGCATTCATATGTTTATTAGTTTGACAATTCAGTTAATATGCAGGAGATGAATAGTTAGTCGCATGTGTTCAAGTAATTAATTAAGAAAAAACTTGATTAATACGTATTGTTCGACATATGTGCAGTAGATTAATAGTTACATTCATATATTTAGTAGTTTTACAACTCAATTAATACGCAAGAGATGAATAGTTAGCTGCATATTTTTAGATAATTAAGTAAGAACATTTTTGATTAATATGTGTTGTTCGACATATGTGCAATAGATGAATATATCAATTAATACGCAAGAGAGGAATATCATTTTGTTGTTATATAGCATAGGAGATGAATAATTTGACAAATCAATTAATAAACAAGAGCATTTCATAATTTATTTGACCTTATTAATTTGTAATAATATATGACAGTGATAATATATGATTAGTAATAATAGGTATAATTTATGCAAAAAAATTTGTCTGTATATTGTCTGCCAAACAACTCTGTTTTTATATAATAACCAATGTTGTTTTATGTTAGTAGTTTTTTTAATAATAATTATATTATTAATCATGATAATATTCATAATAGTAATAATCAATTATATTAATATTCATTATTATATTATAAATTATGATAATAGTAATTATCAAAATTATATAAATAATTATATTAGTATTAATTATATTAATAGTTATAATTATTATAGTTATATTAATAATAATATTCATATTATTAATCATAAATAATAAAATTATTATTATAAACAATTATTATCATCATCATCATCATCATCATCATCATCATCATCATCATCATCATCATATTTGATTGATGTTGATCTAACCTTAAAAAAAATTAATACTTCAATAAAATTAGGTATATGTATATAAATAATTATATTAGTATTAATTATATTAATAGTTATAATTATTATAGTTATATTAATAATAATAGTCATATTATTAATAATAAATAATAAAATTATTATTATAAACAATTATCATCATCATCATCATCATATTTGATTGATGTTAATCTAACCTTAAAAAAAAATAAAAAAATGATACTTCTTTAAAATTAGTTATATGTATTTGCTAGTTGCATTGTATTAATGCAGTAGATGTATATGTGTTGGTTGACTGGTTTATGTACTTTATTTGGTATATTAAGTATTTTTCAATTATTTATATATTAATATGTAGGATATGAATAGTTTGACAATTCAATTAATACACAGGAAATTAATAGTTGACTGCATATGTTTAGGTAATTAATTAAAAAAATATTTGATTAGAAAATATTTGATTAATACTTTATTAAAATTAGTTATTCAATATATGCATAAAAAATTTATAGTTATATCCATTTGTTGCACAAAGGAGATAAATAGTCGCATTGTTTTAATGGATATATGCATGTGAAGCAAATAAATATACACTTTGGTGTATTAATTATTTATATATTAATATGCAAGAGATGAATAGTCCGACAATTCAATTAATACGCAGGAAATGAATATTTTTCTACATATGTTCGACTAATTAATTAAAAAAATATGTGATTAGAAAATATATAGTTAATACTTTATTAAAATTAATTGTTATGCAGCAAATGAATAGTTATATACATTTAATGCACATAGGAGATGAATAGTCACATTATTTTAATAAATAGTTATATTAATTATTCCATCTTATTAATTAGCAATAACAATAATTAATAATAATATATGACAACAATAATTTATGATTAGTAATAATTGATATAGTTTAGGTGGGAAAATTTGTCTGTATATTGTCTGCTAGACAACTCCATTTTAATATATATATATATATAGATGAGGAGTAACACTAGTGATTTAATAATAATAGAGGATAATCTGGCAGCCTAACAAATACAATGGGTAATTTGGTAAATATATAAACATGAAGGGTTATATGGCAGATAAAAAGGGATGACTTTATAATTTCACAAACAATGGGTATTTCGGTAATTCTTAAAGGATGATGGGGGTAAATTGGTAAGTTCCATATAACATGTCAATAGATTAAACGAGTCTCCATAATAAGACATAAGTAATATTGAATAATAAGATAAGGGTTTTTGATAAGTCAGTGAGTATCACAAGAACATGACATAACCTAGGGTTAGATGGATAATTAAGGGTATGATATAGTGTTTATATCATAATCATGCAAGAGGTGCCTGGTTTGTAAGTATGTATGAAAATGTATGTTAGATATGTTCAAAGTATGTGTTAGGTTTTTATATATGCCATGATCCTTGATATAGAATACTTGATTATATGGTCAGAATATCTTTGTGTCTCTTGAGTCGTGACCTTTCCCCCCTCAAATTAAATAAATAGACTTATAGAATAAGATATTGATAAAATATTAATTATATAAAGAAAAAGATTATTGAGATGGCCTAGAACTATCAACAAGTGAATAATAGTAGCCAGGTGCAATATACCCTAGAGACTGGTCCGCTGACGAATAATAGTGGTCAGGTGCATTCTACACTGCAGTATTTTTCGGTCCACCAACTATAATAGTGGGGGATCCCAAGCTCAATAAACCAAACATTGGATGCCAATAAATTATGGAAATACACTAATCACTTACAGTAGAACACCATGTGAGTCAGGACTAGACCGGTCTACCAGCGAATAATAGTTGTCAGGCACAGGGTGCCCTAGAGAATGGTCCACCGAAAAATAATAGTGGTCAGGTGCGTTCTGTCCTGAAGTGTATTCCAGTCCACCAACTATAATACTAGGTTTCCCACACCCACAAGGATATAATTCAAGAGATGATGTTAAATAATGTTAAACTAATGGCTTATAACCAAAAGTATTGATTTTACCTTTATGATCTATTGTTATAATATAAGTTTGGCTTCAATGCCTATTCCTACTTGGGTATATAATGGAATTGCTAAGTATATGGATTTTATATTATGCATTTATTATTCTATGCGGTGTGTATTAGTCCTAATGTTGATTGTAATTTTCCTAAGCCTACTTATGTTATAGTTTTTATATCGTTTAAGTATGATGTATTGCATGCATGCCTTGCCTTTCTGTTTGGTATAAAGGATTACTTAGTACCATAGTACTAAAGGGTTCTTTTTGTGGGCCCATACTTATTAAATGGGTAGTGTCCCTTGCAGGTCTATTGTAGGTACTATTCAAGCTAATATCGAGTAAGAGCATAAGGATTATTCGGGAATGATTTTAGGGCATCTCTTTTAACTTTTTATTTCCTTTTTTAAAATGATTTTTATTCTTGTAACCACTAATAGTGGATTTTACTCTTGTAACAAATTTAATGTGCTACTCTAATTTAAATAAAGTCTAAGTTTGTGTAAATCATGTTATGATCCTTTTAGCCTTAGCACTTGGTACTAGAAAGATAGGAGGAAACTAGGCTAGTACTAAGTATTGTGGTAACATTCCCAAAATTTATAGTTTTTACTTTCGCTGATTTACAAATAAGACAAAAATTTTCAGAAGTAAATTTTGGGGGTGTTACACCTTATGTGTAATGATGTAATTTGATTGTTATAGGCTTTAAGGATGCAACCTCTTTAAGGTGGTAGTGCTGTAATACCCCACCTTTTTGTAAAATGGTTGAATGTAAATTATGCTAAATTTTGGGCCTGTGATTTTGATTTGATGCTATGATTTGGTTTGAGATCAATTTTAATTTGAAATCATGTTGGAAAATGGAGTTTATTGAGTTTTTGTAGATAAACCAATCAAATGATTCTATGAATCGATTGATTGGTTTACCATTCGATTGGTTTGTCGTTTCAACCAATTTGGGTTTCTCAACTAAACCGATTGACTAGTTGGAGGGGGGAACCAATCAACTGGTAGTAGAATAATTGATTAGTAGACTAAAACCCATTGATTGGTTTGTCAAGCTGATCACATTTTCATGCTTGATTTTTCTAAAAAAATTCCTTATACTAAAGTGGAACCTTAGTAACCCAAGCTAATTTATCCCTAAAAGATTTCTAAACATTTTTATGATGAATTTAACCTAAATTATTACCTCAATTACATTTGGAGATTGATTAGGACAATTGAAGGGAAGAGGTATCCTCAACATTATTTTCTTCCTCCTCTCTCCTTTGCATGATTCTGAGATCAAATGCTTTGATTTCAGGCACACTTTTGAGTAGTTGGAAGGAATACTGAATATCTATTACTCCATTCGTGAATGCTAATTCTGTTCTAGATTACCTAAATTCTCCAGAAATACCATTTGAACTCTAAAGAAGAGGTCAACAAATCTTGGACAAAATTCATTTGTTTTGATCAAATTCAAATGATCAATGGTAGGGTTTGAGTCGATTTTTGAACCTTTAGTAATCTCTTTGATTTGGTTGGCTATAAATAGCCCCAATCATCCTTGCTATGTGCCTTCCTTTCAATCATCAAATTTTTTTTAAGTCTTGCATTCTAGCCTTTCTCTTTACACTTCGAGTATTACTAATCAGTCTACTTACACTCTCCTGATCCTATATCTATCTCTTTATTTTTTTTATTGCTAAGCAAGGTAGAGTTAGATTTTGGGAAAAAGATTGATTAGGTCAATTTAGCTATTTCCTTATTTTTGGCCTCAAATTGGTATGTCTTTATCATAGTTTTAAAAACTGGACCGGTCATCAAACCGGTATCATAACTGGTTCACTAGTTTAGTGGTCGAACCAGTGGTACATTTTAAGTCAAAAAATATGAAATACATAGAAAATTTAACTATACATGAATTTGACCAGCTCCGAACCGTTTTTTTTACCGGTTCTAAGATCGATTTTTTGACCGGTTCACCGGTTTTCACTGGTCCGACGGTTTTTGATAGGTTTTTACTAGTTCCGAGATCTTAAAATCAACACATAAAATCATGCCGGTGACCCAATCGGTTTGCCGGTTCACTGGTCCGGTTTTTAATTCTAGGGTCCTTATTCTCTTATGTTTTTAAGTTTGAAATTTGATAATATTTTAGTATAATGTATGAGTTTAAGCTTTTGATTTTAAGGTTTTCAAAGTTGAGATTTTCTATAGTTAGATATTTTTTTAAGGGGATTTTACCTATATCAAGTAACTGATTATTGCTTCTAAAATGTTTAGTAAGTATTCCTTCAAGTTAGTTGTTACCTTTACTTGATTTCTACATGTTGGCATGAAAGAATGTAGTTGTATATGTGATTTGGTTGATTAGATGACAGGATTTGAGCAAAAAACATGAAATTGTGAAATGTAAGTTAATTTGGTTGGAAATGTGCCAGACTATATTAATACATATTTTAGTGTGGTTAAAAATGATTTATATGTAAGAATCTACATGAAATTTATGATTTGGAGCTGTGTTAGGAAAAACTTATCGATCGGTTAGGTCAAACCAATCAATTGGTTCCTACAACAATTTACTGGTTGACCCAACCCATTGGTTAGTAAGCTTGTAAAGACCTTGGTCTTACTCTCTACTTAAAACCCATCGACGATTTGGAAAAATAGATAGATTGTTCTATGAAGAATTGAGTGGTTTTCCCAAACCAATCGACCAGTTTGAGAAAAACATGGTATGGTTGAGTCAAACCAATCAACTAGTCGACCTAAACAGATTGATTGGTTTACTTGATTTACTTCTTTTCAGTTCAATTATGCTTTGAGGCTATGTTTGGGACTATTCCATGATTATTAATAGCATAAAATATAGATTTTATCATGGATTATTGACCTAATAAAAAGATTAGAATGGATCATAACTTTTTGTATACATTATGAGAAATGTAAAGGCTATTTAAGTATTTCACTTGTGATAAGTGACAATATTGAGAAAAGAGTAATGATAATCAGTATGGGCTTAAATTAAATAATATGGTGGTTATGAATAGCATTAGCTAAGGAAAAATGGAAAACCTACATGGCTGAGAAAATGGATAGAAAAGGATTGATATGGAAGGTTGACTTACTTGCTTTGTATGTGAATTGTATTATCACCCATCCATATGAATAAAATTCTTATCACGTAAAGTGAGAGAAAATAGAGTTGAGTATGGATCTGGGGTACCCTATCTTCGATTAGATACCAAATTTTAGTCTTCCTTTAAGTGTTTTTCGGTGCCTTTGAGCTTTGCTTTTGAGTAGAATCCTACGAGGTCCCCATTTTTTACCTACTCTAGACATTGATGATGTACTAGGGGAAATCGATAATAAAGGGTATAGTTACCTAAGTGGTTGGCTTTAACCTGGACTTATGTCCATATTGGTTGGCTTTAGCCTAGACTTATGTCCATTATGGTGATTGTTTTTAACTTGGACTTATATCCGCTTGGTGATTGGATTCTGTCTAGACTTTATGTCCCTTATTTGGAAATGTTTCCATGGTATGTGAGACCATTGGATGGTGCACATTTCATCAATTGATGATAATAAAATATGGATGGTAAATATTGGTTGAGATTTATGAACAATGACCAAGTGAATGTTTAATGATTGGTTAAGAAATGGAAGTAATGGTATGATTTACCGAAATGAATAAATCTAGTTTGTACACTTGGCTAATGGTTGAAATGACTAATTGGTGGTGGAATAGAATATCGATTAAATGAATGACCTATCTCATATATGTATAAGTAAATGGTACAACCTAAGGAATGAGGTCATTGGGAATAAGCCCTAGAGGTTGCTTAGACTCTCTTATCTATTACTTATGTAAGTGCATATGTGAGAAGGTTGTAAATCTAAGCATGATGTATTCTGTTGTGCTAGAATTGTACATGATAGCATGTATTTATGCACTTTTACCTTACAAAATATATAATCTTCTCATGATGCATGCTATAATTTATTTCATGCATGGTATACTTGTGTTACATTGAGAGAGAAACTTGGCTTACTCAGTATGTAGTATATTGATGTGTCCGTTTGCTCGGTCACCTACTCATTCCCATGAGTAGATGACCATGTGCAGATCTTTGGGGATGGCTAGTAGAGGGATTACCTCAATTGGGTTGGGGCTTGAGAGAAAGGATATTTGGAAGGTTTTGGTAGTATTTGTGGTAGACCATGGTTTTAAATTGGGTGCCATGCCCTAATTTATGTTATTGTAATCCTATACTTCATCCACAGGTATTTTGTAATAATTTGGTCAGAAACCGTTATGGTCCTTTAACATAAAAATTCTTAAAGTTGTTTAGTTAAACTATTATTCCACACACTCTATTGTTTTCATTTTTTATTGGTTTAGCCTTGTATATGATATGGAGTAGGTGGTATACATCTATCTTGTGTCAGGTATGGAGGTAACACCCTATTTTTCCTAAATATATTTTTCTTCTGTAATTGTTTTAACAAAAAATTTTAGTAGTGAAAAATGAGGGTGTTACACCTTCCCATTCACAAAATGAACAATTGGTTAATAAGAATCATCAAGACCATCGAGAACCTTGTCAAGGACATCCTCATGGTATAGAGGTTTGCCAAGAATGGCAAGCTAATATGTACAACACTTTATTGCTTGCATATACTTGGTAATAGATTGAGAGCCCTTAGTGAGATGCTTTAAGTGAGATGATCCTTTAGTTGCTTTAAGTGAGCATATGTGGGAGGAACATAATTTTTCACAAGAATGTTCTAAGTGGCTTTTGTGGTGGTGGCACGAGAGATGAGAGGAACAATAGTGGGAGAAAGAATACCGGTGAGAGCACCATAAAGAAGTTTGTCTTAGAGGATCCAAGAGGAGTAAGCTTGATTTGAAGGGGAGGCTTGAATGGTGGAGTCAGTGAGGATAGTTTGAATAGGGCATGGATAGGAACCATCAATGAATTTGTAGAGATCATATAGGATAGCTTTAATTTATGTACTCCAAGAGAGGTAGTTGGTAGAGGTTAATTTAATGGAGTTATGGATAGTGACCAATGTAAGGGTTTTTTTTTCATTGGGAATGAGACTAATTGTGTTGGTGGAAGCTATTGGGGGAAAAACATTTAGAGGACCATAGGCTCTTGTTACCATGTGAGGTTAATATTTGGAGAGTTTAACTCACATCATTCATTAATAAATCTCATATAAATAGATGATACAAGAGAATAAGGTTGAGAGAATATCTCAATAACCTAGATGACCAAGTAAATATTATATAACATACTATATAACAAATTTAACTATGTATAATTAGAATAATTACTACTAATCTTTATCCTTATCAATCCGTGCCCATTTCCATATCTATATTTGTACCTGCATCTATTTACCCGATATAAAATTATTTTTTACCCTTCATATATATAAAATATTAATATATTTCTTAAGGCTATAAAAGTAATTATGATAGTCTATTAAATCTAAATTAGATAATTATATTAGATTATTTTTAATAAAAAAAAATTGAAACTTGGAAAAATTCAAATTTTATTTTGGTTAATTGAAAATTAGCCAATCTTGCACTCAGATAGTCGACTTGATAGCCTCGTCCCTCCCTCGACCCTCCCTCACCTCAAATCGACCAAAGCTAACTACAGATTCTTTTTCCTTCCTGGCATCCTCCCTCCTTCCCTTATCTTACCCTGACCTCTAGTCCTCCTCTATCATTCAACCTTCGATCCCTATCTCCCTCATCATCATCTCTAACTCTCTCAGTCTCTCATGATTCATGACTTGTTTAATTATTTTCTTCATTTTTTTCAGTTCATTTCAGTGCTAGTGCAACAGGAGTAGCACACCATCGGTGTCACATGTTGCCTCACCTTCCTCTTTTACTCAACTCTAGATCTCATCATCGTTGACTTCATTTATTCCCTATCTTGGATCTTGTCTTGTCACCACTACCTTCCTTTGTTCCTGTACTCCATATCTCATCCTTGTTTCCTTCCTCCTTTCCTCAACTTCAAATCTTGTTTTCATTGCTCTATCCCTCGCCCATTTGCTTCCTCTATTCCAAATCTAGTAGTTTACTATAATGTTTCTCCCAACATTATTAGCTTCAACGTAGCTCCTCGTCTTCCTCTATTTCTCTATTGTAGGTCACCCAATCATGACCTGTTTGTGACTTTGTGTTTTCATTTTCACTTTTTAAGAAGATTAGTAGAATTTGATTATGGTTTAATTAGCTAATTGTAGTCATTCCTTATTCAATTTATACTATACTTTGTGTGTATATTTAGTTTTCTAATTGTTTTGGTTGATCAATAATTATCTGAAATGGCTTAAAGACTAACACAGTAGGTGATTACTGATTAGGTTATGAGATCTATACTAAAAATTAAATAGGTGAGGTTAATTGGTTGTAGAATATAATGACAGTGTTTGAGATCTATACAAATAATGATAGGTCTAGTATTTGAGACCTAAACCATATATATTATGGCTTAATGGTTGTTCCTTGTTTTATGTTCAACTATATACTTATATTTCATATGTATATTTAATTTTTTGGTTGTTTTGGTTGAGTGAATAGTTATCTGAAATGGAAAGAAGACTAGCATAGTATGTGATTAGCTTCTAATATTTGAATTGAAAATGAAATATATAGTATTTGAGAACTAGAAATCAAATCAGGGAAAAAAACTACAACTTGCTGATTGATTGAAGATAGATTTATCCTACATGTTAAAATAATGGATAATCAAGAATGCCATAACTTTTTAAATGATAGAGATAATATTATTCTACATAAATAAGTAAAAGTAAGTAAATATTTTATTAATATTTTATATAATTGTTACCTTGAGTTTATTTCTTTTATACGATTATTACTTATGATGATTGTAGCATGAATTATCAACATTGGTGTGATGATATCGATTATTAAATACCTTTTACAATAACTAACTATTTTAATATGTGCTAACTCATTAATATTATGTGCACAATTTATTATGATCTTATTGACTATAATTTTGTTTTCTCATTGTGTAGTGTTTAGGATTATTAAGTAGTTTTATAGCATCAAGTAGCTAACCTAATACTGATTTAGAAAGTCTACCACCATATTTGTCCATCGCATCTAGTAACCCTACACTCAGTGAAACATCAACCAATGAGGAGGTAGAAGAAGTGCATGCATTTTATTTAGAAAAGGTAGTAGAAATTAATGGTGTGAAAATATCATTTGTAAAGGTTGTAATAATATTTTGAGTGGTGATCCAATAAATGGTATTTCTCATTTGCAAGATCACATGAAAGAAACGTATACATTTAAGGCCTATACAAGGGGCAGGACAAACTAAGTTAAGTTTTGATCAAAAGGGGGAAGGAAAAGGAAAGGAAAGCTTATGGTTGTGAAATTTAATCATGAATTTTTAAGGTGTGAGTTATGTAATATGGTAGTTATACATAAGTATCCACTTTGTATAGTGGAACATGAAGGCTTTAGAAGATACTTGGTGACTCATCAACAAAAATTTAAAATGATTTCAAGGAACACCTTGCAAAGCTATATTTTCAATTTATTTGAGTATGAAAAAGACAAAAAATGTCATTGTTGAGTACTAACAAGAGTCAAGTTTCAATCACAACATATTTGTGGACATCTCAAAATAAAAGAAAAGGTTTCATAGTTATCACAAATCACTAGATTAATGATCATTAAACCTTTCAAAGTTAAATAATCAAGTATACTAAATTCATATTCATTTATAGTTCTAAAATATTCATGTTATGTAATTATATGTTGTTTTTTGGCTTAATTATTGTATCATTATTTTTTGTTAAAGGTTTATCTATGTTCCAAGTCCACAAAAATATTAGTTTCTTTGTGATTTTTTGGTCAATTATTTGATGGAATAGAATATTAATACAAACTTACTACATTGATTGTCAATAATTGTACCGCTAATGATGATTTGATTGAATATTTTAAAAAATAGATGTAAGTATTTCTTATTGCGTGGGAGATATTTTTGCACATGAGTTGTGCTACTCATGTGCTTAATATTATTAGTAGATATGGTATGGAGATCATTCAAAAATCTATTGAGAACAAACATGAGAGTGTGATGTATTGGAAAGCCACACCAAAAAGGCTTAAAATGTTTATGGAGATTTATCATCAAAAATAAATTTCATATAGTAGAGCCTTAACATATGATTGTAGGATAAGATGGAATTCTACATTTTCAGTGCTTTATATTACTCTAATGTGTGAATATGTTTTTGCTCGCTTGTTGTGGTTGGAATCAAATTTTAACTGTTATGCTACGAGTGATGAATGGGATTTGGATTGATCTATTTGTGAGAGATTATTATTATTTTATGATGTCACTTTGTGTTTTTTTTCTAAGAGTAGATATCCTAGTTCCTATCTATGCTTTCCCAAGGTTTGTGAGGTTAAAATGTCCTTGAAAGAATGGTCTCTTGATCAAGATGAAAGTATTAGTGTCATGTCAACAAAAATGTTAGAGAAATTTAGCAAATATTGGGGTGTGATTCATGAAATAATGGTTGTGGAAATATTTTGGATCCAAGGTATAAATTGAAGTTGGTAGAGTGTTATTATTCTATAATTTATAGGAGCACCTGTGGTGAAGAGGTAGATAATATTATAAAATATATTATGAATTGTTTTGTGAGTATAAGGAGAAGTATAATCATTTGGAGAGAAGTTCATCAATATCAAGTGATTATGGTGTTAGTAGTCAAAGTTATAGTTTAAGTATTACTAGTGTGACTTTGGGTTCTAGAGTCTCTCTTAAGCTTCATTATAATGTATGGTGCACCACAAAACACCGAGTTAGATTATTATTTAGAGGAGCATGTGATGCCACAGATGGATGACTTCTATATGTTATCATGGTGGAAGATAAATACCAAGTATCTGATTTTGCAAAGAATGGCTAAGGACATACTTGCCACCCTTTTTTTTTTTTTTACAGTTGCTTCTAAGTTGGATTTCAATATAACTAGGAGATTTATAAGTCCTCATCACAATTGATTACACCCAAAGACTCTAGAATCATTAATGTGTTGTAGAAATTGGCTTTGGGATGCTATAAGGGATGAAGATAATATTTATTTTTATAATGTTGACGTTTAAATAATTATAATATATCTATTATTATATTTATTTAATTATGGTGTTACAATTTGTTTTGGTTAGAAACTCAACTTATAGTAGGCTTATCTTGCAAAATGAGGAATCTGACTCAGATATTTGTGAGTGTGAGGTAAAATTTTTTATAAATATAATTAGTGATTAAAATATATTATAATACTTAATTATTTTAAATATTTATGTTTTTTATTTGTTAGATGGATGCATAGGCTATGGAGTTTGGAGATGGAAAAGCTAATTATTGATGTAGATTTTTTGGAGCTTGACACAAACAACATCCTCTTGATATTATTTTTAGCTAATAAAAGTTATATTATTATGCTATAGTAGTTAATGATTTCAATTTTAATTGTGGAAGTATTATATTTGTATGAACAAATCTTATCGGCTATGGTATTTTTGAGCCAAACATGCGTTATTGTTGCTTGTTTAATAGTTTGTTTGGAATGTTATTAAAATGATAGGTTGCTTGATTGAAATTGTAGATTTTGTTTTATGATAGGTTGTTTGAAATGTTGAATTAAGTAAAAAAATTAAATGGGTAACAGAATTATCTATTGGGTAATATCCATTAGGTAATTTCAAAGGTACCTAATATCTGACTGATACAGATACAGATATATTAACAGATATCCATTTAGATACTAGTATGGATTAGGGTTTAAATACTTATCGGGTACAGGTATAGGGGTATCCGCCCCGAACTCGATCTTTTTACATCCCTATATTGGATAAGGGAAAGGATAATGACTCTTTTTTTGTAATTATAAATTCAAGCTCTACTCAAAAACACTTTTTCAATTTATTTCATTTAACCCATTTATCAAGATTGATTAATTAAACTATTCAATTTGTTTATATTGAAATGGTTTAAAAATTAAATCAAATCAAAATTTTTAAATATTTGACATGATTAACAATTTATTTAAGTATTTGACTTGTTTAATGGGTATATTTCATACAAACTATTTAGGCCTATAAACGAACTAATGAATGAGTAGGGCTTGTGTCATATTCAAGAAATTTCATGAATAAATGAGCTAAACCTACCATAATTTGGACTTGACTCATTTAACAGGTGAGAACACAAATAAAATCCAATCTTCGTTCATTTATCTAACTAAATTAGCCAAGGTGAACCTTTAACGAAAATATCCATATTGGCTCGCAAGCTAACTTGGGTCGCCAGCAAATCTAGATCTTATGGGCCCAATGGGTAGTTATAACTTTACACATTTGGAGGCCCTTTACAAAAATTTTCAAGGAAACATAAATAAATTTAAACTTTATTAGAAAATTTAAGAATTGTTTGAGCAAAAATAATAGCATTAATATATATAGAGAGAGTGTGTGTGGAATATCCATTTTTCTAACCTATAATTAGGTCTCCTTAATTATTTATTATTCTAAACTCATTTATTCAAAGTTCATTTATTTTTTTAATCATTAAATTATGTAAAAAAATCTTTTACACAATTTGATAATTTTAGTTTTTTTAACCTATTTAAATTTGTTTGAGCTTCACATCAGCTATGATATATAATATTTTATATATTTAGGTTCTTAAAATTATTTCATTTGTTTTTCTTATTTTGCATAATTTTTGAGATTTGTAAGATATATTTTTTTTCCTAATAAATCTCTATTGATCCCTTTCCAACAATTAATTATCTAAAAATTATGGAATAACAACCTTGTATTTGCCCATAATTGTTGACTGAAATTGGACTTTTGGGAAATCAATTTCGTGCATTGTACTTACCAAATCTCACATTTTTTTTTACCGAAATCCTATTGTATCTAAACATCTTACTTAATTCCTTACATGTCTAACATTCCTTCCATACTGCATAAATCACTCATTCACACTCCGACAAACTTAGCATTTCATTTAACAAAATTTCCTAAGTGTTTCCTTATCTTTTCCCTCTTCCCCCCTATTTAGGTGCTACTTTTATAGGTTTAATTTCTCTTTTTTCCCTACCATTTTGCTTTTTTTTTCTTGGGGTTAATCCTTCATATATCAAGCTTCAATAGAACACCATTTCCACATTGTTTCTTAGTCTTTCCCCTCTAATTTTTCCTTTTTACCTTCTTATTGCCATTGATTTTTAGGAGTTGTTTTCCAACTTCCACCCCATTTTTCCTCTTATTTTTTATTCATATATTTGATAAAATACTTTATTTTAACTCTTGATTACTTAATCTAATTGTTGAGGGCTAAGTTTTAATAATCTTGGTTACTCAAATAACATGATGACAAAAGTTAGAATACAAAGAATAATAGATGAGTACGATACTAGTTAAAAGTAACGTTAGCAGTCTGCCAAAACTTAGGAGAGAATTTACAGGAGGACATAAAAGTCCAAAACAATTGGGAAAAAAATAATAGAAGGGACATCGGATATTCCTACGCTCTCAAAACCAACTGATAGCTTTCAATTGGACTCAGGAACTGACCTGCAAATTCCACTGCCCATTGAATAGGCAGGGGCCCACGAAAATGAACCCTTCAGTACTACGATACTG
This sequence comes from Tamarix chinensis, assembly GCA_030549775.1. Lineage (NCBI taxonomy): Eukaryota > Viridiplantae > Streptophyta > Magnoliopsida > Caryophyllales > Tamaricaceae > Tamarix > Tamarix chinensis. The sequence continues at coordinate 44,723,384 of CM060173.1, read as the reverse complement.
AGTAACCCTTTATACTAAACTAATATGATAAACAGCATGGAACACATGCAAGGCATACTGTTAACATTGTATAAGATATATACATATACATACGAGGATTGAGATACAGTAGTTATTCAGATAATCAAATTCCATCTTGATCACAGACTGCTCATATTCACTCTTCTGAAACAACTAAACTTACCAAATGAAAAACCCAGAGATAGTATCTGAAGTGTGATTAGAAGAAAACCCTAATACAATAACCATAAATTATCATGACAATACATGGTATAAACATTAAGATATACATGAGATGCTCCAACATAATAATCATAACAGGTAAGCAATAGTCACTAGCTACATACTATTCACGCATGCTTATTTAGAGCATAATAACACTTATCAACTAAACATCCCTAGATGCTTTCTGAGGCGATAATCGAAACCTACTCTACACCACAATTATAACATTTACAGAGTAATTCATGTCTCAGCGTTACCCCAACTAATTATAGAACATCACAGATATACTTACAGTGATAATCGAAATTCTTTATATAGCTCTTATATTGATTTTAAGCTTTCAGATTCTTACAAAATGATTTTCGTTGAATAAATTTTAGCTAAAATTTTCCAATAATAATTTTAAATATTTATTATTTTATTTTTACTTATATTTGTATAAAAAAAACCACCCCAATCGATTCCCTGACTGACCCCTTCTTCTTTTCCTTTTCTCTCTTCTCTCCCTTCTCTTCTCTTTCCCTTTCTCGACTCCCTTGCGCTTGCTTCCTATTTGCAGCCCCAAACCCCTAATGCCTCCTTCTCCCCAACTCCTCCCTACGCTGCCTCGCCTATTGACCTCCAGTGATACCGCAGCAGTAGCCGAAGTAGCGCAGCAATAGCCAGCTCAACTGTAGTAGTAGCAGCAACCACCAACAGCAGTGTGCAACAATAGCGACCGTGCAGGTTTTTCTACCACTGCCCAGTCACCGCTGACGTCTTCTAACCACCGACGTGCTACCCTCGGCCTCCGGCGAAGCTTCTCTAGCCTTCCCTTGTTCCGATTTGTTGATTTTCATTTAGTATAAATTTCTAAAAAACCCTAACATTGATTTGATTAATTGAGTATGAATTAGCTTATGATAAGCTAAATGGATTGTTTGATTATGTATATATGTGTTGTAATATTGATTTGGATAGGTTAATTGTATGGTTTATGTTGGAATTATGGAAAATTAGATTTTTGGCTATGTCATACCCGAATTTTTCGAATTCGCCCGGTGTGAGGATTTTGGATAAAATTATTATACAATACGTTTTAAAATGTATCTAATTTCATGTCGGAACTGTCAATTTGAGAAATTTATGCAAAATTAATCAGAATTTGATTCCAAGGTCAAATTTTGTGTGTAATGAAATTGGGTCGTATAATTGAGTCATTTCACTCAATTGATTTTATAATATCATTTGAAATATATTTAATTTCATATCAAAAGTGTTAATTTGGGAAAATTGTGCGTAATTGATCGGAATTGGATTTTTAGGTCAAAACTCTTGTGGGACTAAAGTGGCTCAGGTGTCATGTCCCTAAGAGGCGATTCAAGGCGTTCCATCAGTTCAGAATAGTGGCTCAGGAGCATTTTTCCCTGAGAGGTATAGGGTCTGTTTCACTGGATTAAGAATAGTGGGACCCTATACTCAACGTGAATAAGAATATGATATGAATTAAGTAATGAATAAGACACTAATTATTTAAAGTGGAAGATTACGTGAGTTAAGACTGGGTGTATGGTCTGTTCCACCAGACGAAATAGTGGCTCAGGTGTCCTGTCCTTGAGAGGTGATTCAAACCGTTCTACCGGTTAAGAATAGTGGCTCTGGAACGTTTTTCCCTTAGAGGTGTAGGATTTGTTCCATCGGATGATAATAGTGGCTTGAGTGTGTTGTCCCCGAGAGGTGCTTCAGACCATTCCATCGATTTAAGAATAGTGGGGTCCTTAAACTCATCATAAATGAATAAAATTGGATGTAATAATGATTATTATTGGATTGTTGGATTGGTGTTACTTAGCACGCGATCGTGATTTCTTGTACGCTTGTATCTTATGTGCCGTCATGTCTAGTAATATACTTGTAAGTATGAACCTGTGACCCTATGTTTTATTGTATGTAATAAACGTATAATTGAGCATGAGAATTCTAAGCTAGAGTCTTTCATATCTTATGTGTTTCATGTTTCCTTTCATGAGTTGGGTAGTCTTAATTTACTCAGTACCAGACCCGTATTGATACTACCTTGGTTGAATGGGTCCTGTGATGATCCACTAATGGTGGGGAGCAGACCTCTTGTGTAGGTTTAAGATCGGATACTATTTTGGGGTGGAAGGCTTGACTTGAGAGAGTAGGAAATCTAGAATTTGATCTATCGGGTTTTATCTTATTTAACTATATTCATCTTTGGAAGTTACAAGTGTTGTATTTAAAATTTCAAGGGTGTTGTGATTGAATTTTAATTTCTCATACTCTGATAAGCTTTTGAAATTCGGATTTATTTCATAGGTTCCACTGATTCATTCAGTGATGATTTTATTTAGTGAATTTATTCACTTGTCATATGCCTGTGGATATATCCTTGTGGGAGTCTATTCTCCTAGCATAGATGTTTGAAATTTTATTTGATAGGTTTTAGCCTTGTATCTAGCATGAGATAGATCGTGGACATTTATCTTGTGTTAGATGTGGCGGTAACATTCCCCAAATTCTATTTTAGCTTCCTCTTTATTCTTTCAAAAAAAATTTAGGAGTGGATTTTGGGGGTGTTACATAAAGTCTCAACCATATGCTTTTTCTCATTATCTAAATTGATTTCTTTTTTTCTAAGCATGAGTTCACATATATATTCACATTCATGAGCCACATGTTGAATGCCATGGAGAAGTGATCTAAATTGGGCTTTTAAGGATGTATTTTCTTACTTTGAATTTAGATAATCATGCCTCTATGTTCACATCAGGAGGTATTAAATTGTGTGTGACTTTTTTTTTATATGGAGTTAAAATGGATTAAGGTTGTTAAGGTGGTTAATTTTGACAAGGGCCTCAATGGTCATTGTATGGCATTAATAGTGATTTTTAGAATGTTTTAGGTGAAAAAAAGGTTTTAGGGGTATTTGAATCATTTTACTTCAATTATAGAAATTTGGGTTTAATATGTGCAGCATGTGGATAAAATAATTTTAAGTGTGAAGAGTGTATCATTGGGTGATGATTAATGTAGGAACTTAAGGTTTCTAAGTTAAAAAAAGGTCATTTTCGTATAATAAGGAAATTTTGGGTGTTTCACAAAGTTTGAGTACTTAAAGATATAATCTCAATATTTAATGAGGTATCCTAACTAAATAATTGGTTATGTGTGGACCATTTATCACTATTAGCATTATATACACCTATTTAGAGCTTGAAAATATGATTAGTAACTATAGGAGTGATTTGACCTTTTGTGTATTAACTAAGCTGTCTAAGTTGCTTAGACTTTATATTTGACTTCTTAGATGATCTTTTTGCTTGTGTTGAATTCTGATCAAATATTCAATTCTATTTGACAATTAACTTTTGATAATTATTAACCCTTGTATTTGAATGGTTAGAACTTGAAAACTATATTGTTTGGGTTATCTTTCACATGTGTTAATAATTAGGTGTTATATGATGTGAATAGTATCGGACTCTAATATCACTTGGGTTGTGTTGGGCCTTTACACATTGTTTTCACATTGGGCCTTGATCCTTAGTAAATCAATTGCTTCTAAATAATGGATCTTAATAATAAAAATGAATTAGTAATCATATAGCGGTCAAGTGTTGATGTATGAACTTTGTGTGTTGGGTGATCCTTTAATAAAATATTAACCTATAAAGAAAAAGTTTCTTGAGTCGAGCTAATTGGTATCATTCAATTGAACTATCTAGGGTTCGTTGTTATGTTTCTCTAGTTCTTGTGATATCTCTTTTAGAATTTTTTTTCCCATCTTCTTTCTCTTTCGCTTTTATCACTTTTAATGTATTATCCATCTCCATCCTTTTTTTTTTAATTATCTATTAATGTCTTCCTCTATTTTAATATATATCCACTTCTTTCAATTTAATTTTTGTAAGTATTTTAGACTTACATTTGGTATAATGAAGGTATGGACTAGAATTTTTCTAGATAGTGGTAATACCCACTAACTTTTATACATGCTTCCATTAAAAAAAATATTCAATAGTAAAAGTCAGAGTGTCATGATCTATATATGAAAAGAAGATTGAAAAAATTAGTAATAATAAATGAGGCATAAATAATCTTATACTTATTAAATAGTTATGAATTTATCCATCTAAACTAATAATATTATTATTGTACATATAAAAAAGAATATTTTAAAACTAATTAAAAAAAAGTATAATAACTAGAATTTGCTAGGGTTTTGATTTCAAATTAAAAAAATGAATTAACATAGGGGTATATATCACTCTCAAGGAGTTACAACTAAAAAAAATGGTTCTAGCAAGGAAATATTATTCGGTGAGCTGAGAGTACACAGGATCATGAACCAAAGAAACTACTCCCTTTGATATATGAGACTACTTACATTATTATACAAACTTACATGCCTTGTTATAGGAAACTAATCTTCCACATAATAATGAAACTATTTTTTTGATTATATGAAACTATACTTGATTCATTTTACATCATACAGAAATAAACCTTAGGAAAATAAAGCACCATTAATCAAGAATAGTTTTGTACAATGAAACAAGTAGTTTTGTATAATCAAGCAAGTAGTTTCATATAATAAAGGGAGTAGTTTTATAGTTGTGTGGACAATTAATTTTCTATAATGAAAGGGATTAGTTTCATACACCAAATATAGTCCATAGCTACGAGCTCCCAATTTCTACTAACTCACCCATAATACGAGTTAAACTGTAGCCTTTGTACTACCCTATTTTTGAAACCTTAATTATAAATTGGTAATTATATGTTTATACTAATTATTTTAGGATGTTTTGTATTAAATATATTATTGATATATGTATTATTATTATTATTATTATTACATATTAGATATAACATTTAATTAGGTTAAATTTTTTTAGAGTATGTTATTAAATTTTAATGCTAAGTTAGATCTTTATCGGTATCTATTAGGTCAAGTAATTCTATTTCGTTAACTGAATATTTTTTACCTTCACCTAAAAAGTGGCCCTAACCTATGCTAGATTTATGGGTCACATCCCCATCTCCTTCCTACATATTTTTCTTCTTTGCAACATACTTGCACCACATCTCCCTCTCCCCTATGTTTCCTCTCCTTGTTTTGTTCGATGGCACCCCGCACACCATTCTATTCTTAATCCCTTCTCCCTTTTTGTCATGCCTTCTTCCCTTAGAAGCCTGTAATTCCTTCCCTTCCTCTAGTGCCCCTTCACTCAAGCAAAACCTCTCCATTTCTCCATTACTACACTCATTGCCCATTTCTTTTCCACCATTTCTTTTGCCACAGTACACACCACCACTGCTAGCTTTCCCCTAGCACCGACCATCTTTACTGATCCCTCACCCTTGCACCAATTACTCCTACCAAAACCAATCCATATATAAAGCACAACCTCACCAAAAGTACCTCAACTTCCTTGTCAAAACTCCTTACAAACATCCTCTCCACCTTCGTCTAACCACACCGAACACCAACCACCACCTTTGACCAAACTCATTGAAGATCCCCTTTCTCCTTTAGCTGAAGCAACCACAACTCCCTATATTCCTACACCCTCCACCACCAAAGCCTTTCCCAAGCAGCACACAAATCCATTTAAGTCTCTCCCTCCACCTAAGCCTTTTGTGCTGATTTTCCTTCTCTTCTTGTTACACTTTTCCTTTCCGTATATCCTCCCCTTTCTGCATCTTCCCCTACCACTTCTCCCCTCCCTGAACCAACCATTTATTTCATGGTAACCCATTAGCAATGGCATAAAGCATCGTTGCTCCTCCCCTTCTCAGCATGCTCCTATTGACTCATCCTTCCTTTGTTGCATGAGTTTTGTTTGACTTCCTTGCTGCTTCGCTTCTATTGATTAGTTATCCCTGACTTGTTTTAGTAATTTTGGATTATTTTTTGTAATATAATGCCAATACATGTTTTATTGGGTGTTAAATTCCTAGATAATTCTTTAAGATCCTAGAGAAGACTTTTTATGTAAGCTTAGATTAGGTAAATCCAATCACTCATAAGATAGTATAATTCATGTGCAAGAATGTTAGGATTATTATATTTAGAATTATACTAGGGTTTTACATTCTCCAAATATTATTACATTCATGATAAATTGATTGCATGTTAGCTAAATAATACGTACTATTGTTGTAAGTTAAGGTATATGCATAAGTAATATGTTATATGATTTACGTACGCATTTCTAGGGTTTTGTTAGGGTTTTTACTATTTTCAAGTTATGATTTTAATGACATAATAAATATATTATGCTTACTAATTCATGGTATTTAAGGTTATTATGATTCACATGGAAGTATATGTACATGATTAGGGTTATCTAATGATGATTTATACTTGCATAACCTATGGATAGAGATTTTTTCCTACATATACGATGATGATCATTTCCCTATTTAAATGTTGTATTACACTTTAAATGTGTACATACATGCTACATGGAAGATGTGATACATGAGAATTGCATGATTAGGACTTTGTGGTTATAATCTATTAAATGCATGAAAAGTGAAAAATACACTTAATCCCCAAAATGTAAAGATTACCTAAGTGCTAAAATAATATAAACTATTACCTTTTATCCTTTTCATAGAAAATTCTTATAATAACAATATTTGGTATGAAAATGAATAACATGATGAAACTAAGGTTTTGAAGGAAATTTTGGTAATTTTGATATAATATATGTCTTATGAATAACTGGATGTTAAGATGGCCTTAGAATTTTGATGGGTTAACCTTAATGTTGTCTTAGCTTGATATAAACTGATGACCTTAGACTTTGCCTCAATAATTGGAAATAAATGGGAAACTAATTAAATATGGATATGGGAATTATTGTGCAATATATGAAATCTATGATCATCTCATAAAAATTATATACTTAAAGTGAAAGACCTCTAGTCGAGAATTGTTTCTCTCTAGGATTAGCTTCCCTAGAGGGTAGATGTTATCCTTTGTTTGATTTGGTTCACTATTGTGTCGTTGTGCCCTAGTATAGCCCTATTATACTATATAGTAACCTGCGAGCCATATAGGAGGCATTGATACTTAAGGATTAGATGACAGAGGTTGGAGGATGATGTATTGCCTTTGTGTGTCAGTATGAACAAGTGTACGTCTATGTCCCCAGGTTCTAAGGTAAGGGCATTGTGTCACCTTTGGGTGCTAATATGACCAGTTGTACCTCGATATCCTTGGGTTGGTTGTATTCCCTTTATGTAAGTAAAAAATGGAAGTGACTTTCGTGTAAGAAAGTAAAAATGAATTATTTTAGATTTTTTTATTTGACAATCGCCTTAGTGCCCTACCTTAGTATTGGAATTATTTTGGATTTTATGGTTCGGTACTCACTTCAATGACCTACCTTGGTATTTGGAATTATTTTGGATTTGTTGGTATTTGAAATTGTTTTAGATTTGTTGGTTCGGTAGTTGCCTCAGTGTCCTACCTTAGTTTTTAGAATTTATTTGTTTAATCGGGTTTGTCTATTAGACCTTGAGATGATGTGAAGTAAACTAGTGTGTTTTATTTTTGAGCTTGAGACTTGATTATATATATATTATTCCATAATTATTGCATGTAGTTATAATTTATGCTCCAATATGATTTTCAAATTTTGGGTGACTGTGTGCAAAATAGATATGCTACCTCTTGTTAGGTAATATGATTTACTTAGTATGAGAAAGTCGTATTCATACTACTTTTGCATATGACTACATTAAGGGTATGGAGTGGCTCCAGGTGTATTATAGTGACAAGAAAGAAAGCCCATGGAGAGAGATCCCATTTTTGGAGTAGGATTTTAGGTCTAAGAGTTAAGACAAATCAATGTTGTATATTTGGGTACTTGTTTTTGATGTAACTGATTTTTCTTCATACTCTTATGTTCCTTAGTGTTTTTGATTTCCATTATTGTATAGAGTAAATTATCCACAACTTTTATATATGTATTAACTCTCATTTTCATTGTTTTATTTTGGTTATAATTAGTTTTACTCTTAGCATTTGGTGTAAGAAAGTTGGGAGAAATAGAATTATGATAAGTGTGGTGGTAACACCTAGTAATTTAGTAATTAACGTGACACGTTCCTACCCATAAGTTCACGGGGTCGGAGTAGTAGTCAAGGTTGATCCCACAAGGATTATTGAATGGCCACTAAGACAATAATGGAACTTAGCTATGTCTAGATTACGAAATAGTAAGAAGTGAGAAATTGTAAGCTAAAATAACTAAGCTAAAAAGAAAGGAAAGTAGCACTCAAGTGACTCAAGCAAATAGAAAAGCTAAGGTTTTGGTTCATGACCCCCGATCCTCCATGTAATTGAACACAATATCACAAATTAATTCAACAACCATAATTTATCATGCCAACAAGGATTAAAAAATTTGTGCTTTCTCAACCCACTAACACCCTATTACATCTTTATGGCCCTAACTATCTCTATCTTAGGGTATAATAGAGTATAATGACTTAAAGTCCACAAAGTTTACTCCTTTTATTATTTTAGAGGTCAAATGAAATTTTTAAGTGGTAGATATGGGGGTTTTGTAGTCTTCCTCTAGCCAAACACACAAACTATAGAAGCAAGAACTTTTTTTTATTATGTATAATGCACATATTTACATGTATACATAGAAAAACATACTACCCCAAAAATTTTTTAGGCCCTATATTTTTACTTGGTTGAAACCCAAGCCAAGTATTGTTGTTATACAAGTTAGAGCAAATAAACAAGCTAGTTGGGGTTGAATCATGGTCTAACTCCTTTAAAAAAAACAAGTTTTTTAGGATTGATCATATTTTTACTCCCTACAATAAATAAATTCTTTTCAATCAATTCACGTGCCATATGGGATCAAATTTTAGTTTGAATCCTAACCACAAACAAACACACTAGTTGGCATCGACTTGTAGTTTTTTTGCCTTATAACAAACAAACACACTACTTGGGATTGTCTCGTACTTTAACCCTCTTAAAAAACATGCTACTTGAGGTTAGCTCATATTTCAAATCCCTTACAATAATTAAACAATAATAACCACATATTATCTAGTATTAGCTCATGATATGAATCATTTACAAAATATAAACATGTTAACACCTCAACCCCACGTTGGCAACGTGTAATTATTTATAGTGATTTTAAAATTGAAGAGTGGCCCTATAAATTAACATGACTCTTTTCTAGCATTTTTTTTTTGTCAACTCACATGTATGATAATAAAATTCCAAGATGTCACTCATTAGGTTACTCTAAGACAAACATGGTTAATTGTGGAGTTCTCTTGTGGTGGATTTTTAAAATGAAATGTGCACCTTACTGATATAGGTAATCACATCAATCTTCTTAAGCTTATATCATCTATAACATAACTTGGGGTATTACATAAATCTCTACTTAAAAAACAAAATATCCTCATTGCACATTAACCATTGAATATCTCATTCTATCTCATACCTAGAATTATCCCACTAGACAATTTGATGGCTCATCCAAGTATAAATATCGACCATGGTTTTGGTTTGATGTCATCTATAGCAACTCCAACCCCACACAAGCCATATGTAGTTACTTATAATGTTTTTGGAATCGATGATTGACCCCACAATATACACAATCATTTTTAGTATTTTCTTATCAACTCACATGTAACCTAAGAAATTTTCTAGAAGGATACCTTTCCTTATACTATTCCAAACCAAACACACTTAACTATGGAGTTCTTTGATAATAAATTTTCAAAAAGGAAGTTCCTTATACAATCTACCAAGATGATCTTATGTTTTTTATAGTAAAACTAATATATTTATTATCATATAACATTTACTAATTATCCTATCATAGTTTCTTATTGTAATGCCCTCAATTTTAGGACTAGAAGCTAAAATACAAAATCTTAGGTGTTATAGTCATACTGATGCAGGAGCATACAGTAAACATAATGATTATCATATTCATTATAATCTTAAAGTTAGGGAAGATGATTTAGCTTTCTTAATGTTGGAGCCTATCATGTTAAATATTCTTGATAATTCTTATATTCTTGACATTGAAAACCATTCAAGTTATTACTGTAGGTATGTTACATATTTGCAAGAAGATGATGTTCATACCCATTGGTGTGTACAATTATTCCAAGGCAAGCAAGGCTATGAAATACATGGGATGATACATTACAAAAAGAGATAGAGTGATGATATTCATTATTTTTATAAACTTGTTGTGAACCCTAACCCTAAGTATATTTTATGTAAGTTAGGGTAATGCTATAATTTCATGTATGTATCTTAGTTTATTGTATAGCTTTGTAATATTAATCCTTAGTATCATTCAACCATGATTAATGGGCTGAATTAAGAGACTAAACTCGGCTGGTTTAAGCTAGTCACCACCAAGCTTATTCCTTCTCCTATATATACCCTTTGTGCGTATGGTTTGTGGGTAGAATATTGAATGAGAATTTTAATCAAAATTTGAGAAAGATAGCTAAATTCTAATCCTCCCTTTTGGTTCTACATTGAGTAAGGAAAATTCAAGATTAATCCTTCCTCAATACTATCTTCAAGTCGACAAATTTGAAGACCTTCAAATCTGCCAAAACAGCTTCATCTTGCAACATCAAGTTCTTCGTCTATAATCCACCAATTCACTTCATTCTTTTTGCATTAGATCTTGGGTTAAAGCTTCTAATACAAATTTTAATCCAACCTTCCATTACTTTGATAAAAACCACATCACATACCTTGAAGAATTCTAAGCTCCACTAGCTTTCTTACACAAAGTATATGACTGAATCATTTACAAGTTCAAAGGTACAATACAAAAAAAAATAATGGAAATAGAGATAGAAACAATGACATCACCTCCTACAAAATCCAACAAACCCATAGGTAGAAAAAAAGAAATGGGGAAATAAGGACATAAGTGTCTAAAAAATATCCAACATAAAATAATAGGAGCCCAAACAGTGTGCCTCTATATATTCCTAACTCCCAAAGTGGTCCTTATGACTCTCAAAATCCTTCAATCACTATATGTTCCACACATATTCATATGAAAACACAAAGTATCAATACGATAATCAGAGTAAGTAAACCACAACCACTCAATAAAAATAACATGCTCACATAATACATCTACGACATAAAACCATAAGACAATGAATATAAGGCATACTACCACATGCAATAATGAAAGACATGAGCACATATGATCACCTTAATTACATATGATACTCACATCCATTAATATCAACAAGGTAAATTGTACATAATAATAACAATCTCATGTAAAAACACGAGACATCAATCAATTATAATCCTTAACCATTTATTAGTTTCCTTTAATGTATTCAATCTCATTTGATCCACTAGTCTTAGAATTTGATCCACTGCTATGGATACCTCTAGGAAAAAGAAAATAATGCAATACAAAAAACTTGTTGATTGTTTTAGAGAATCGGTCATTTTTTAAGCCCCAACAAGTTAATGTGTTTAGGCTATAAACAAAATTTTTGGAAAATAAAATAAAAATTTTATTTTTATTTGGTATATGAAAAAATATCCCAAGAAAGAATTTTCTCAAACTTACCAAATCACATGTTTTTAGCAAAAAAATAAAACTTACCAATACTCTCTAAAATTAACATAATCCATGCCAATAATTTAATATCCCAAATTTCACTAACCATAATTTTTTTATGATTGGCCTTTTAATCATTCCTTAATCTCTTATCATTCATTAATCATATTACCTTAATTTATGAACCTTACTTTAACTCAAACCACTAACACTAGTTTTCCTCAATTAGTAATTGGCCAAGCTACAATTTTTTGTTGACTAACCTATAGCTAGAATGACCCAACACTTAAGGGGTTCATCGTTCTATTAGATACTATAAAATTTTGCATAACTTATTTATTTAAATTAGATTTGAATCTAAATCAATTCTTAAACCCATAATTTTTAAATATGTTTAGGTTTCAAGATTAATTTTACACCTTTTAAAAAAATCATAATTTTTGGGAATTATTTATTTATCTTTTTTATTTTAAACCATTTATTGGACATTATACTTTACCTACAAAATTTTTAATTGTTCTTAATTTATTGGGAATGTTGACCTCAAAAATATGACCCTATGTCCCTCATGATTATATCCTTCCATGTCTTTGCCCAATGAATTAAAATTACATCCATAATTATGATGTGAATCTTCAAGGGGAAAGAGATAATTTGAAGGTTTAGAAGGAAGAGTGGCTCGATGGTTTGAAGATTAAGAAGAGGATTGAGAATATTCAAGCAAGATTCAACTAATATTTAAAGAAAACTATGAATATTCAATTAATATTTAACAAGAACTCAACAAGAATGTATCTTTTAATGTTTGTCCAATAACACATTCAAAGGCTCTAACTAAGATTACTCCACATAGTATTAAGAAGAAATTCACTCAAAAGAGAGAAAGATAAACAAGTATTGAACTTGTAATTTTCATTCAAATATTTTAACTCTTCTCTTCTCATGTGCCAAGTCATTCTATATATAGGTAGTGATAATTTTGCTAAGTAGCACACTAAGACAGCTACATTAATGCACACATGTCTAACTAGCACACTAATCTCTAATAGCAACATATTAATAAGCTATATAATATATGAATCAAACTACAAATTATTAAAAATAAATATAGATAATTATTATGTGGAAACAACTAATAAAAGCCCTAATTTACATAAGAATGCTAATGAGGTCTTCTTTGACTTGAAAGTTTGACTTTCATGCATAATAGCTCATTTGACTTGTAATAACTTGTAACATAAGAATGAATCTTAAGTGTTTTTACTTCTTGAATATTCTCCATGAAAAAATATTACATACCTTCAAGAATCAATTAAAAATATCCTTATTATGGTTATTCAAAGTTATATCATCAAATACACATACTGTAATAGGGTCTATTATTAAGAATGTAAAATCTTCATTATCATGAGAATCTATAGATGCTATTGCATCAAATCAACTCTCTTATACACTATCACCAACATCAATCACTCCTATCAGCCTCTTATATGAAATCAACCTTCACCTTCATATTTCCCCTTTTATCTTACACTTTTTGATAAACATATGGGGTACTAACCCCTTTAGCTTTCATTTTTTATACTTAGCTATTTTCCCCATCTACTCAACCCTCCCTCATCTCTCCTCTAATACTTCCTATGTGTGTGATTATGCCTTGATCTTGCCTTTCCCTTGATTACCAAACCTCTCATAGTCCATCATCTCCATTCTTATTCCTTATCTACTCATAAAGTCATTAACTTTAACTCGTTGGTACTAATTTTAAGCAAAAGGTAGTTAAATTCATATATTAGCAAAGTTTTGTTCAAGCTTATCCAAGCCCATTTTTTATGCTTAAGCATTTATTTCCCCTTCATCTAATTATATATTATATAAGCATGATTTTATAATTTTATATTTATATTAATCATGTGATCAAGTGATTTTTTTGTGAATAATAGGTTGAAGCTTAATTTTTAGGCTTTGGTGGGTTTGACCTTTTGGTTTTTATGGGCCTTTAGGCTTATTTAATATACTTTAACTTCATAATTAGATTATTGATAAAATATGGGAGATTATATGGGGATTTGATTTAGTATGAAGAAAGTTGGAATTTTAGAGTTATAGTGTTAGTTTCAGTTATAAGGGAATTTGGTTCAAATTTGTGAGATTTATGGAAAATAAATATTTCATTGTTTTAATTGAAAGTTTTACATCATATTTGATATATAATATGATAGGTTTTAGGGGGGTATGGATCAAGTTATGATTGATAATAAATTTTCAGATGTTTAGGTGACATAAAGGAAAAAATGGTCATTTTGATTTCATTCTAGAAAAGTGAGGTTGTACAAGTATTATTTTTACCACAATTTAATGAGTGTGATATGTGAATATTTTGGGTTAATATGGTTAAGAAAAGTACTAATAGTATGTGAAAATGACTTAAAATGAGTTTATAAACCCCATGGGTATGATAGGTATTGTATATATGAAACATTAGATATGGTATTAATCGGTTGTGTTAAATTTGGTAATTTGATGATTTATATGGATTGAATTATGAGTTGATAGTGAGATAGGGTTTTGTGAGGAAATTTTGATTTTTTTTTTCACTTGTATATGGTCTCCTCTTGCGATTATGATATGCTCTTATGCTTTATTATTCCTTTTATGATTATAACATGCTAGTTTTTGGTTAACCATAGTGCAATTATAGGGTTTAGAATAATAATCATAGTTATTATGAATTTAGCACCCTTTAGTATCTTAATATAGGTAAATGTAGAGTTTTGAAACACCGTGCTTTCTCGCTCAAAATCATCACATCAAGATGTAAGTACCTAGGTTGAATTCTCAAGCATGTGTGCACCACAACTCAATATCTCAAATAGTACATATCTCTAGTAGTTAATTTTATGTGATATATGTCTTTAGTTTATTACTTTTGATTTGACAAGTGGCATGTATATTTTGGTTACTTTTGTTTGTCCAATTAGATTTCTATTTTTCACAACCTTATCTCATTTGATAGATGAATTCCATTAAATATCCAATGAACAAATTTTTGGCCATGTAATAGCCACAAATATGTACGCAATGGTGAATATATTACCATTACAATGATATGCACGATCCATTTGGATGAGATGATTTTTATAATAATATTTTGGTTCTAAAAATTAAAATATCTTTTGATTTCTTTAAATAAAACAATATATAAATGTAATAATACAAAATATATAAATGATTTTTTTGGTTTAAGTGGAAGAGTAAAATAAATGTAATTAGATGTTATTACCCTACGTGACATAAGTTTGGATTACCATATCATTCTTACATCGAATATAAGACAACACAATCAAACATTCAAACATAATAAAATGGAGGAAGAGATAGATTTCATAAACTTAAACAAATATTTAGAGAAATAAGCAAAGTAAAAAAGATAAAATATATAAAGAGATATATTGGAACCTAACATTCCCAAGAGGCATCCGAATTAAAGTGTCAATTAGATAACCCGACTCTATGATCCAAGTCCCGAGGATAGAAAAAACACTCTTCTCCAATAAGTGCATAAAAAACAACATAGTCATCCAAAGGGTCCTCAAAGACTTGCATAGACTCAACTATATCCTCTGCTTATAATAACAAAAAAAAAACCCATAAAAAAGATGATCAATACTCTATGTACTGAGTAAGGTGACAATATAGTCATATCCAAGTTACATAGATTATAAGACACAAAAAAAAACATAATAAGCATAATAATTAACATAATATGATGAAAATAAATATTGATTCCATAATTCCATTATTACCTACGATCATAATCCACATTTTTACGTACATTGAATTTATATATCCCCTTATTCTTAATATGGTGGAACGGATTGAAGTGCCTCTCAAGAAAAAACACACTTCAGCCACTATTATTATCCGATAGAAAGACCCCAATACCTATCAAGGAAACACACTCTTGACCACTATTTATAAACCAATAGGGAAGTCTAAATCACCCCTTAGAAAAACACTTCTAATTCACAATTATCATCCGATGTAACAGATACAACACCTCGGTCCTGACTCACGTAATCTTTCACTTTAAGTGATTAGTAGCTTATTCTTTATTGCTTATCTAAAGATGATATTTTAACTTATATTGAGCTCGGGAACCCCACTAATAATAAATCAATGGAAAATTTTAGATTACATATCAAGGAAAAACACATCAAAACCACTATTATTGTCTAGTGGAAAAGACACACAAAATCTTGACTCAAGCTCATGTAATCTTTCTCTTTAAGTAATTATATTATAATCCAGGTTTTATATCTCAATATCCTCATATAT
This sequence comes from Tamarix chinensis, assembly GCA_030549775.1. Taxonomy (NCBI): domain Eukaryota; kingdom Viridiplantae; phylum Streptophyta; class Magnoliopsida; order Caryophyllales; family Tamaricaceae; genus Tamarix; species Tamarix chinensis. The sequence continues at coordinate 44,707,197 of CM060173.1, read as the reverse complement.
ATACACATGTGTAGACATGATAATCACATAATACATCTTAACATAATCATTTTTAATGAATAAATCACAACCACATGAATACCAACACATTTCTCAAGGAAAATGCCACATTCCTCCTAGAAAACCCTAATTTTGATAAACAACCATAAATTCTTCCCCAGTACTCATTTTATCACCAAATTAAATAACCTTACTCAAATTATTATTTTTGAAAACTTACCCAAAAATCAAGGCCCAATTCACACACCATAGATATGTAATAATAACATACCTATAGGGTTACTATTTACCTTTCCTCATAAAATCCTCATTTTAAAAATTATATAACCACCAAATTTATTTTTTGTTCCTAAAATGAAAATATTAACAAAATATATAGAGATTAAGGTCAACTCAAAAATTTCCCACCAATGATAATAATCCTACACTTAGGGTTACTATTCCCTTTTAAAGCCACTTTTCTCATATATTGAACATAGACTAGTCATATTCACTTCAAAATTCTACGTAACATACGTAACCTATGAAATACCCCAAAACCCTAATTTTAGAAATTTGGTAAAATAAGGATTTATTGGGAAATAATTAATTAAATAAATTATTTTATTAAAATAAGAGGGAGTAATTAGAGGGATATCAAGAGGAAAATTATAAATAATTTAATTGGACAAAAATTAGGGTGTTTTGCTAATTAGAATGGAAGTTAGGAAAAATATCTCAAAAATACTAAATTAACCTAAAAGGGGAATTTAATTATTATTTTATTAAAATGTTATTATTTTAAATATCCCAAAATACCAAAATATATTAAATACCCCAAACTCACCTATTTTTCTTCTTTTTCCTTTTTCTTTTTCCTCCCTTCCTCTTTTTGCTTTCTTTTTCCTTTTTCCTCTTCTTGCTTCTTTCTTTTTTCTCCATCCCTCCCCTAACTTGGGCTAGCCAAACCCTGCGGCCCAGCTCTCCCCTTACGTGGCCTATGCCCGCACCATACCCTCTCCCCTTTTTTTCTTTCTTTTTCGGTCGGCCCGATTTTCTTCCCCTTTTTGTTCCTTCTTTCTTTCTCCTTGGATCACCCGGTCCCATCTTTTCTTCTTCCCTAAGGTGCGAGTGGTGACCGAGGCGCTATAACCCCACCTTCCGTCTGCCACCCCAACACGCTATCATTTCCTCTTCCTCTCCTATCATTTTCTTTCACCTTTTCGACCCCAACCGACCCCTTCCCCTCTCCTGAGTGCCCTGCCCCTTTCCCTTTTTCTCTTCCCTCGACCTCACAGCCCTGCCATGGCAGAATCACATCGACTACCACCACCAGTTGACAGGCTTGACACCTACACCCCTCTTGTCATATTCCCCATGGCATTCCCCTCCAATTGGTTTATAAATACCCTATAGGCAGCCCTAATTGAGTTTTTGATTTCAGAACCTAGAAATTTCTTCCTTCTCGCTATCATTAGCTTAGATAGTCATTTCATCGCCACCGCCCATCAATGTCGACCGAACCACCCATAGAACTACTCCTTACGTCACCCTATACTTAACTAAACCTCCCTCATACCTCGATTGGCCTTGCATGAGCCACCCCGACCGTGCAAAGTTTCCTTCCCAATCAATCCCTCCTCAACCCAACTGCCCTTCGCACCACCATCCTCCACCATTTTTTCCACGACCACCACCCCTCATGCCTCCCAAAACCACCTACAAACCCTCCCCTACATTTCCCTGCCCACCTTTTTCCCTTCCTCCCTCTCCTCCTCCTTTCTCCTCCTCCCACCACATCCGCCGCCACCATCGGTGTCGTCACTGTCTCTAGGTGGTGCTCTAACCTCCCCAACCCCTAAACCCATTTTATACAAGTATTAGCTATTTTAATAATATTAATGGTATTATCTATAATATTGATAATAATAGTAATATTACTATTAGTATACTCGTTATTACTATTATTATTGTTACTTAACCTTACTTCATAATTTTCCTAACCAATAATAATAATATTATTATTATTAATGGTCTACAACTTTAGTGTTATTATGATTATAATTTTCATTATTGTTACTACTATTATTATTAATGCTAGTTTTAGCCTATTATTATTACTTTTAATATTATGGTAAATATTTGAACCCTTATATTACTATTACCATTTTGATTATTATTACTATTAGTATTATTCTTAACAATATTATTATTATTATTAATGTTATTGAAACCGAAGTTGGCATGTTAGTATTTTGTTACCATAGAAGAAGAATACTCAAGCCTTAATATTATTATTATTATTATTTATTATTCGAATATTGCTAATATTATTCCTAATGCCTTTATTATCAACACTGTTACTATAGTAGTAGTAGTATTACTATTATTATTGTTATTATTGTTGTTACTATTATTATTGTGGCAAAAACATTCGAACCCTTATATTATTATTATTATTTCAAATATAACTAGTTTTATTATTATCTTTAGCAATATTAGTACTTTGTTGGTATTATATTATTATTTTATCCCTAACACTATTATTAGCCTTAGCCTTAAAAATACTAGGAGCATTAGTATTACTATTATTACTAATATCACTATTTTGCTAATAACTGATGTTAGTACTATTATTAGAAGAAATAAAGCTATTAGTTTTAATAATATAAATATAGCTATAAACATTAACATAAATCTATTTTGACTAGTAATATTCTAATAGGCTAACTTAAGGATAAAACCCTAGTTTTCCCTTGTGAAGTTCCTTTAAATAATAGTAACCCTAATCTTAGACTAAAATAGGAAATAATAGTATTTTTGGTATGAGGGAAACTAATCCTTAGTTTTTCCCTCTTTATAGGTAAAACTAGTCAAAACCCTAAGAAGGCGTAGGAGCGTGCTCCAAGATTAGTGTCATATTAGGTAAGGGTGTAGCTAAGGCCTTATGTTTGCTATATGTTTTATATGCCTTAGATGCCATGTATAATGATATGTTGTGTATCTTGTGCTATCGTTATAACCTTTTTATGTGTAGTGCAACTTAGAGTTGAGGTATTCTCTTGTATTCGCTTATGGCATGTGTACAATATGTTTGTGTTATGAATGGTGATATGATATGATATGATATGATATGATATGACCCTTTTAGGACATTCATGCTAGGATAATTAATTTAGTGATATAGGGTGGAAGGATGAAAAAGAAAAATGGGGAAGTGAGTGGACCAAGGGGAAGTAAGTTAGCCAAGGGGAAATAAATTAACCAAGAAATGTGGTATTGACCTAAACATCCCATGATCCATGAGAGGAAGAATAAAATGGGACTTTAAGCAAAATAAAGTGTATGAACTTTGTATGGGAGAATCTAGGGTTTGCGTAGGAGAATCTAGGGTTTTACATGGAAGTTTTAGGATTTTGCATGAAAAACTTTGAGGGTTTGCATGGGATGGATAGAGTCTGCATGGGGGTAAACTTTACGTATAGAAAGTTGCCTTGGGTTGTGAGGAAGGTAATGGAAGAGTTGTTTGGGTGATTGGAGGCTTTGGGTGAAAAATAGTACGTGAGACAGTATAAGGGTGCATAGGAGACCGAGCTAGGGTTTAGGGAGGAAACCCTAATTTGAGAGGGTAGGAAAAGGAAAATAAATGAGGGTAAGTGGAGTATAAGGTGAGAATGGGGGATTGTCATGAGTGGGGTGAGCATGGCTATCATGGGAAGTAGGAGTGGAAGGTGAGAAATGGAGGAGTGATTTGTGGAAAGGAGGATACTAGGGTTGGCATGGCTAACTAGGGTTTCGTGTGGCCACCTAGGATGTTGTGGTCATGCGTATATTTGGGGGAGTGACGTGAGATGATTAGGGTTGAATCTAATAGTTGTGAGGTAGAGGATGATGGGCAACATAGGCCCAAATTAGAGTTTTTCTAGAGAAAACCCTATGGAAGACTGTGAATGGGCTTAGTGGTGTCGGTAGTGGGCCTTGACCCACACACCTAGGAATTAGGCCTCTAGTGGGAGTAGTGGAATAAAGAAAGGATGTTGGACGAGTTAGGAGGTGCATGTCTAGGGTGGACTTTTTGAATAAGACATGGTAAAAATATTAATCATTTAAAGTGGAATATTATTGAGTTGGGTCTAGACTGATCCATCGACATAATAGTGGCCAGGTACCAGGGTGCCCTAGAGATCGATCCATCGGCATATAATAGTGGTCAAGTGTGTTCTGCCCTATAAGTGACCGATCCACCAGCTATAACAGTGGGAGGTCCCAATCTTAATAAACTAAACTCTAAGTTTGATAAGACACATAAAAGACACTAAGCACTTATAGTGGAACACCATGAGAGTCAAAGCTAGATCGATCCACCAGCATAATAGTGGCTAGGAGCATCTTGCTCTTGAGACTGATCTACCGGCATATTATAGTGTTTAGGTGCATTCTATCCTATAATTAACCTATCCACCGACTATAATATTGGGGTTCCTGTACTCGTATGGATCGATAAAAAGTATGGTGTGAAATGAGTACTATTCAGTGATTGAATAATCAGTTTATCCGGACCGCAGCTTGGCCTTTATTTATCTAAGAGGTTGCATGTTGTCATATTATCGTGATTGTATTATGTGCTCTTATGTGTTGGCCTTAGTGCACAGTTACCTTACTCAGTACATAGCATACCAACCACTCGATTCATGGATGCTACTCATTCCCTTGAGCAGAAGACCCATATGAGTTTGTGCAGGTAGGAGATGACGTCTTCGATGCCTACAACACTTACGAGGCATCAAGCGGGGTTGAGAGTTGAGTGTGGACCTAGCTTGTGCATTGAGAGTGATGTGGTCGGATTCTATCTTCCATTTCATTTTGCTTTATCACTATAACTTAGTATTATTCTGTTGTACGGTGTTTTCTGACATTTGGAACTTTAAACCCTTACTTTTGGGTTGTACCTCTTTTGGTTACCACACTATGATTTTCTCTATGGTTAACAGTTCATTTCTTTTATGAATGCTCATTTTAATTATCGACTTGTGTTTGATGTTAATCCCATTCAGCCTTCGCACTTGGTACTGGAACGGTAGGAGTGAACCAGTTTGGTACTAAGTGCGGCGATAATATCCGTAGAATTTATATTTTGTTATATTTCTTTTGCTTAACCTTTTCATTAAACAAAAATTTTTAATAGTAAATTTTGGGGGTATTACAACCTATTTTGAACCAATTATTACATTAAAAAATCCAGTATTTAATGTTAACCTATATTGACCAAAAAGCTCTTAAGATAGCTAAAATACCCATTTTTCCACAATAATCTTATGAGTCCCTTTATGAAAAATTTTTCAGCCTCCCATACATACTATTATCATAAAAATTCATAACCAAAATTATATATATATTTTTCACATATCCTAATTCATACCAACCAACAATATACACAAACCCATGCTTTCACAACTTCCTCACTTTTTCTAACATACAACACCACATATCGTATAACATCATTATCATAGTAATATTTTTTATAAAATAATTCCAAGCATTATATCACATACAAGTATATACATATTGCACATAAAATCCCTAGCTATGAAATATATCTTTACCAAAGCATCTTCGATCTCTAAACATGTAAACCCTACGATTCCACCTACAATACCATTGGAATATCACCTATAAGTCAAAATACACAAGATTAGACTTAAGAAAAATAACTAGGGAATGATAAGGTAAAGGAGAGGGAGGAAAAATAGAGATAACCAAAAAAGTGGAAGGCTTGGACAAGGGTGGTGTATGGTAGAGGGGCATAATGACAGTGTGATGCTAGACACAATGATAATGGTAGTGTGGTGTTGAGACAAGCGTTTACGATGTTGGTGGAAATTTTTATTTAAGATGGTGTTGGTTAGGGTGGTGGTGATATTGGAGTTTAGGGTGGTTGTGTGGTTGTGTGGTTGAGATTGATCCAATGATGTTTGGTGGTTAAGGTAGTAGTGAGGGTTTGTTGTTAAGTGTGTTTGGTGGTCAACATCAGAGAGGAGGAGTAGGTGGTGATGATAGTGGATGGAGCATGGGTAGGGAGAAGAAAAGGAAAGAAATAAAAGGAAGGAGAGGTTTGTTGGGTGGTTCTGTGAGCATGATAGGGAGGTGGTGCTCAGTCAAGTGGGGGAAGAGGAAAAGGAAGGGGAAGCTAGAAAGGGAAGAAGGGATTAACTAGAGGTAAGGGTGATGAAAGAGGTGCCCTAGTGTGATGGAAGAGTTAGAGAAATGAGAAAAAGGAAGAAGGAAAAGAGGGAAGGCTTAGCACTCCTTGTAGCAACCAAGGAGGGAGGAAAAATAGTTTTTCTCATAGCTAAGGGGTACGACATGGGAAGATGATACTGGTGGTGATAAGCGGTGATGAAAAGATAAAAAAGAAGTAGGGGGAAAGGATCGATGATGGATTGAGATGTAATACCTCAAAATTTGGCTAAGCCTAATGTCTAGTGAATTACTTTATAACCTAATCTTATTCTCGGTAAATTAACATTCCCACCTTACCCTAACTCTCTAGCCCTCAAATTTTAGCTCAATCCATGTGATCAATAATTAAATTATCCTAATGTCTTAATCTAAATTATATGAACCATATTATAATCCAAAAACCAAACATATTGTGTTCTCCTTTTCTTTTCACTATTTTCCATTTTCTCTTCTTTCTCCTTTCTCTTCCTTTGACCGACCCTTCTCTTTTTCCTTTTTCCTTTACGCCTCATTCCTATGTGAAACATTATCCTTAGACAATGCTTGCCACACCCCTATCAGATACTAAGCCACTCTCTACCCCCATCACTCCCAGCTCCAATGCTCGTGGGCTGGAGTTGAATTCTAGCCAATCATACCTCCTTTCCTATGTGCATGTGTGTGTATGTAAGGCGCATTTAATGCCCCGGACCTATCTCCTTCTCCCTCCATTTTTTCTTCCAAAAAAATAGTTTTTGTTCTTTTATTTCTTACCTTTCCCTCCTCCTTATCGTTACCAAAACAACCACAAAACTCACCACCGACAATCCCAACCAAAATACCCCACCTCCTTCTATCACCTTTGTCATTCCTACACCCAACCAATGGCAAAAAAATAACTGGGTCACGACTCCAATTTTTTTTCAAACTCACTACAGCCTCTCCCTTTTCTTTTCTTCCTTGGTTATAGCACCAACAATAGGACACTACCTCCACCATTCAACCACACCACACCACTCCTCTTCGGTAACTTCCACCACAACTCACACTCCACCATAGCCAACCACATCGTATTAGCCCTTCATCATTTTCTTGCCTTAGCTGCATCAACAAAAACCATAGGGTTCACCCACCTTTCAACCAAATCAATTGAACACCACCCCCAAAATTCAGCCACACTAACCACAACCTACACTCCACATTTAGCTATTCCCACCGGTGTCACCTCTTATTTCAGCCTCACCTATTGGTGCACATCCCCTAGCAATGATAGCTTATATCATTGTCACCCCCTTGGTTGGACACCTTTTGTCATTCCTCTCCACTTGATTGTGTAAAGTTTTCCCAAATCACATAGTTATTTTTTTTTTCATTTTACTTTGTTGTTATACCCTCTATTCCTTTTGAATTCACCTAATTATTGTATTCTAATGGTGTCTTTTTCTTAGGTGACATTTATGAGGTTCAAAGAGGTGGGATAGGATTTATGTGTGTAAAGACTAAAATCATTTTTTTAAGGATACTCATCGTGGTATAAGATTTTTTTAAATAAGTGTTATGTATGTTTTTATGTTATATCATCTTATTTTTATTAGGTGATTACATGTATGATTGCTAATGCCATGATATGAGGTTAATATTATATGATAGAAAATAAGTATGTGCAGATTATATGATATCTTTGTTCTATGTGGAAAATCCTTGGTGTGATATATGATTTGAACATGTTTTTATTAGGTATGATGAGTTGAAATGATTATAATAAGGTATTAGGAAATAAATGTAGGATATGGGAATAATGTTTCCAAAATATATAAGATCTGCATGAAATAAGGGCTTTTTTAATCTTTAAGGGCTTTTTAGTCAAAAAGGGTTTAATATGAGAATCATGGTATTTTAAGTTTTTATATCATCTAAAATATTCTAACAGATTTATAAAAAGTGTTTAGAGCAGTTGTGAATGTCCTAAGTTTAATAAAGTATGAAAATTATTTGATTTAGGTATAATAAGCCTACAACAAGAAGACTACTATCACATGCGAAATGCTAAATTTATACCAGTAAATTAGAATATGTTGTTAAAATTAGTGTTTTGGGAATGTAACTTGAAACTGTTATTTGTTTGAGCCCTACAGGAAAATTTACGATGGATTTGTGAAATTTGGGTTTATAAGCCTTAGGATTAATAAATTTTGATATAAGGATATTATTGCATGTATAAGACCTTATATTTAGGCCTTGAAATTAAATATATTAATAAGAAGAATATTTGAGGAAGATGTACTAATTTTGGTGGATAAAAGAGTAAAAGAAGGGAAATCATGACTAAAGTGTGAAATTCGGCTTATGGGAAAATTTAAGGATCTTAACCCTAGAGAGCTACCTTATGATCTTGTGATGTGCCTTAACTAATTTGAATATGTTCTATACAATTCAAATAATCAAAAATAAAAAATTAATAATTTAAAGTGAAAGGTCATGTGAGTCAAGCTAAAGTGTTCTATAAGTATGTTCCACCGGATGATAATAGTGGCTCAGGAATATTTTATACTAAGAGGTCCAACAGTTTATTCTACTAGATTAAGAATAGTGGGGGCCCTAAACTCAACATGAAAGATAATATGATTTGAGATAAGTAACCTAATGGATACGATATTAATCACTTAAAGTGGAAGAGTACGTGAGTTAGGACCGAGATGTTAGATCCCTTCCAATAGATGGTAATAGTTACTCGGGTGTGTTATCCTTGAGAGGTGGTTTGGACCATTCCATCTATTTAAGAATAGTGGATCAAAAGAATTTTACCTGGAGAAGTGTTGGGTTCATTCCCTCGGACGCTAATAGTGGCTCGATTGTGTTTTCTATAAGAGGTGCTTCAGACCATTCCACCAGTTTAAAAATATCGGAGTCTCTAAACTCAATGTAAATAAAATAATAAAAATTGTTATATCTAATAAATAGGATTAGATCGGTACTTACCATGTGATATATTATGTAGCTCACATGTTTACTTATTCTCTATTATGTGTGCATGTATTTAATTATATCCCTAACTCAATAATATTGTCACCTTGTTCAACACATAGTGTACTGACCATTATTCTCATGGGTGCTACTCATTCCCAAGCACCCATGAGAAGACATCCCTGATGCCTTTCTGTAGGTCATTAAAGACTAGCTGGATGTGATTGTCTAGAGCTCAGAGTACAAAATCTATTCATTAGCCACATCCACAAACTCAAAGAGTTCCTCTGTCACTAGCTAGTGTCACTAGTCAAGCTAGTCAGCAAAAAGGTCAGAGACCTCACCCTTTTCAACAAGATTAGGGATTAGCTAGTGCCATAGAACTTCCTTCAAGAGAACTCCTAAACGTGATGAGATAGGCAGAGACGGAGCATAAGGCCAGTTTGGTAACCTGTATTCTTATTGTCTCTACATTTCCAGCATGTGTTTTGTTTGACTTTGGTCCATCACGCTCCTTTGTGTCATCCACATTTGTGACTAGAGCCTCCTTGTCTCCTTATAGTACTATTTCCACTTCTGTTGTGTTGCCTTCTAAGGATAGGATTGCAAGGTCTAGATTTTATAAAAGAGTGGCCTTGATACTTAATGAGGTATAATTTCTATTAGATCTTATACAACTTAAATTGCGTGACTTCAATGTGATTGTTAGAGTGGATATATTGGGGAAGTATCAGGCATTGATTTATTGTGCATAAGAGTGCATGGTTCTGCCAAGACAAAAGGGTGTTAGGATCTCATTAAGGAATTCTGAATCTAATCCCTCTATAAGGATTATGTCAACAATCACGATGAACAACCTCGTTCATAAAGGATATGCATTATTCTTGTGTAGTGTTCGAGACATAGAAGCAGTTGAGATGTAGTTAGAGCAAATAGTAGTGGTCCACGAGTATCCTGACATACTCCTTAAGAAAATTCTAGGAATTTCACCTATTTGAGAAGTTAAATTCACCATGGACATGTTACCAAGGATAGAACCACTATCTAAGAACCCCTACCATATGGAACATACAGAGATGAAATAACTTAAGGCTCGGTTGGAGGAGTTATTGGAGAAGGTTACATCTATCTAAGTATATCACCATGGGGAGATCCAATCCTATTAGAGAAAAATAAGGATATTGTAACACCCCCAAATTTACTACTGAAAAATTTCGTTTAAATCAAAGTTTTAGCGGAAGCAAGAAAATTAAAACCGTAAATTCGGGGGCATTACCGCCACACTTAGTACCAGATCGATCCATAACTACCGACCCGATACTAAGTGCTAAGGCTATAAGGAATAAAACCAGAAACGAATCATTCATAAAACACGAATCCTACAAATCAGAGTGCGAAGGTAAGAAGTTACATTCCGAAATACAATTTAAAAGATCCATATATCAGAATACTTAAAACAACGGAATCGCAAGATACGATAAAACCCTTAAAAAGTTAAATACGGCGTTTGTATCCTCTAAAGACAATTACGATTAAACCACACGATTTTCGAAGGGTAATTATCCGACCACTTACTCACTCATATCCAGTCTTCCACCCCAACTTAGTAACTGATCAAGACCTGCATCAAAGGTCTGCTCCCCACCATCGGTGGATCATCACAGGACCCTGTTAATCAAGGTAGTATCAGTATGGGTCCAGTACTGAGTAAGGCGTAGATGCTAAGGCCAAGCATACAATCACACTCATTCATGAAAGCAACATGCATTAATACACAAGACACATGCTCAATACGTCAGCCATACATCAGGATGAGTAAGCGGAAAGCTGAATCATGCTCATACAATGCCCGTTATTTCTTATTATAATGACAATCTCTTTTCACACATTCTTCATTTAACCTGTAAGCACGGGGACCCCCACTATTATAGCCGGTGGTCCAAATAAAACACAGGGCAAACGCCTCTGACCACTATTCATAACCGGTGGAACGGACTGGCCCCGCACTGACATGGTGTTCCACTGTAAGTGATTAGTATCTTTCCCGTGGTTTAACTTATTCATTTGGTTCTGTCGAGCCCGAATCCCCCCACTATTATAGCCGGTGGTCCGGAGATAAAAACACAGGGCAAAACGCCTCTGACCACTATTATAGCCGGTGGACCGGCACGAAACGCACAGGGCAGAACGCCTCTGACCACTATTATAGCCGGTGGACCGGCACGAAACGCACAGGGCAGAACGCCTCTGACCACTATTATAGCCGGTGGATCGGCACGAACGCACAGGCAGAACGCCTCTGACCACTATTCATAACCGTGGAACGGACTGGGTCGGGCTCATCAGTCTTTCACTTTACGTAATTAATGTCTTATTCGTATCTTAATGAATCACATCATGTCCTTGACATGCATAAATCATTTTCTTATACGGTACCCATCACAACTAATAAAGTCCCACATTCATAACTACTCTTTAATCAAAAGATACCCACGATAACACCAACAACTCTAGACAGCCATGACCAACCCTAATTGACCACACAACCGTGGTTAGCCACACTTATCCCAAATTTGCCATAACCACCATACTTAACCATCCCCAAACCTTAATTGTCCTCAACAATCACGATTAGTTACCCAATCCTACTTATTCCCAACACCCCAGAGTTAATCATTCCGGCCCTAATCCCGTACGATCATTAACTCCCATGCAGAACCCTAACTCTACCATGCAACCCTAATACCGCCATGCCAACATTAATACCACCATGCAAGTCATAACACCACCATGCAAACCCTAATACCACCATAAGCCATTAACACCACTACGCAATCATTAATACCACCATACGAACATTAATACCACCATATAAACATCAATACCACCTTACAATCCCTAATACCACCATAAGCCATTAATACCATTATGCAATCATTAATACCACCACACGAACCCTAATACCACCATACGAACCCTAGCACCACCATACAAACCCTAATACCACCATACAACACTAATACCTCCATAAAATCACAACTAACATCATACAACATTAATGCCTCCATAAAATCACAATACCCCCATACGAACAGTTTTGCCACCATACAAACCCTAATGTCGCCATGCAAACCCTAATACCACCATACGAACAATTATACCACCATACAACATTAATACCTCCATAAAATCACAAATAACATCATACAACATTAATACCTCCATAAAATCACAATTACCACCATACAACATTAATACCTCCATAAAGTCACAATACCACCATACAACATTAATGCCGCCATACGAACATCAATACCGCCATACGAACCCTAATACCACCATATAAACCTCAAGACCCCCATGATGGCCCCAACTCATATTACCATTTACCCTAACATGCACGTCCTAGCGGGCCATAGCATATTACATCATAGACATCATACATATACATATCATGCTCACGTCATAGGAAACACATCCACACATACCTCAATCTCCAAGCTGCGCTACACATAAGACAAGTTATACACAATCATATAACACATGGCGTAGCATGGCATACACAACATTCAACACATCCATGTCACACATAGCACAAGGCCATTAGCTTCGTCCTTACCCAGGGCGACGCCGGCTTGGAGCACGCTCCTCTAACTCCTTAGGGCTTTGGTCGGGGTTACCTATAAAAGGGAAAAATGCTAAGTATTAGTCTCCCTTATAATTACTATCAAACCTCATTTTAGTTTAAGGCTAGGTTTTTATTACTAACAAGGATTTTATACAAAAACTAGGGTTTTTACTTTAGAATTAGTATACTAAATATTAGTAGTTAAAAATATGTTTATTTATGATACTTATTGTTACACTTATTTTATTACGCCCATTAGTTCCATTCTTGTAATACTAGTGTTCACTAGTCATAGTAAAATAGTGATAGTAATAATAATTATAATAAGACCATTAATAGTGACACTTATGTTTTAAGTAATAGAACTCTAGCATTTTTAAGATTAAGTCTAACAATGGTGTTGGTTTGAAATAATAATATTATAAGGTCACAACATTTCAAGTAATTTTATTCCTAAGGGTGATAATGATAACAGTAATAATGCTAATAATAATGATAATAATAGTAATAGTAACCATAATAACCCTAGCAATAATAATAACAATAACAATAACCTAGTATGGTTAAGTATTAATAATAATAACCTTAGTAAGGTAATAGAGATAATAATAATAATAATAGTAGGGTTGTTAATATTAACACTTATAAAATAAACCAAAGTTGAGCATAATAGGAGTTAGGGTTCCTAGAGATGTTTGTATGGTAAAAATGATAACTTTAATATCATAAGTCATAATATTAGAAATGATAATAGTAATAAAAGAAATAATAATAATAATAATAATAATAATAATAATAATAATAATAATAATAATCATAATAATAAAAGAATAATAATAACAATAATAAAAGTAATAATAATAATAATAGTAATAATAAGTATATTAGTATTAATATTAGTAAAAATAGTAGCAGCTATATAAAGGGGGGGTTAGGGTTTGGATGGGTGGAGAACCACCTAGGGTCGGTGGTGGTCCGGCGGCGGCGCGTGGCGGCGACGGCGGCGGCGGTGGAGGAGGAGAAGAGGGGGAAAGATGGAGGTGGCGGTTAGATGGGAGGGAAAGAGGTGGAGTTTGAGGTGGGGAAAGAAGGAGCAGGTGAAGGGGAGGAGTGAGTGGTGGCGTGGCAAGGGCGGCGGCGCGAGGCGGCGACGGCGGCGGCCCGAGGGTGGTGGAGAGAGGTGGAAGATGGGGGAGGAAGGAGGAGAGGGAGGCAGGGAAAGATGGAGGTAGGGGAAGGTAGAGGGAGGTCTGCTGGGCATTTTGGAGGGTGGAAGGGTGCTGGTAGCGGCGGAGGAGGCGGCAGAAGGCGGCGCAAGGCGGCGGCGGGCTGGGAGGAGCTGTTCGGGGTGGCGATTTTTGCACGGCCTGGGGTGGCTCGTGCAAGGCGAATCGAGGGCTGAGGAAGGCGTGGTTGGATGGAGGGTGGTGCAAGGTGGGATTCTGGGCGGCGCTCGACCGGCGGCGTTGGGGGAGGGCGGCGCTCGACGTGTCTGATGGGGCGGCGGCGAGAGGGAGAAAACCCAGGGTTTCGGGGTTCCAAATCCCGAACCCAGGTGATCAATGGGGGTATTTATAGGCAGGGCGGTCGGGCAAGGCCAAGGGGAAGAAGACAAGCGGTGGCAGGTACCAGGCATGCCGCCCGGTGGCGGCAGTCGAGGCGGTTCTGCCATGGCAGGGGCGTCGGGGTCGAGGGAAGAGGGAAAAGGGGAAAGCGGCGCAGGTCGCTCGGAGAGGGAAAAGGCCGGTTGGGGTCGAATTGGTGTAAGGAAAACGACGGGAGAGGAAAGTCAGGGTGGCCGGCCGTTGCAGGCGGCTGCGGCAGGTGCAGCGGTTGCAGGTCGGGTACGGTCACGCAGGAGGAAGAAGAAAAGGGAAAGGGGGTGGACCGGCGGTCCAGGGAAAAAGAAAGGAGAGGGAGAACCGGCCGGTTGGCAACGGTTACTTCCTGCTAATTGAAACGCGGAGTTTAAGAGAATATCGGGGCAGAACTCTGCGTCGCGCCTGGCGACGCGGGCTGGGCGCGCTGGGCCACGGGGGGGGACGGGCGACGACGGTTGGCAGGCCGGGCACGCGGGACAGGCCAGGGAGGAAGGAAGATTTGGGCCGACGGGCTGGCCCAAACCGGAGGAAGGAGAAGAGAAAGAAAAAAAATAAAGGAGGAAGAAAGAAAAAGAAAAGAAAGGGGGAAAAAGGGAAAAAATGGAAAATGGAAAATGGTAAAATGGTTGGGTTGGAGGTATTTGGGTATCTATTTATTTATACAATTAATTTATATATATAATTTTAATAATAATTATTTTAATTATAATAATTAAATCCATTTTTTTAAATTAGTTAGGCTATTTGAATGAATTTCATTAACCTTCATGCTAATTAGAGAAATACCCAAATTTTCTTCCAATTAAATTCTTTATTATTTTCCTCTTAATATACCTTAATTAACTCTCTACATTTTAATAAATGAATTTATATAATTAATTTTCCTAAAAATTCCTTATTTGGCCATAATTTCGGGAATTAGGATTTTGGGATATTACATCACTACCCCCTTAAAAACAGACTTCGCCCCCGAAGTCTCCTGCGGTTCTTTAGGGTTAGGGTTGGGGCATTCTAATCTTCTATATTAATGCATCGCTAGCTATACTTAACCTAACTACCCCCTTAGGGACGAACTAGGGATTGTTGTGCCTGAGGTATAAGTTCAAATTAAATACTAAATATCAAAGATTTGTACTGGAGAATCTAGTCAAAATTTATTTATCGGAAATCTATTTTGAGAAGATCCGAAGGCTTAAAATTAATAACAAGATATATATAAGGTACTTCAGAAACATATTTGGGAAGAATTTACCATTGAATGTAAAGATTTATATTATTTATGGAAATACATTATAAGACCCGGAAATAATATTTAGAAACCTACAATAAAATGTTTAAGTCAATTTCCAACAATCAAGACTAATTTTAATAATTTACGAAATCAGTTTTCCGCAAACTAAAAAGCGTAGAACGGAAGAAAATTAATTTCAAAATGAGTTCTTAAATAAGTTCGGAAAATATTTTTAATTTGAACTTCCCGAAAATATTACGTTCAAATGATTAAGACATCAATAAAATATCGCTTCCCGAAAGTGATTAATTACATTCAATTATGAATTCAAAATCGACGATAAATCCATAAACCGAATCGAAAATTAAAATAATAAATTGTTTACACCAAATTACACTAATAAAATCATTAGACTTAACAAATCTGGATTTTAAAATACACGGGGTATTACATCCTTACCCTCTTAGAAAGGAACTTCGTCCCCGAAGTTCGAGAGACCTAAGTAGTAAAAACTTGACGAAACAATTGAATAAGACATTCACCAAGATAAGTAGGTTAAAAGGAATTCCGAGAAAAGGTAAAACAATGCTTACGAACTAAACCCAGTAAAGTTGGATCACACAAGGCATGAAGGGTGAAATAAAAAAAGGAGACTTGATGCCCAACAAATCAAATATAATAATAATTCAAGAAGTACATACTTAAGGTCAAAACAAGTCACAAAACACTGTCCTTTAAAATAAGGTATTATAAAGGTGAAAATAATAGTAACGATAACAATAACTTAAACTCCTTGTAACTCCAAAAGTAAAACTAAACCACCAAAATACGTTACAATCTATGTCACATCACACCTCACCCGGCAAGGTATACCCTAAGGTTTTCAGTCCACTAAACCTGCAAGGCTGGGGTTAACCTAGTGGGGTCACTACCCCCTTAAGGGCAAACTAGTTATAAAACTATAATAACTAAAACACATAAATTCAACGTTAGCACACGTTAAGCATGTCAAGTAGCAAGGAAGCATATTCGAGGACATAAACGAACAGCAAATCACAAGGCCACTTATACTACCCAACCACACTATCCTCACAAGCTAATCCGGATAAAAGAAGAATCACTTGAAGGAAGTTAAAATACGTTTTCGGCTAAAACATTTATGGTCATGAGAACCGAGTCTCTAACCGAAACCCGATCCTTAACAACCAAAAGGATTGATACCACCTTGTGGTATCAGCTTAAAAAGTTTAAAAACAAATAGAGGAACGGTTAGATCACACTTCAAATCAAATACAAAGTTCAAAAACCAAATTTACTTTCGAAAACGAGCGTGGCCGAAGGACCAACCGCTCTGATACCAACTTGTAACACCCCCAAATTTACTACTGAAAAATTTCGTTTAAATCAAAGTTTTTAGCGGAAGCAAGAAAATTAAAACCGTAAATTCGGGGGCATTACCGCCACACTTAGTACCAGATCGATCCATAACTACCGACCCGATACTAAGTGCTAAGGCTATAAGGAATAAAACCAGAAACGAATCATTCATAAAACACGAATCCTACAAATCAGAGTGCGAAGGTAAGAAGTTACATTCCGAAATACAATTTAAAAGATCCATATATCAGAATACTTAAAACAACGGAATCGCAAGATACGATAAAACCCTTAAAAAGTTAAATACGGCGTTTGTATCCTCTAAAGACAATTACGATTAAACCACACGATTTTCGAAGGGTAATTATCCGGACCACTTACTCACTCATATCCAGTCTTCCACCCCAACTTAGTAACTGATCAAGACCTGCATCAAAGGTCTGCTCCCCACCATCGGTGGATCATCACAGGACCCGGTTAATCAAGGTAGTATCAGTATGGGTCCAGTACTGAGTAAGGCGTAGATGCTAAGGCCAAGCATACAATCACACTCATTCATGAAAGCAACATGCATTAATACACAAGACACATGCTCAATACGTCAGCCATACATCAGGATGAGTAAGCGGAAAGCTGAATCATGCTCATACAATGCCCGTTATTTCTTATTATAATGACAATCTCTTTTCACACATTCTTCATTTAACCTGTAAGCACGGGGACCCCCACTATTATAGCCGGTGGTCCGGAAATAAAACACAGGGCAGAACGCCTCTGACCACTATTCATAACCGGTGGAACGGACTGGCCCCGCACTGACATGGTGTTCCACTGTAAGTGATTAGTATCTTTCCCGTGGTTTAACTTATTCATTTGGTTCTGTCGAGCCCGAATCCCCCCACTATTATAGCCGGTGGTCCGGAGATAAAAACACAGGGCAAAACGCCTCTGACCACTATTATAGCCGGTGGACCGGCACGAAACGCACAGGGCAGAACGCCTCTGACCACTATTATAGCCGGTGGACCGGCACGAAACGCACAGGGCAGAACGCCTCTGACCACTATTATAGCCGGTGGATCGGCACGAAACGCACAGGCAGAACGCCTCTGACCACTATTCATAACCGGTGGAACGGACTGGGTCGGGCTCATCAGTCTTTCACTTTACGTAATTAATGTCTTATTCGTATCTTAATGAATCACATCATGTCCTTGACATGCATAAATCATTTTCTTTATACGGTACCCATCACAACTAATAAAGTCCCACATTCATAACTACTCTTTAATCAAAAGATACCCACGATAACACCAACAACTCTAGACAGCCATGACCAACCCTAATTGACCACACAAACCGTGGTTAGCCACACTTATCCCAAATTTGCCATAACCACCATACTTAACCATCCCCAAACCTTAATTGTCCTCAACAATCACGATTAGTTACTCCAATCCTACTTATTCCCAACACCCCAGAGTTAATCATTCCGGCCCTAATCCCGTACGATCATTAACTCCCATGCAGAACCCTAACTCTACCATGCAACCCTAATACCGCCATGCCAACATTAATACCACCATGCAAGTCATAACACCACCATGCAAACCCTAATACCACCATAAGCCATTAACACCACTACGCAATCATTAATACCACCATACGAACATTAATACCACCATATAAACATCAATACCACCTTACAATCCCTAATACCACCATAAGCCATTAATACCATTATGCAATCATTAATACCACCACACGAACCCTAATACCGCCATGCAAACCCTAATACCACCATACGACCATAATACCACCATACGAACATCAATACCACCTTACAAACCCTAATACCACCATAAGCCATTAATACCATTATGAATTCATTAATACCACCATACGAACATCAATACCACCTTACAAACCCTAATACCACCATAAAGCCATTAATACCATTATGCAATCATTAATACCACCACACGAACCCTAATACCACCATACGAACCCTAGCACCACCATACAAACCCTAATACCACCATACAACACTAATACCTCCATAAAATCACAACTAACATCATACAACATTAATGCCTCCATAAAATCACAATACCCCCATACGAACAGTTTTGCCACCATACAAACCCTAATGTCGCCATGCAAACCCTAATACCACCATACGAACAATTATACCACCATACAACATTAATACCTCCATAAAATCACAAATAACATCATACAACATTAATACCTCCATAAAATCACAATTACCACCATACAACATTAATACCTCCATAAAGTCACAATACCACCATACAACATTAATGCCGCCATACGAACATCAATACCGCCATACGAACCCTAATACCACCATATAAACCTCAAGACCCCCATGATGGCCCCAACTCATATTACCATTTACCCTAACATGCACGTCCTAGCGGGCCATAGCATATTACATCATAGACATCATACATATACATATCATGCTCACGTCATAGGAAACACATCCACACATACCTCAATCTCCAAGCTGCGCTACACATAAGACAAGTTATACACAATCATATAACACATGGCGTAGCATGGCATACACAACATTCAACACATCCATGTCACACATAGCACAAGGCCATTAGCTTCGTCCTTACCCAGGGCGACGCCGGCTTGGAGCACGCTCCTCTAACTCCTTAGGGCTTTGGTCGGGGTTACCTATAAAAGGGGAAAATGCTAAGTATTAGTCTCCCTTATAATTACTATCAAACCTCATTTTAGTTTAAGGCTAGGGTTTTTATTACTAACAAGGATTTTATACAAAAACTAGGGTTTTTACTTTAGAATTAGTATACTAAATATTAGTAGTTAAAAATATGTTTATTTATGATACTTATTGTTACACTTATTTTATTACGCCCATTAGTTCCATTCTTGTAATACTAGTGTTCACTAGTCATAGTAAAATAGTGATAGTAATAATAATTATAATAAGACCATTAATAGTGACACTTATGTTTTAAGTAATAGAACTCTAGCATTTTTAAGATTAAGTCTAACAATGGTGTTGGTTTGAAATAATAATATTATAAGGTCACAACATTTCAAGTAATTTATTCCTAAGGGTGATAATGATAACAGTAATAATGCTAATAATAATGATAATAATAGTAATAGTAACCATAATAACCCTAGCAATAATAATAACAATAACAATAACCTAGTATGGTTAAGTATTAATAATAAACCTTAGTAAGGTAATAGAGATAATAATAATAATAATAGTAGGGTTGTTAATATTAACACTTATAAAATAAACCAAAGTTGAGCATAATAGGAGTTAGGGTTCCTAGAGATGTTTGTATGGTAAAAATGATAACTTTAATATCATAAGTCATAATATTAGAAATGATAATAGTAATAAAAGTAATAATAATAATAATAATAATAATAATAATAATAATAATAATAATAATAATCATAATAATAAAAGAATAATAATAACAATAATAAAAGTAATAATAATAATAATAGTAATAATAAGTATATTAGTATTAATATTAGTAGAAAATAGTAGCAGCTATATAAAGGGGGGGTTAGGGTTTGGATGGGTGGAGAACCACCTAGGGTCGGTGGTGGTCCGGCGGCGGCGCGTGGCGGCGACGGCGGCGGCGGTGAGGAGGAGAAGAGGGGGAAAGATGGAGGTGGCGGTTAGATGGGAGAAAGAGGTGGAGTTTGAGGTGGGGAAAGAAGGAGCAGGTGAAGGGGAGTGGAGTGAGGTGGTGGCGTGGCAAGGGGCGGCGGCGCGAGGCGGCGACGGCGGCGGCCGAGGGTGGTGGAGAGAGGTGGAAGATGGGGGAGGAAGGAGGAGAGGGAGGCAGGGAAAGATGGAGGTAGGGGAAGGTAGAGGAGGTCTGCTGGGCATTTTGGAGGGTGGAAGGGTGGCTGGTAGCGGCGAGGAGGCGGCAGAAGGCGGCGCAAGGCGGCGGCGGGCTGGAGAGGAGCTTCGGGGTGGCGATTTTTGCACGGCCTGGGGTGGCTCGTGCAAGGCGAATCGAGGGCTGAGGAAGGCGTGGTTGGATGGAGGGTGGTGCAAGGTGGGATTCTGGGCGGCGCTCGACCGGCGGCGTTGGGGGGGCGGCGCTCGACGTGTCTGATGGGGCGGCGGCGAGAGGGAGAAAACCCAGGGTTTCGGGTTCCAAATCCCGAACCCAGGTGATCAATGGGGGTATTTATAGGCAGGGCGGTCGGGCAAGGCCAAGGGGAAGAAGACAAGCGGTGGCAGGTACCAGGCATGCCGCCCGGTGGCGGCAGTCGAGGCGGTTCTGCCATGGCAGGGGCGTCGGGGTCGAGGGAAGAGGAAAAGGGAAAGCGGCAGGTCGCTCGGGAGAGGGGAAAAGGCCGGTTGGGGTCGAATTGGTGTAAGGAAAACGACGGGAGAGGGAAAGTCAGGGTGGCCGGCCGTTGCAGGCGGCTGCCGGCAGGTGCAGCGGTTGCAGGTCGAGGTACGGTCACGCAGGAGGAAGAAGAAAAGGGAAAGGGGGGTGGACCGGCGGTCCAGGGAAAAAGAAGGAGAGGGAGAACCGGCCGGTTGGCAACGGTTACTTCCTGCTAATTGAAACGCGGAGTTTAAGAGAATATCGGGGAAGAACTCTGCGTCGCCCCTGGCGACGCGGGCTGGGCGCGCTGGGCCACGGGGGGGGGGACGGGCGACGACGGTTGGCAGGCCGGGCACGCGGGACAGGCCAGGGAGGAAGGAAGATTTGGGCCGACGGGCTGGCCCAAACCGGGGAGGAAGGAGAAGAGAAAGAAAAAAAATAAAGGAGGAAGAAAGAAAAAGAAAAGAAAGGGGAAAAAGGGAAAAAATGGAAAATGGAAATGGTAAAATGGTGGGTTGGAGGTATTTGGGTATCTATTTATTTATACAATTAATTATATATATAATTTTAATAATAAATTATTTTAATTATAATAATTAAATCCATTTTTTTAAATTAGTTAGGCTATTTGAATGAATTTCATTAACCTTCATGCTAATTAGAGAAATACCCAAATTTTCTTCCAATTAAATTCTTTATTATTTTCCTCTTAATATACCTTAATTAACTCTCTACATTTTAATAAATGAATTTATATAATTAATTTTCCTAAAAATTCCTTATTTGGCCATAATTTCGGGAATTAGGATTTTGGGATATTACAGATATGATCTTGAGGTTATGCATTGATTATTAAGGATTGAAGTAAGATAAGGTAAAGAACCATCATCCATTGCAAAAGATTAATGTATTATTCGACCAACTCAATGGATCCATGGTATTTTCCAAGATTGATATTTAGTCAGGCTACCATCAATTAAGGATAGCATAGTAGAACATACCTAAGTCTACTTTTCATAGTAGATATGGCCATAAAGAGTTTACAATAATGCCTTTAGGAATCACTAATTCTCCAGCAACATTCATGTCCCTCATGAACCAAATATTCTTACCATTCTTGGATCAGTTTGTTGTAGCATTCATTGACTACATCCTCGTCTACTCTAGCAATAGAGAAATACATGAGCAATATTTAAGGTATACTTTATTATTGTTGAGATCACACCAGATATATGCTAAACTCTTAAAGTTTGAGTTCTGGTTAGATCAAGTGGCTTTCAATGGATATGTAATCTCTAAGGATGGATTGGTAGTGGATGCTGCCAAGTTTCAAGTAATTTCTTAATGGCTAGCACCAAATTCTGTCAAGGAGTTGTGTAGATTTTTAGGATTGGTCATTTACTACTATAGACTTATGGTAGACTTTTCTAAGATATCACAACCGTTAACTAATTTACTAAAGAAGGCTGCGTGTTTTCAGTGGGATGAGAAGTGTGGTGAAGCTTTCAAGAAGTTGAAGAAGTTCTTAACTTCAGTCTCACTGCTCATGTTACTTAGCATATCTTAGGGAGCACAAGAAGGCATTTAGATGGTCCATCGTCGATATCAATGGGATTATTCCTTCCACATGCATGCAAAAAATCCTCATAGAAGATAACTATAAGAAGGTGATCCAACCTGAAAGGTAACTAAACCCAATAATGTAAGAGGTGGTGAAGAAAGATGTAACTAAGATAATGAATGTAGGTATGATCTATCCCATCTCTTATAGCTCTTGAGTTAGTCCTATAAAATTGGTTCTTAAGAAAGGTGGGATTACCATGGTTACGAATGATAATAATGATTTGATACCTACTAGAAATGTTACAGGATGGTGTGTTTGCATTGATTTCTAAAAATTAAATGATGTTGCAAGAAAAAATAATTTTCTTCTTCCCTTCATTGACCAAATGCTTGAAACTTTAACGTAACATGAATTTTATTACTTTCTAGATGGCTATTCTAGTTATATGCAAATCCTCATATCTCCTTATGACCAAGAAAATACCACTTTTACTTGTCCTTATAGCACTTTTGCATATAGACAGATGCCTTTTGGCCTTTTTAATGCTCTTGCTACTTTCCAAAAATACATGATGGCCATATTTTATGACATGGTTGATAACTTTTTGAAAATTTTTATGGATGATTTTTCAATGTTTGGCTCATCTTTTTTATGCATGTTTAGATAACCTTGAGATTATGCTAAGACATTGTGAGGATACCAATATATTCACCTAATGGTGTACGAAGGGATTATATTAGTATATAAGATATCATGTAAAGGGATAGAGGTAGATAAAGAAAACATTAAAATTATTGAAAAATTACCTCCCTTAAATTGTGTTAAGGTTATTCGCAATTATCGAGGTTATGCTGATTTCTATAGAAGGTTCATTAAGGACTGTTCAAATTTTTCAAAAACCTTTGAATTCTCTTATTCATGCTTAAAGACTTTTAACACTCTTAAATAAAAGCTTATGAATTATCCTATCATTACTGCTCCATACTGGAATCTTTCCTTTCAAATCATGTGTGATGGTAGTGATGTGGATTTAGGAGCAGTTTTAGAACATCGTAGGGTCAACCTTTTCCATATTATTTTATACTTGAAAAACTTTGAATTCTGTACAAAAGGATTCTGTCACTACTAAAAAAGAATTGCTAGTTTTGGTCTTTACTTTTAAAAAGTTTCGCCCTTATTTTTTGCTTAATAAAATAATTGTGTATAATGACCATGATACTTTGAGACATCTTTTTATTAAGTAAGATGTTAAGCCCAGAATTATTCGATGGATCATACTACTACAAGAGTTTGATTTAAAGATGAGGGATAAGAAGGAATCAAAAATAAAGTAGTGGATCATCTCTCTCATTTACCGTTATCATATGAAGTAACCAAGGAGGGTGAGACTATTCGTGAAATGTTCTTTGATAATAGTTACAAATCATCCCTAGCATGTTGATATTGCAAATTACCTTATAAGTGGAATTCTACCTATTGACTTGTCATATCATCAAAGGAAGAAATTCATGCATGACTTGAGATATTATTTTTAGGATAATCCTTATCTTTATAAAAATATATTTTAATCAAATAATAAGGAGATTCATCCTTAAACATGATTTTCACTCTATTTTATATGTGGTGGTCATTTTTAACCCACTAAAATTACAACTAAAGTTCTATAAAGTGGTTTTTATTGTCCTACATTATTTAATGATGCTTATGCTTTCTCTAAGTCATGTGATAAAGGGCTGGAAATATTTCTCAAAAATAATAAATGTCCCTTACAAATATATTATTTGTTGAATTGTAATACCCTGTATTAATTAATCCTTAATTTAGACGTGCAAGACTTAAAACTTGATTAGTAGGCAAATTAAACCATAAGATTATTATTTTTTTTATCAATCACCTTGTTTTCTCGAGTAGGTCCATAAATATTAAGTTATAAAAATAATCCAAATTAAATGGAAGAAAGAGTAGAGAAGGAAAAAAATTGAGGATGATAATAATACCAATAATAAGAAGAGGGTAATTAAAATAGAAGGGATGGCTATACCAATAATCTTTTTATAAATAATAATTTTAATAATAATACCCATAACAAGGATTTAAAGAATAATAATAATGTTAGCAATAATTATAAAAAATAAAATGGGGGAAGTGATAAAACAATGATAATAATATTGATCATAATAATAATAGTATCATGATTTCTTTTTGAGAAAATTAAACCTTGCTTAGATGGGAATTCTTTTCCTAATAACCTCACTTGCAAGCTTAATATTTTGGGGAGCTTTTTCTAATCAGTCCCTAACCAAACCCCCCATCTTTTTTCCACTTGAACCCAGCCAAAAAATTCCCCTAACCTGACGAGCAACTTGCAGCCCATGCAGCCATGCAGCCTGTCACATTTTCCTCTCCTCCCCATGCATATGTCTCTTCTTGTCCAGCAACCATCCTCCTCTTTGTAGATTTCCCTCTACCCCACACACAGCTCATCTCCTCTCTGCAACCTCACCCTCTCATGCCACACCCATCCCCTGCAATCACAGCTCCAACCGCAGCCACACTCCCTCACATCTCTCGGCAAACCTGTAGCCACACCTTCGACACCCATCCCCCTTCCCCCAACTTACAGCCTCACCCTTCATTTCCCCAACCTACACCCCTACTCTATCTTCTCATCATCTACCCACCTGTTTTCCCTCCTTTCCCATGCCTCTCCACTTACAAAGTCGCGGCCCATAACTCCAGCCATCTTCCATCACATCAACTAGCAACTTGCAGCCATTATTCCCGTAACCCCGGCCTTCCCTCAACTTGCAGCCCCTATCCTTTCCCTCCCCTTCACTAAATTTATTCTAAAAAATAATATAGCTTTTGCCTTGTGTTCCACCTTCTCAGGTAGCCATTTTTCTTCCCTAAGTAAGTACTCTATCTTTCGATGGGTTCGGTGCTTAAATTCTTACGTCATTCACCTCATTTATTTTCCTAATCGTTTTTTTTTTCAAGTATTAGCTTATATAGGTTGTATTTTGGTTATTTTTAATTTTCATAAATATTAATACTTGTATTTTGGATGGTGTAGTCACTTCTAGGTGATCTCGACCCTACTTAGGGTATTTGTGGAAGAAGCTCGGGGTGTTAATATTTCTTAGCTCAAGGTAAATCCAACTAATCCATAGATGGTAGAATTTTTAAGTGAAAATGATAGGCTATTTTTCTATGATTAAATCATGATAGGATGAAGATATCAAATTATTATATGTTTGTGGGAAATGGGAGCATGTTGTAGTTCTTTTCTACATGAATATCATGATGTAATAACATATCATGAATATCATGATGTGTAAATTAACATGTGTTATCATGCAATCTTTTCATATGCCTAAGTAATATTCTAAAATTTGACGAAGTGTATGTTAGCGGTAATGAACATGAATTATGCTAGTAAAATGAGATAAGTATGTCTAAGGTAAAATGTAGTTTATATAGGAGCATGTTGTAGGTCATTCCTACATGAATATAATGATGTGTAAATTAATATGTGTTATCATAAAATATTTTTGTATGCCTAAGTGATATTATAAAATGTGAAGAAGTGTATGATAATGGTAACAAACTTGGATTTATGCTAGTAAAATGAGACGGGTATGTTTAAGGTAAAATGTAATTTTATATACCATGATTGTGTTTGAAATTTATTTGTGGAAATTGTATGAACCTATGAAATATTAAAAATGCATGCTAATAGTGTTTACATATACTATGTATGATAAATTTTTAGGGATAATATGGTACTTTGTAGTACAGAAGAAATTATCGGATGTAAAGTATCATTAATTATTTTATACTAGCGTTTCATGACAAATAGCTTATGTAAGTAAACTCGGTAATAAAAGTGAAGGAAAATGTGGTAGTTATAGGTTGCGGGGTGTTTTGTTTATTAAGGCAAAAAGATGTTCCAAATTGGATAATTGGATTAGTTAAGTGTTGGCCTTAAAATAATGTTGGGAATAATTGGACAATTGGTCTGAACACTGAATCAAATAATTACTCGGGTTATGGCATAATGCCTAACCCTAGGTCGTGTTAGCTTGGAATGGTTGTGACCTCATGTTCTTTGGATGTAATTTTGTTGGTTGATGGTTGACTAAGTTGAACTTTGTGAATCTCGATATTCTAAAATGAAATAATAACCCAGAATTTCTTAAGATAATAATTACTTAAAGAGAAAGACTCGAGTTGGAAAGGAATCTCGTACCTCAGACTTGGCCGCCGAGTGCATAGTTTGGACCTTCGGGTCAAGGGGCTCACTTATACTCTATAGGTATTCCATACACCCTATAGGGATTACGCGTACTTAAGGTCTTGAGTTATGAGGTTTAGTATGGG
This sequence comes from Tamarix chinensis, assembly GCA_030549775.1. NCBI lineage: Eukaryota > Viridiplantae > Streptophyta > Magnoliopsida > Caryophyllales > Tamaricaceae > Tamarix > Tamarix chinensis. The sequence continues at coordinate 44,679,881 of CM060173.1, read as the reverse complement.
TGAATGTTATGTTGTGTGGATTCCTTAGCGAGCTTTGCCTTGGAATTGAGTGATTTATTTTGGTACCACCCTCCTTGATGATCTTTATCATGGATATGGGATTGTATTCCACTTGATAATTTTTATATAAATTTTATAATTGGATTAGACACCCACCATAATACTTCTATAATAATTGGATTAGGAATGACTTAACCTTGGTTAGACTGTTTGGAGTATCAATAATTCTTCTTATTACGCCATAATGTTAAATGTGATGTGAATGCGTGCTTTGAAATCATAGCCTTGCATGTGATCATATGTTCTATTTGAATTCCATTTTTGTATGACGTTTGCTACGTCGGTATGCTACCTCTCCGGAGGCGTTGTGTTTTACCTAGTACAAGGAAGTCATACTGATACTATCACTTTTCAAAGGAGTACGTCAATGGCATGCATTGGTTAAAGGATTACGAAGAGCATCATCCCGGCGAATAGGTAGATTTAGGGATCGAGTGGACCCTGCCCCTTTTTCCCCTTTTCATTGTAACTTTTTGGACCATAAGAGTGTAAGGCAAACCATTAGTGACTTTTGTGTACTCTGTTATTATTTTCTAAATGGTTGGCTACTTAATTTCCTAAACAGTCATTTATCATAGATATTCTTTCTTTTGCAAAACTCTTTATTATGTATTGTACTTATCTTATCTTTGGTTGGTTGATTTGTTTTAAGCCTTAGCACTTGACGTAAGGATGGTGAGGAGACAGGACTTATGTCAAGTATGGCGGTAACACCCACCGTTCATTAATTTCCACTTCCGCAAAGAAAGATTTAAACGAATTTTTCAAGTCGTAATTTTGGGGTGTTACATGAATTGTTTGATGTGTGGGGTATTAACTTTATGGGATCATTACCTAAATCTATGCATAATGAATATATCCTTTTTGTAGTCAATTTTGTATCAAAGTATGGGAGACTATCGCAACTCCCACTAACAATACAAAAGTTGTCACCAAATTCTTGAGAAATAATATCTCTATGAGATTTAAAATGCCAAGGACTTTTGTAAGTGACGAGGGTTCTTATTTCTATTATAGAGTACTTAACACCCTCTTAGGTAAGTATGGATTTATGCATAAAGTTGAAACTCCTTATCATCCCCAAACTAGCGAACAAGTAGAAGTTTCAAACTGATAAATTAAAAAGATAGTGGGAAAATGGTTAGTTCTTCTAGAAAATGTTTGTCTTTAAAGTTAGATGACACAATTTGGGCATATAGGACTGCTTTTAAAATCCCCATAGGAATGTCTCCATATAAACCTATTTTCGAAAAATCATGTTATCTTCCTATAGAACTTGAGCATAAAGCTTTGTGGGCCACTTACTTTCTTAACATGGATATGTACGTTCCTGGTGAAAGGAGGCTCTTACAATTAAATGAGCTCAATAAATTTTGATTAGGTGCATATGAAAATACTCGAATCTACAAGGAGTACACAAAGAGAATGCATGATCAAAGAATCACAAAAGGAGAGTTTGAAAAAGGTCAACAAGTATTCATTTTTAATTCCTTCTTGTGATTGTTTTTTTGGTAAATTGTGTTCATGTTGGTATGGATCATTCATAGTGACACAATTTTTTTCCTTAGGAGTGATAGATATAAGTAATCTAGAAAAAGGAACATTTTGGGTAAATGGACACCGATTGAAAGTTTATGGAGGTAGAGAGTTTAAGAGCCTCAAAATTGTCATACACTTAAAGAATCCTAAGTGAATGGGAATAGAGTCATGACTATAAATAAGTGTTTCATGAGAGGCAATCTAAGTGTGTGTTTAATTTAGTTTATGTTTAAATTTTCCTTTATATTTTATTTTGATTTAATAGGCATTTTGATTTTTTTTCTTTCATTTACAAATGCATAGTAACTTAACATGGATGATATAGGGAACACATACCTATGTGATTGGAAGTGAATAGAGTGAAAACATGTATGATATTCTAACAATCAACATGAAATTTGATATTCTTTATAACCCATAGTGAGATTTTAAGCCATAATGAGCATATCACATAAAATAATTTATGTTTTATTGGCTTTATATTTCTTTGTAAACCTCATATGCACTATTTTTTTTTATCAAATTACTTTTTCGTAGCTTTTGTAATGGAATATAGAGATTACTAGAACTTGATCATGTGCTAATCAAAGCTTTTAATTCATAACCATCATGATTAAGAAAGTGATAAATACAACTTAGGTTTTACCACTATATAGCTAGATTGTAACACCCCAAAATTTATTATTGAAAATTTTTCATTTTCTTTTAAAATTAGTAGAAGCAAAAACCGTAAATTTCAGGGATGTTACTGCCACACTTAGTACTAAATCGATTTTCTCCTACCGTTCCAGTGTCAAGTGCTAAGGCTAAAAGAATAAAATATAATTTGATGGAACTCAAACTCTATTTAAATTATAGTAGCGTAATAAATTCATTACAAGAGTAAAATCCACCAATAGTGGTTACAAGAATAAAGATCATTTAATAAGGAATTAAAAAGGTGGAAAAGAAACCCTAAAAGTTTTTCGGATAATCCTTATGCTTGTACCCGATACCCACTTGAATAGCACATGCAATAGTCCTACGAGGGACACTACCCATTGGTGTGGTTGTAGCTGGCACACAATTTAAACCCTCTTGTTGTCAATTTTAGTAAGGGTATCGTTCTAAGTTGGAGATTGAGATAGCTCACCTCTATTTAACTAGCTAAAACTATAAATAAAAATAAAAATCCTAAATAAAAAACTAAATAAATAAATAAAATACGAATGGGGGTTATAAAAATAAAAAATAATAAAAGGAATAAATAAAAATAAAATAAAATAATAAAAATAATGGGAAACCTGCAAATATGATAAAGATGCTAGGAAAATCAAAATCCACCACTAGATTAGGTCAAAATATAATATTTATTTCTAAGTCATATTTTAATTGTGAGAATGAGATCGACCAAGTTGTACACCAAAAGCAGGTCCATACACCTTATATTACTTCCCTTAATTAATTAATACGACAAAGCGCCAATATTAATCCTATTAAATACTAGCAGTATAGTAGTAATATGTGGCTCCTATATTTAACTTGATTTAATGCATTAAGCATAATTGGAAGGTTGTCAATCTAAGTACCCAAACTAGTACACAAAGCATATCTAGCTGCATTTCCCTTTCTTGACCCACACGTATCTAAACATTTTACTACTTCGGTTAGAATCACAAAACTATTAGGTGAATTATTATCTAACTTAGTTGCAATTTATACATATAAATTCTAGTATATTTAGATGGCCACCTAGCAAGAAAATAATCCTACATACTATCACTTATGAGGAAACCAGAACAAGGAATGCACCAAATAAATTATACTCGACAGAATTATATATATAAACGATAGAAATTAAAATAGAGTCAAGGAATAATCTCATGAAATAAATAAAATAAAATTATAATTCAAACCCCAATCTAGGGTTTTAATTTATTCCCTAACAATAAATAATCATCCGGTCATAATTATAGAATTAATGACACAGAAATATATATCTAAAATATAAATTAAAAATAGAAAAATAAATAACCGAAATTAATTATAAATGAAAGATCAAGGATTTATTTAGATAAAAATTAATTTTATCTAAAATAAATTCTACCGGTATTAAACTTCCTCTAATTTTCTTGCTTCTCGGTCGTGGATTTTCATGCAATAATTTCTTTTTCTTTTTTCGTGCATTGATGTGTGACGTGCCTCTCCTTTTGTGTCGTGCATCGCTCGTCGCCCTTTCTTCTGATGGCTCCCATTTTTTGTTCCTCCTGATGTGCGTTGATCATGTCCGGTGGCTACCCTTTGCATCCGAGCCTCTGAAGGCTCGTTCCACTCAACGCGCCCTATCGCCCTAGTGATACTTCTCACCCGAGCCTGTGAAGGCTCTCCCTTCTCTCTGTTTCTTTCGTTTCGTGCTTCCCCTTTTATTCCTGTGCGTCGTCCCTTTCCACATCAGCCCTCCTTTGGGCGGCTGACTCTCACTTTTTCTTTGTTTTTTTTCTTTCCTAAAGATCGTGCGGCTCGTTTGGTTCCTAGCAACTACATCAGTCCCTGGCCTTTGGGTCTTCGGCCTTTGGCCATTGGTCCAAAGGTCCAATCTTTTTTTTGATTTTATTTAAAAATAATACCTTCAAAATAAAATTAAATAAATATTAATAAATAATATTATATTCTAAATTTACTTAATTTATATTATTTTAGCTTAAATAATAATATTTATGCAATTATTACCACTTAAGCATAAAATCATAACTATTCACCTATATTACTTAAATAAAATACTAAAAACTAAGATTATAAGGGTATAAAATATGTAAAAATATAAACTTATTACACCCCCACACTTAGCTTCTTGCTTGTTCTCAAGCAAGTTATTACTCTAAACAATTAAAATTAAATTAACTAGCCACTTTTTTATGTCTCACGATTGCACTTATCATGTGCAACAAGCCCTTTAAACCCATAGGTCACCCGTCAAAGACGAGTAAGGTCTAGTGAGGGTTTCGCAGATAATATACCCACAAAATCACACGCACAAAAAGATAAAAATAAAAACACACTTAACACCTTTAACCAAAATTGTTTTTTAGAATCTTTTACTTTCAAACGTCAAGATTAGCAATCAACCAAGATTCAACATTGGGAGATTTAAATGATCAATTTCAACATATGGTTCACATATAAACATGATAAGTATGAACAGATCAATATTATGGATGAAAATCTACCACACCTTAGTCACATCAAGATTCATCATCACTATGGATACCCTCTATTTTTTTTCTCTCTTAGATTCATGGCTACAAATATATAGAAACACTCATGTATGTGAGATAATATGATAAAGATAACAAATGACTCACATATATAAACAAAGAAGGCTCATGTTCTTGTGGATAAAACCTCATGAAAGATATCAAATACTTGCCAAATGGACCGAACCATATGCTTAACTCTTGTGACTAATCTCCATCAGATCAAAGGCTGCTCATATCAAGAATCCAATAGGACTTACTTATTTGTTGTGACAGGGTTTAAGGTAAAGAAGGTTATGGAGTATTTTAGGAGTGCGGTGCTAAAAAGATCAAGAGCTAGTACAATCTAATAATTAGATGAAATATAAGCTTAACTCCACATCAATGATAAATCTCTCCACCTTCACACCAAAATAGAACGTGAATAGAACTTTCTCAAAATCATCTCTATAACACCCTCTCTTCCTTATATCCTAACATTTTTTTTCTTTTCTTTTCTTTTATTTTTTTTTATTTTTAATTTTTTTATTCATTTTTTAATTTTTTTTCAGTAATTTTTGTAATTTTTTTCTCCACCAAACATAACTAATCCCCTTTATTAGCATAAATAAATATATTTCTTTCACATACATGCATAAACATCCACTCTTTATATCCATAACGATTTGATTTCCTTCCACTAGCTTTAAGTAAAGGTAAAGACATTAAGGCCCGAAGGTTAATGTGGGTAATGAAGAATATATATATATATATATAATTTATAGGCTCAAAGGGTTTCTATGGGATATATATCATGTACACACAAATTAGGTTAAGATATTTAGTCATGTGATGAAAAATTTTCTAAGCTGCCTTTATCATTTTCTCAATCAGAACATGTTTTGACTATAAGCTTCGACTAGCACAAGAGTAAGTTCTAGTAGTCTCTATAGCCCATTACAAGATCTATGGAAAATAATTTGATCAAAGAAATTAAACATATATGAGGTTTACAAAAAAAATTTGAAGCCGAGAAAAGAAGATGATTTTGTGTAAATTCGCTTAGAAAAAGAAGGTACATGTGGTTTAAAAGTTCACTAAGGATTGTGATGAATAACAACATGCTATGTCGATGATTAGACAATCATACATATTCTTTCTCCATTCACATTTAGACACATAGATATGTGTTCCTTATATTGAAATTAACAAAAAAAAAAAAAAAACCTCCACTTGCTTTATCTCAATTTTATGATCATCTTCTCGTTAGATTTCAAAGATATATTCCTTATTGGCTAATTAAAGGTTTCTACAACTCTAAAAATACTAAATACTCTAAAAAAATTTAAAAAAAATCTCTTTTTATTTTATTGTGAAAACATAAAGCACGCACACCCCCACACTTAAATTACACATTGTCCTCAATGTGTAAACAACTAGGGAAACATGTAATATAAAGTATGGAGATAAAAACTAAATAAATAAATAAATAACTAGAGGATAGAAAACTCCCTTATGACATTGGGTTGCCTCCCAAGTAGTGTTTGTTTGTTTTGTCTTCAACCTGACATGATCTCGGTTTTCTCGTTCAAGGTGGATACGTCCACTTCAGAGTTGCTTCACCAAATCCGTCCTTGTGATGATCATCTTTATCCTAAGAGGAAGAAAAAGATTAGATTTAAGGAATGATTTGATCCAACAAGAACTTAACTTACCTATCATGGGATTTAATCAAGTGTGTAAAAAGATAATGTTTTGTCCCATGTCCATATATGGTGATCTCTCTATCAATGGAAGAACTTATTTTCCCATCTCAAAATCTTTAAGCACATCCTTCTAGCATAACCTCTCCTTTGGAGAATCACATTTCTTATTAGATGTATCAAAGGTGATTTGATTACTCTCTTCACTCTTGGATCCATACAACCTGCTAAAAGAAGAAAAATAAGGAGTATGGTTAGCATAAATAAAATCAAAGTGGTTTAAAGGCTTACCTTGTGTCTCATGATCATCTCCAAGCAAAATTGGGGAATAAATGTTCAAAGATGGTCTATGGTAGATGAAAGTGATAATCTTTCCATCCATATACTTCTCTTTTTTCTTTTACTTGATCCTCATTTTGATGAGATTCTTCTTCTACTTTTACAAGCTCTTCTTCCACATGATCTTTCTTTTCAATGTTCTCCATGGAAACCTCCTCAACTAGCCCTTCCTTACATTCAGATATGGAATCATCATATTAATAACTACCACTTGAATTTGGAATTGAAGTACTAGAGAGCTCTTTTCGTGCTTGTAATTGATTGATCATGTCGACCATATAACCCATTTGCTCGTCCAGCACTGACATCCTTTTATTTTGTATAATCTGACTTTGCATTAATTGATTTTGCCCATTTGTTAATGCTTCAAAAATTTTATCCATTTTTTCTGAACTTAAGGATTCTAAAACTGGAGAAGATTCTTGTTTGGGATATTGATAATGTTTTGAAGCTTCATAATCGCGTGTGTAAGGGTCTTGATATGGCATTGAATACTAATCATTCATCCCCCATCCGAAGTTGGGGTGATGCATCCGTTCTGAATAGCATGCACTTGTGTAGGGATTATGTCCTTAAAAACCATTGAAAGATTGAGCACCAGATGATGTCCATCCTCCTCCTCTCATAGCTTGTGAATGGTAAGCATATGGATTTACTTATGTATGACACACTCTGCTTGCATTAATAACTCCAGTAGCTGTAGCTACAGATGAAAGAAGCGTAGTGAGTTGGTTAAGTCTATCATCAAGATTACTCGAACTTACCTCATTTACTCTTACATTAAGATTACTCCATAACCCAAGGATCCTCTCATAGCCACCTAAAAACACTAACACTTCAAAGGAAAAGGTCTTGATACGGCTTCCATTTGTTGTTCCACCTGACATGCGCTGATCGTGCCTATCGGTTGCCCTTCGTGTCTGAGCCTCTGAAGGCTCGTTCCTCTCAGCGCGTCCTGTCGCCCTACTGCTGCTTCTCGCCCGAGCCTATGAAGGCTCTCCCTTCTCTCTGTTTCTTTCGTGTCGTGCTTCCCCTTTTATTCTTGTGCGTTGTCCCTTTCCACGTCTTCCCTCCTTTGTGCGGCTAACTCTCACTTTTTCTTTATTTTTTTTTCTTTTCTGAAGACCATGCGACTCGTTTGGTTCCTAGCAGCTGCGTCGGTCCCTGGCCTTTGGGCCTTCGGCCTTTGGCCGTTGATCCAAAGATCCAATCTTTTTTTCTTTTATTTAAAAATAATACCTACAAAATAAAATTAAATAAATATTAATAAATAATAGTATATTCTAAATTTACTTAATTTATATCATTTTAGCTTAAATAATAATATTTATGCAATTATTACCACTTAAGCATAAAACCATAATTATTCACCTATATTACTTAAATAAAATACTAAAAACTAATATTATAAGGGTATAAAATATGTCAAAATATAAACTTATCAACGATTAAATAGGTAGGGACCTACAAATTGAATCCTTCGGTACTATAATACTAAGTAACCCTTTATACCAAACCGAAAGGCAGCACCCGCATGCAACACACCACACTCAAATGATATGAAAATAATAACAAACACAGGCTTAAGGAATCACAATCAATCATAAGGACTAACACACCATTCAACACCACACATAATAGGAAACGCATAATATGGAATCCGTATACTTAGCAATTCCATCGCATACCCAAGAAAAGACAAAAACTACGCTTGTGGGTCTTAACGTGAAATTAGCAATCCGTAATATGGATCCTTGGGTTATACCATATCAATAGATCATAACGTGAAATTAATACTTGTGGGTCTGAAGCCATTAATTAATTATTATTCAATCATCATCTCTCAAAGTATATCCATATGAGCACAGTATCCCACTATTATAGCCGATGAATTATAAACACTTTAGGGTAGAACACACTTAAATATTATTATTCGTTGGCGGATCGGTCTCTAGGACACCCTGCACTTGGCTACTATTCTCGATAGTGGATCGATCTGGCCCTAACTCACATAATGTTTTACTGTAAATGATTAGTGTCTTTTTATAATTTATTAACATACAATGTTTGGTTTATTGAGCTCGAGATCCCCCACTATTATAGTTGGTGGATCGGAATCATTCAAAGCAACACGTACTTGACCATTTTAATTCATCGATGGATCGGTCTCCAGGGCATCTTGCATCTGGCGACTATTATGCCAATAGATCGATCTGGGCCTAGCTCAAAAATATTTAATTGTACATAATTAGTACTTTATTCATGTCATATTCAAGGGGTCTATTTAATTAATTTGAGGGAAGGAAAATGTCACAAATCTAGAGACACAAAGGTATACTGGTTATAGCATCAAGCATTCTATATCAAGGATCATGGCATACATAAAATCCTAACACATACTTCAAACATATCTAACACATATTTCCATGCATACTTACAAACCAAGCACCTCTTGCATGATTATGATATAAACACCACATCACACCCTTAATTATCCATCTAACCCTATGTTATGCCATGTTCTTGAAATACTCACTTGTGATACCCACTAACTTATCAAATACCCTTAACTTATTATTCAATATTACTTATATCTTATTAAGGAGACTCATTTAATCCATTGACATGTTATATGCAAGTTACCAATTTACCCCCATCATCCTTACAAAATTACTGAAAATACCCCTTATTTGTAAAATTACCAAATCACCCCTTTTTATTTACCGAATTACCATATTATCCTTCATGTTTGCATAATTACCAAAATACCCCTTGTATTTGTTAGATTACCAAATTATCCTCCATACTTAATAAATCACCACATTTACCCTCATACTTATTAAGTTAACAATTTACCCTTCTAGTTGATTAAATTATCGTACTACCCTTTATACCTATTTAAATTACCGAATTTCTCCCTTAGTGCTCGTTTGCTTAGGGGTAATGGGAGTGAAAAAAAATTACCCCCATATCTTATATAATATGGTTAAAATTAAATATATTTGTTCTAAAGAATATCCATTTTAGATCTTAATTTGATCTAAAATGGGTATTTTATTTAAATATATTCATTATTATTAAATACTTAATATAAAAGATACAAAATAGGAAGGAATTTTTTCCACCCTTATTACTCCCGTACCAAACAAGCCTTTAGGCTTATTAAGTTACTAAATCACCCTTCATACCTGTTACGTTTATCAGATTGCCCGTTTGGTTAGTTAAATTACCAAATTATAATTCTTATTCATTAAAATTACTAAATTGTCCTTTTAATTGGTTCAATTACTAAATTACCCCTCTTACTTATTAAAATTACCAAATTGCCCTTTCGTTGGTTAAATTACCAAATTGCCCTTTTGGTTGGTTAATTTACCAAATCGTCCTTACTTATTAAGATTGCTAAATTGCCCTTTTAGTGGGATAAATTACCAAATTGCCCTTCTTCATTATTATAATTACCATTTTTTCCTTTTACTTATAAAATTACCAAATTACCCTCCCTTTTATGCCAATTTACCAAAATATCATTTCTTTAAGCAAAATTACTAAAACACCCTTCTCCTTTTATTAAATCACCATTTTATCCCTTTACTTTACAAAATTACCAAAATGCCCTTCTTTTATGCTAAATTACTAAAATACCCTTCTTTATTATTAAATCACCATTTTACCCCTTCACTTTTATAAAGTTACCAAAATACCCTTTCTTTGTGCCAAATTGCTAAAATAACCTTCTTTTATACCAAATTACCAAAATACCCTTCTTTTTATGTCAAATGCTAAAACACCTTTTCTTTTTATTAATTTACCAAAACACTTTCTTACTCACAAAAATTACCAAGTTAACCCCGTTTCTATATAAAATTACTAAAATACCCTCCTTATCCATTTACCATTTTACCCTCTTTATTCTACAAATTATCATTTTTGCTCTTATTATACAAATTCTACTAAAATACCCTCACTACATGAAATATTAATATGCATGGTCCATATACATCATCGAACACCACCAATTATTATTATTTATCACTAATACATATTATCACCTACCACACACTTATTTAGGCTACACCTTTTACACAAGCAAGTTTACCAAAATGCCCCTAAAGCTTGTATTAATATTATCTATGCAACAAATGGCCACATGTGTTTTTTGATAAATAATTACTTACCAAGTATTCAAATTTAGATGAAAACTTTCATTTAAAAAAAGTAAATATAAACAGATAAGTTAAGAAGAGAAATTATTAAATATGTTAATTATGAATATCAATCATTTGCATAGACTATACAAAAGTACTAGAATCATCATTATAAGGCTTGTAAATCATTTGGGAGCAATGATTCCAAGTGAAAATAATGGTTTAGGACATATTTTCTTTTTGATAATTTGATTGGATTGATTAAAAACATATTTTCAACCAAATATCAAGAACCTTATACCATAGCATACAAACATGCCCCAATGAAAAATCAATTTATATATTTAAAATATAAATAACAATAACTATAAATTAATTAAATAATATAATTAATTTTTACGTTCAAATAGTCAAAATTTCAAATCAATCATTATAGAATCTTCCTAGGTGATACAAAGTGTATAATGCTCTTAGGTCGGTTCCAACTACTTCACACGAATGCTCATTTCTCAAATCTCAATCCACCAACATTACTGCATGTCCCCCAACTTTGGTTCGCAATGTCCGGAAGAAAAACCTCCGAGCAATTCTGGCATAACTCTGGCTTATGACGAATCATATACTCACATAAATACTGAATTCTTTATAGAACCCACATTTTATATGAAACGTTTCACCATAAACCGGACATCTTGCAAGAATCCCCCCTCCCCCCGAAAAAAAAAAGATTTATACTGCTTATACGTAGAAAATTGCTTAAAAGCGAGCCTTTCGCTTGCGTCCTGTATACCTAGTATTTGGGGGCACAACGCTGCCTTTTTCCCTCATCTGCTCCTTCTTCTGAATTATCCATGCCTTTCCTTTAACTTTTTTGTTTGGCTTCTGCTTCTTCCGTGGTCTACGCCTATCCGATACAGAAACCTGCAAATGAGCCATGTGTGAACAATCGAGCAGAAACAAAATTTCCCATGGATCTCTAGTATCAACCAGAAAGAAATGGCCTGTGGAACAAAAACACTAATTTAAGCTAAGCCAACATGACTTCCACAAGATGGGCACTTTTACCTGACTTTCTTTGTCTCCATTGCTATCGTCATCAGACCAACTCTCGTGATCATCAGCTTTACCTTCCGGAACAGCGGCACTTAAGGAAGGTGGACCGCAAGTGAGGACAAGGTATTCTTTTTTGCTTTTAGAACTGTGGCACAAATTCGGTGGTAAATAAAAGAAAAATACGGTGAATACATGAATAAATTTTGAATTTGTAAAGAGAATAAGCTACTTCACATTTTGGGCTTATTTTAGGACCAAGTGAATAACGAAGCATTAAACACCTTAAGTTAATGTAAAGAGAATGACGATAATTTTATGTTAGTGATCTTGATTCTGGGCTGACCCTAACAAAAGACCCGTCCAGTTTTAGTCCTAACGTATTAGATTTGAGTTTATTAAAATGTAATAAATATCAGTTTTTATAATTTTAGTGGGACTTAGCTTATTCATGTATAACATGGTTAGAAGATCTAATTAATAAAAAGGCCAACTAGACCCTAGACAAGATAGAAAATTACTCTCTACTTCTCTCTAGTTTTCACAAAATCTAACCCTAATTCCTTCATATGCACAATCAATCAATTTCCTTCAACTAACCTTATACTCTCCCTTGATTTCATCTGATTCTATGAGAACTACTCCTTATCAATCATTTTAAGCCTTAATCAACGACTAATTTGGGGCATTACAGCAACACGAGCCACGTTGGTTTCATCATCATCAAAATACTCGCATGGAACCACCCACATCCTTAATATTTTGTACATTACACGCTTGAGATCCATGATTTGAAAACTCATATTGAACCATTCCAATCTTATTAGCAGCTTTTTGTCAGGTAAGGCAATATAGATGCATATGACCAAGCTCATTACATATATAACATGGCATAAACTTGGAGCCACTGAGCTTACGGGAGGCCTTAGGCAGACTAATGGGTCGACCACAGGACCTTTTCAACAAAATTGCTGACCTTAAGCTCCAAAGCCTGAAATTCACCATTGTCAACTACTGCAAACAACAAAATAGAAGGAAAAAATGCAAATCTTTTTTTTTTTTTTTAATTTCAGATCTAACCTTTTTTTTTCTCTTTTAAAGATTAGCAGAAGGCATGAAGCAAACAAAAAAAAATGCTTTAACAAACACAAGAAAAATAGAAACAGCGACCGGATGAGAAGAGGGCGGTGCAGCTGGATCGTATGGCAACCGAAGGATTGGACAACAATGACCGGTAAAAGAGTCTAGTCTAGTGAGCAGTGATCAACGAACAACATGATAAACAAAGCAAAGTCTTGTTGGTTGTGCACCTTCGATTGGTACCTAGGAATTGACGTCACTGGGCTTTGATTGACCAAGTCAATGGATGGTTGATGGGGCATTCGATGATGTGGGGAGAACGAACAACGATGATGGTTGTATGAATGGCAGCCAATTGGAGAATTATGGTTAGGGTTCTAGATTTGGGGATTTTGTTTGACAGCTGTTTGTGGCTGGCTAGGGTTGATTGATTGGTGTGATGTGGTTAGAGTTCTTGACCGAAGGCAGGGTGGCAATGCTACACTTACCCTATGGTATTTCTCAAACCACCCAAATTTTATTAACCAACTCTGAATATAAAAACATACATAGGTCCTAGACTAGACACTTAAGAAGATAAACATAGGTAAACAGGAAAAGATACAATTATGAAATACTTAACAACCAAGACTAAAAAGATGATGATAATTACTAAGTAACATTCCCGGACCTATGCGATCTACGAAAAGAGATAAATCTAAGTGGGCATACATTTCAATAAGCTAATGGGCTCAAACTAAGGATAAGGGGTGAAGTATAGATTGCATCAAGCAGAGGAGCGGAAGTAGCAGGTGAGGAGGTTTTGCGAACAAAGCAATGTGAGTAGAAGGTAAATAAAATTTTAAAAGGACTATTTAACCTTGCTTCATGAATATGTTTAAAAAGATAAAATAACCAGCTACAATTATCAATTATAAGGTTAGAACTAACCATGACAGACCTACCATGCATTAGCCTGCAACGGATAGGCATGATAAATTGCATGGCAGTGAGACATACAATGAATCTGGTTATTTAGGTTCTGCAATTCCATTCTTCGTAGCTGTTTGTCAATAGGAACCCAAATAAATGAATCAAATAGATTGCTTTTTGCACGAACTGTAATTATGGGTGGGTTACAAAACATCCCAACCTACCTTTCCATTCTACTCAACTTGACTCGCATCACTCGCTGAACCAAATTTATAAAATTTGATTTCTATCTATTATTTTAAAATTGACCAAAGAGGTTGTCTGGTGCTTAAGGCCTTGTTATCTTATCTTAGTGCCAACAATCATTAAAGTCCTTTATTATTATAATTAAGAATAACAATAATAATGATTATACTTAATATTATTATGGTTATAAGTCTAATTTAGGGTCATTTTTATATTTATGCAAATGATAACTATTATATTAATTATAATATAAAGGCAAATATTATTATAATATTTTGTTATAATTATTTATTATAAATATAAAAATAAATATATTAAAATAATAATGGCAATAATATTTATAATAATAACAACATCCATATTATTTTTTTATTTATCTTATTATAAATTTGAATAATAATAATATTATTATTATAACAATTATTATTATAATGAATAATATTATTATAAATAATATAATACTCAAATAATAATACTTTTAATAATATTAATAATATAATTCTATTATTTTAAAAAAAAATATTTATATTATCCTTATTATTATAATAAAGTTATTATTCTAAAATAGGGAGCATAACATTAATTATAATAACTATAATAATAATAATAATAATAATAATAATAATAGAATAGAAACAATAGTAATAATGATGATAATTAATTATATTTGTTGATTAGTGTTGTGCTGACTGGTTTTAATATTATCTGATCTAAAAAAAAGCTGAAAAAAACATGACTAAGACTTTAACGACTAAGGGGTTGGGTAACTTAATATCCAAGTTTGAATTCTCATGAGGTATTATGCAGGTTATACGAAAAAATTTCATTACTATCCACAAGCCGAGGTGAGAGCAAGCAATAAAATCACGGTCGCAGCCGCATTCACATTTGTAGTTACAATTGTGGTGTCGCATACAATATTTTATGTCGCAGTTGTTGCGGCATGATTTTTTTTATGTTTGTCCACAATAAATATCGGTAAAAAATCAGCATATATAAGTCGATAACCGATATATCGTCGATAAATACCTGAAATTCTAAAATTGTCGTGTATTGTCAATTTCATGTATCAGTTGATTCAAAATCCAATAAATATCAGCCGATATTGCGTATTGGGACCAATATTTAATTGCATGGGTGAGAGGTGTACCAAGGCTCATCTGATTTCTCTCTTTTGCCAAGGTTTAATGTATTATTATCATTAGTTTAAAATTATTATTTTCATAATTTATATTTTTTTCCACTAGTATTACTATCATGGTTATCATTACAATAATTTGTATAATTTTTAGCATCAATTTTATACTATTTTTTATCATCATTACAATTTTACTAATGAGGAAAACAAGGCCTAAATTACCCTAATTTTTCCCCTTTTTTCCATTTACAAAATGTTGTACAGGTATCAGCGGAGTCTTTACGTACCTGTGAGGATAGTCTACCACAAGACCACCAGCAAATCCAGCACGCATTGCAGAACTCACTATCAGCTCACGTTGAGCAGAATTTTCAGGGTATATTTGAAATACAGCTCTGGCTCCCCTAGATAAGCTCCTATAAAGTGATCCAAAGAATGCTCTGCAAATGATGAACCAAATTTTCAATGCGTTGCAAATGAAGCATCTCAACGCTCAGATACATAGAGAAACAAAGACGAGTGAACTGAGAAACTTTAACATACTTTAACCTCAACCGAGGGTCGTGAGAAGACTTGTCAGCATTGCATAGCCACTGTTGCAACAGGGGAAAATATGTTGGACATCAATGGACAAACTCAATATATGGCAACTTCAAAATATCGTATCTTTTACTTTTTCATTGCTGCTTCAAGGCAAACAACAATATATAAATCGATAACTGACAATGAAGTTGAAGTCCAATAATGTCAAAAGAAAAATAATTAAGAATGATTTGGGAAGTCATATATTTAATCGCACGTTCAAATAAAAGTAATCATTCTACAAAATCCACATTCAAACCTACATAGCTTGACTCAACGAAAATATATTTCAATGGATAAGCTTTACCAATCATGTCGGTGCTTCCCTATCAGCTGATATCCTTCAGCCTAAAGCATTATGCGTAACGAAAATTTTTAGGTGCATCATCTCTTTCCTTATATTGAAATTCTTGACTACAGTTGCCCTTTTTTGTCAGCCTCAATTTAGAAGTACATCCCAATGCACAAGGCTTGCCACACAGACTCAGTGCAGGATAAAATAATGAATGCATACCAATGAATGACAACAAGGTTGCTTTCAAGGACCCATAACCTGGTAAAAATGAAGAAAACCGTTGTGTGTCTTGCCACTGCTTCTGGAATAATGCATGAAACACCATCAAAGAAAAACGCATGGCCTTTTTTGTTTATCTTTGTTACTGTAGAATTGAAAGGCTCTTTCTACTGGTGTACTTAGAATCTGTCTATTGATCTATCTACCACTACTTTCAAGAGAGGACTCCTCATAGTATACATGAATTGAACTACCAAAATATCACTCAAATTTCACTCTTATTTTCATGTCATTCACCAGTTGAAATAAAGAAACCCAACCAGCCCGCTCCCCTAGCTCCCCCTTCTCCCTGAGAAAAAAAAAATTATTCTTCAATGGACACATTTTTTTAAATCAATAACAGCCACTTCACCTTGCTTAATAAGCAGGTTTTTGGTTGAACTACTTTTCCAGCGGCTTAAAAGGACAACAACAAAACCTCAGTGAATGATGTGACTGTATTAAGACAGAAATTCAGCTTATTACAAACCAAGCTTGAAGCCTTGGATTCTCTGCTGCTGATTTCTACCTGATGGTCCTATCCTTCCAAATTTGGGCAACCATTCAATAAAATCCACTAAAATGTCCTCCTAAACCAGTTCTGGAATGTGGTCAGTAGATGATATAGCTTAATGCATGTTCTGCCAATTAAATTTGGACTCAAAACATACTTTCGCACATCCCTTCTCATTCTTCGTTTAAAAGAAAAACGATAAAAGAAAAAGAAATAAAAATCAAATTATTACCCTAATATAGCCCCTACGAAACTCGACTAACAATTACAGCATAAAGAAAGAAGTTGCACAACCAGTGATAACATAATCCAGGCATGTACTATTTTCTTTTCATCAATTTTGCACATTAGTGCAACTCCAAAATATGTGGATGAAACTTAATGAAGATGAATGATGAAAATAGAAAAAGAATACATGTACGAATGGTGCAAAGGACAAATTAGATATTTAGTCAAAGAGAAAAAATCATAAAAGGGGAAAAAATGTTGAGAACCTGAACAGCTGATATACTGATTGCACCATCGATGACTCCAGGTCTAAGTCCTATGCCCTGTAAAATATCAAAAGCAGTGGTAGGTACGCATCCATAAATAACATACATCACTTGACATAAGATACAAATGATCTTGAATATAGCAGTGGCCTGAAAATCATCCAATAATGTAATAAATAATAATAATATAATAGCGCAATAAGATTAAGCAATTGTCCATTGTGCTCAGAAGAGATCCCAAAGAGAAGCCCTACCTTCGAAAAGGGGAAAAGGTAAAACTGGGGGCATTCAAATCAATGGCTCCTAGAGGAAGGGAAAGATAAAGAAAATAGTGAATGAAAATACATCAAAGACTACTAAATGCAGATGTGATAACATGTCTGGGCAAAGACATCCTAGACATTCGACAAGCAATGCAGATTTAAAAAATAGCCCATTTGCATGAGTTCTAGCTTTGGAGATTTCACAAAGGTACTGTCTCTATTATTACCAAAAAAAAAAAGGATATCATCTCTACAAGACAACAGGCACTAACTTCTACAGTTCTACTAACAGTCTTTTATGATTTCACCCCCTCTATTGTATCCAAGTTAACATGGACATTGTCTCCACTAGGCTAATGAAAACTTAGAGTGAATTTACAACTGTGAAATTCTCCTAATATTCACTTAGATTCACCTAATATAAGTCCTTGTACCTCTACTATGTAACGCATTAGCAAGATATGGATCTTATTGGGGCAATAAAGCTACACATAGTAACTATCCTATTTAGAATCAGGCAGATCTGCCTCACAGTTTATCATTAAACTATATTCTCATTCTCCTTTTTCCTTTTTTTTTTCAATCTTAGAGTACAAAGATTATCTTAATACAAAAGCATGCAGTAATTTATGCATCTCAAATCTAAACAGAGATAAGTTCAAGGAAATCTATAACTGAAAGATAAGTTCAATGTGGGTTTCAGTTTATCTCGAGCAAATCTATGGCTTAATACAGACTAGTAAACCTAATGTCGAATTTTACCGCAAAACTAAAATTGCCATAGTTGACTGCAAAAAATTTTTCCCTTGGGTCTTGTCATTTTTATTTTCTATCAGAACCGAATGAGTTTTACCCTACAAAATTCTATCACAAAGGCCTAAACTGACAAAAGGTTTGAGGGTACTTAAGTGAACATTTGTTCCACCTTACCTAGAAGATAACGTAGTAGAAAAGGATTCGTGGGCACAATTACTACGGTACATGTGGAGTGATTCCTTCTAGCTCCCCACAAAAGTTTGTAAATATTTTTAAATAAAAAAAAATGTCTTCTAAAAGTCTCGAGTGAATGGAGCAGTCAGACCCTTCATGTGTTGATCATTTAGAACAATGGGTGCTTAAGTTAGCTAAAAATGTGGAAAGAATGATGGAAAAAAGACCCATAGATGAATCTGACACTCAATCAGTTCGACAACACATAGTACCTCAATCCAATTTAGCCGACTCAAACCGTTGCATCCTTGGCTCCTATAAGCAAGTGTTTGGCTACATTCCTCCACATCATAGGACTTTCAAGTCTCAAGGTCACCTGAACCCACCTAATTTCAATGATTTAGATGAGGAAGCCTTTGGGATGACATAGAATTGCCTCACCATAGGAATTGTAGGCACCAATTGCCAGGAGAGACAGTTTTATCCTAAATACAAGGACAATATTACTAGAAAGGTCAAAATAATGTAATCTCTTGCAATGACACTCTTGACCCAAACCTTTTCACTAATTGGTTAGAATAAAGAGAGATTACTTTGAATTCTATAACATGAGTAACATAAATAGAGTTCATTTCACTAGGATAAAACTCTCTAGAGCTGCTAACCGGTACCAGAAAATGGTTCAGACCCAAATTGATCGTTTAGGAGAGCCACTTATTTGTCAATGGGTTGTCATCAAAGAAAAGCTGAAGGAAAAATATCCCCGTACCTATTATAGAAATCAACTTCTAGAGAAAAAAATATAATCTTAAACAGTTTTCCTCTAGTGTTTATGATTATACCCAAAAATTAGAGGATTATTCTATTTGGTGTGACTAACCTAAACAGCTGAACCCACCAACATTACCCTATTTCGATACATTAATGGCCTTAAAGAGTCTATTAGGAAAGATGTTAAACTTCATGGCCTTACTTGTGTAGAAGAAGCTTTCAAACTGGCTCTTGAATTTGAGGAGCATCTTAAACGCTTCTCTACTCGATATCTATCCTCTTATTCGAATGGTTCCCAACAAAATAAGTCTCTCACTCTTGCATCCTCTAATATTACCCTTAAGAGTGCTTCCCAAATTAATAATTCTAGTTTTACTCCAAGTAGTCAATCCAATACCATTCAATCGACTACTAATTCCATCCAGTGTCATAACTGTCATGCCCATAACTGTCATGCAAGAGGGCATATTGCATCTTGTTGTCCTCATCAAACTATGGTCTTAGAGCATGAGTTTGATGTGCCCCCTATTGAGGACAACATAGTGGAACCATGTGATTATTCAAGTGATGATGCAGAATTACAAGAGGATGATCCCCAACAATGTAGCCTTGTTAGGAGTGTTGACCCTCCACTAGGTGAGCACTATAACGTATTAACGTGGTTTGATGTGTTCTCTCACAAGGTATCCATCCTAAAGAGTGGAAGCGAGCTTCCATCTTTTAAACTTACTTTAGGCGTAATGGAAAATCAGCTAAGTTGGTTATAGATGGCAATAATACCCTTAACGTCGTATCTCAAGGTGCCATAAAAAGACAATGTCTAGTTTCCCTCCATTTAAGGCCACATTATGAGGAAGAGATCTATTTTGATGTGCTTCCCATGGATGTAGCCCACCTTCTCCTAAGTAGACTTTAGCTTTATGATCATTTGGTTAAGATTGATTGCAAGCCCAATACACATTATTTCTTCTTCAAGGAAAGCGTATCATTCTTACTCCTGCAAAGCCATCTGATCCTTCACCTCCTAAACCCGCTTATACCTCTAAGGAACATGTTCAGAATAGAATTCCAATCATTACCCCTAATGCTTTCAATCAAGAAAGTAGACAAAACAACTTTGTGTTGGCCATATTTTCTCAGGACGTCTCTCCAAATTTCACTTTACCAATTACTACCGAGGTTCAAAGTTTATTGGGTGAATTTTATAATATAACCCCTGAAGAGTTACCTAAGCAGCTACCACCTTTGAGAGACATTCAACATGCCATTGATCTTATTCCAAGGTCCTAATTGCCTAACCTTCCTTATGATAGGATAAATCCCTGAGAGCTTGCTGAATTAAATAGATAAGTTAAGGAACTCCTCAATAAGGAATTTGTTAAACATAGCATAAGCCCTTATGCAATACCTGCCTTATTAACTCCTAAAAAAGACAGATCTTGGAGAATGTGTGTAGATAGTAAAGCCATAAACAAATTTTCTATTAAGTATAGGTTTACTATTCCTAAGCTAGAGGACATGTTAGAAACTCAAGCTAGCTCTAGTTATTACTCTAAGATTGATTTACGAAGCAGGTACCATCAAATTCGTATTAGACTAGGAAATGAGCGGAAAACAACTTTTAAGACACAAGATGGACTCTTTGAATAGCTAGTAATGCCTTTTGGGTTATCAAATACCCCTAGCACATTCATGAGGTTTATGACCCATATCTTACAACCGTTCATAAGAAAATTTCTCGTAGTATACTTCAATGACATTCTGATCTATATAGTAAGTCCAAAGGTGAACACCTGAATCACCTTCGACAAGTCTTCACTACCCTTCGAGAAGCTAAGCTCTATGTTAACCTTAAGAAATGCTCCTTCCTTCATTCTCATGTTCTTTTCTTGGGCTTTACTGTTTCCACTCAGGGAATTTCTACCGACCCTGAGAAAGTTAGAATCATTAAGGAGTGGCCTGAACCAAAAACCATTTTGGAAGTGCGTATTCATTCATAATTTCAACTCCATCATGGTCCCCATCACAGATTGCTTAAAGAAGGGCATATTTCCGTGGACTTGTAAAGCCTCTAAAGCTTTTCAAAATATTAAAGAATTTATAACTAAGGCTCCTGTTCTTAGGCATCCCGAAATTAGTAAGGCATTTGAGGTTCATTGTGACGCTTGTGAGATAGGCATAGGGGGAGTATAAGGCCAAGAGGGTCATCCCATAGCATTATTTAGTGAGAAGCTCCACACATCAAAATAGAAGTACACAATCCAACTTCAGGAGTTGTAGGTTGTGGTTAAGTCCCTCCATTATTGGCGGTATTACCTTTTACCCCCAAGACTTTGTAGTCTATTCTGATCATCTAAAGTTAGAATACTTAAACTCAAAGAGATAACTTCCCAAAAAGTATGTTAAATGGCTTGAGTTCCTAGGAGAGTATACTATTGTCCTTAAATGTTGTTTCGGTGCAAAAAACAGGGTGGTTGATGCTCTTAGTAGGATAGGTACAACTCTTCATAAATGGAGTATTAAGGCTGCTAACTTTGATAAAATGAAGGATGATTACTCTTCTTGCACTGATTTTGGTCATATCTACCAAGAAGTCTCTAGTAGCCATCATAAGGAATTCATTGACTATGTGGTTCATGATGGATACCTTTTTAGAGCTTTTAGATTATGTACTCCCTAATTCTTATAGAGACTTTTTTATTTGGGAATTACATGTTGGGGGTATTGTTGGTCACTTTAGTATGGATTGTACTCTTACCTTGGTACGTGATCAATTCTACTGGCCTCAAGCAATAAAATCGCGGTCGCAGTCGCGATTGCGGTTGCGGTCGCGGTGTCGCAGTATCGAAGCTTCGCGAATGATATTTTATATGCCGCGGTTGTCGCGGCGTGATTTTTTATTCTTTTTTCACAATAAATATTAGCAAATACTAGTAAATATCGACAAATATTGGTAAATATCGGTAGAATATCGGCAAATATTGGTCGATAACTGATATATCACCGATAAATATGTGAAATTCTAAATCCACCTCGTATCGCCAATTTCGCGTATCGGCTAACCCAAAATCCAATAAATATCGGCCGATATTACGTATCGGGACCGATATTTAATTGTATGACTGGCCTTCTTGCCAACAAAATGTTAAGCGAGTTGTATCCCAGTGTTGTAATTGTCAATTAGCTAAAACTGGAAAACAAAACACAAGTTTATATACTCCTTTATCTATTCCTTATGAGCCATGGAAGAATATGAGCATATGGATTTTATTCTAGGCATCCCTAAGACATCTAGAGGACATGATTTGATTCTTGTTGCGATTGATAGGTTCTCTAAGATGACCTATTTCATACCATGTAGTAAGACTTATGATGCTATTCATGTCGCTAGATTGATTTTTCGTGACGTAGTAAGATTACATGGTCTTTCTTCTTCTATAATATTTGATAGAGATTTTAGATTTTTCTGTTGGCTTTGGAGGACACTTTGGGCCCTTAGTAAAACCCAGTTGAAGTTTTCTACTATCTATCATCCATAGACTGATGACCAGACTAAGGTCATAAATCGAGGTTTAGGTGACCTTTTTCATTGTCTTGTTAGAGAACGGCCTCGTACTTGGGATTTAGGGTTACCCATAGTTGAGTTTGTTTATAATCATGCATCTAATAGGTCCACAGGTAATAGTCCTTTTGAAATTGTTTATGGTCATAACCCTCATACTCCTGTTGACTTTGGTCCCCTATCCCACATGTACATGTTTCTGCTCTGCTAAGTCTTTTGATGATCATATCCATTCATTACATGATGAAATTAGACTTAAGATTATGTTGAGTAATGTAGATTATAAACTTGTCATTGATGCGCCTCATAGAGATAAGGATTTTAAAGAAGGTGACGCTGCCATGGTACATGTGTGTCCCGAATGTTTTCCAAAAGGACATTTTCAAAAGTTACATGCACGAGCCATGGGCCCATATGAAATTTTGAAAAAAACAAGGACCAAATGCTTATGTGCTTGATTTACCAGATACTTTGGGTATTAGTCATGTTTTTAACGTGTGTGATTTGTCACCTTACAAAGGCAACTTTGAGCCTCTTGTTTTTCCATCTAGTGTCTCTGCAGGTTTGAAGGAGCTGCTGGCCTTGCCATCTATTCAGCTGCCCAAGAAAGAAGTTGTTTCCATTGTTGATGTATGTTGCTTGGGGATTTTTTTCGATCTTACTCGCCGAAGTCGAGTTTTTTTTTCCCGATCGGACTGAATGATGTAGATAGGAAAGATTTTTATAGAAAGAAATATTTCCGGAGGAATGAAAAATAAACTCTCTGTCTTTTTATCTTATGTTTTGTCTTTTTTTATCTTTTATCTTTTCCTATATTTATTAGTTAGATATGAGTTATCTTTTAAGACCCTTAAGCTATATAAAGGCTCTTAAACTTGTCATTATTATTAGTATCGTTGAATGAATAAAAGTATCATAATAATTTCTCTCAATTTCCCAATTCTATTCCCGGTTTCTTTTCCAAGTCTAAATTCCTTCTTCAATTATTTCAACTTTACATCAAAACCTGCCCAAGAAAATAACAGTTCCATGAAATAATAAGTTATAAAACTGTTCACATCCAAGAAAAAATGGATACCTGACCCATGTCTCCAAGTAGAAGGTCACCATCAACTCCTCGCTCTAAGGCAACATCTGGACACAGCATCAAAATGGTCAAGGGAAAAAAAATTACATCACAATGCATAACAGTCAAACTAACATTCTATTTCCAAAAGTGCACACGAGAGCAAATATTATTTCAAGTCTTCAGTCAGCACTTTGCCTCTCCTAAGCAAGAACCTCTTTTTGCACCTGGCACTCCACAAGGCTTCAGGACACCTATCACTTTTATCCTTTTAACAACAATGGCAGATATACATGAATTTGACATACCAAGCATTGATTCCGAAATATCCAGACCAATCCACTGATGCCCTTGTTCAGACAATGTCTCCCCACTAAGTCCAGATCCACAGCCTACAAACCAACAGAGGGGTAACCAAGTCAAGTCAGCGAACCTTTAAACAATAAAAAGCATCTTTCAGATAAGACTTATAAATCAGGACAGGCAGCTGAAAAGCATAGTGCATAAAAGGATCTCTATAAAAATTAGCATTGCTGCCTTGAAAATGTTGCAAGTCAATTTTAAAACAGATACTTACAGAAAACTAGGTGAACCTCATATATTATGTGCTTAAATATCCCCTCCTCATAAGACAATATTCACACTGAAGTCACTCACAAAGGCACTCAATAATGACAATGCAGGATTTGGGTGACTGGTCTCTTGTATCAATATGCATTACACTTAGTTGAGTTAGTTATTGCCTGAGTCCTTTTTCTGGTTGCTGTTACAGACTGACCCAGTTGAGTGTGATGAGGCAAAGACTAAAGCCCTCTTCCTGAACTAGTTTTTGAGGTATGAATGAAAATTTTCCATGATGTATCATTTCTATTACGACAATTGTTATCATTACCATCATTAACTTCATTATTGTAACTATTATTATTTTTAATTTTATATTTCTTTTATTATTGTCAAATTTTGTTGATTAGATCTGATTTAATAAGCCCAGAAAAAAAGCTGAGGAAAATAGACCCCAAGTATAAATACTACAGGGGTGTAGTAGGGTGTTGGTAGGCCAAATCACCAACTGTAAAGAGAGGTTAAAAGCCTTAATAAAGTCCTTGAAGTTGCTCAGAAATCAGATGAGAGTAAGAGTTCTGTTTTCATTCTTTTGTTGTATTATCATTTTCTATCTTCCAAGGTTCCGCCTAAACCCAACCCTAGAGTGTGTGAGACACTGAAA
The DNA here is from genome assembly GCA_030549775.1 of Tamarix chinensis. NCBI lineage: Eukaryota > Viridiplantae > Streptophyta > Magnoliopsida > Caryophyllales > Tamaricaceae > Tamarix > Tamarix chinensis. The sequence goes on along the minus strand of CM060173.1, from coordinate 44,654,494 downwards.
GTGAGGTACACGAAAACAAGGGGTATAAGAGCAATACCTCGAGAAGATGAAATCAATACAGTTTGATGATGACAAGTTTGATGAGAAGAATGATTTTGGAGTTTGACGTGCGAAAATGAGGTCTTTGCTAGTGCAACATGGATTACAACTTGCATTTTTAGGAAAAAGCAAGTTACTAGATTCTCCAAGAGCAGGGGGGGGGGTGCAGCTGCTTTGAGAAGGCACATAGCACAATTATATTGCACCTTGGAGACAAAGTGGTGAATGAGGTTTTAAGGAAAACCATTGCTGTAGGGATTTGGTCGAAGTTGAAGTCATTGTATACAACTAAATCTCTAACAAAGCATGTAATCCTTAAGCAAAGATTGTATTCATTTGGAATGCAATCTATAGTGAAATAGAGGAAGACCATCTTGATGATTTTAACAAGATCATCTTGGACCTTGAAAACATTTAAATGTAGGTGGAAGATAAGGACCAAGCAATAAGTTTGCTGAATTTTCTTCCTCAATTAAAATGAACATTTTTTGGATACCATAATGTATAGCCATGAAGAGATAGCATTGGAAGATGTAGTAATAACCCTGACTTCCAAAGAACTCAAAAACAACAGCTTCAAAAGGAGGAAACCAGTTCTGGAATCCTGAATGTGTGTGACAAATCTGAGAAGGATAAAAAGAACAAAAGGAATAACTTCCGGTCTTAGCCAAGAAATACAAGAAAATGCCTTCACTAAGGGGCATTTCAGAAAGGATTGTCCTGAAAGAAACAAGTCAGGGCAAAAAAAGTAGAATAATCATCCCAAGATTCAAGAACTAACATTTGCTGATGTTGTTTCAGATAGATATGAGAGTTCTGAAGCACTCAAGGTTACTACTCATGGATTTGAACATGCTTAGGTGTTGGATTTAATATGTACATTTCATATGTGCCCACAAAAGTTCTAGTATTATTTGGAAATCATGTGTGTCATGTCCTATTGTTAGCATGGAGCAGCTGGTGATCTTACATCAATGAGAGGCATGTACCAAATTTTGATATGTGGATTTTATGTCATTATTTGGAGTGAATAGGCTGTATTTCCCTCATTGTTTACATCAGATTTAATGTCTTCTCAAAGTTCTCTTTTGAGGAGATTTTACAGGTGAAGATGAAAAATGAAGAAATAAGGTCAAATCAAGAGAAAAGAGAGCAGAGAAAACATATGAGATCATGGAATCAAGAGCAAAAGAGGCCAGCAATGAAGAAAGATCATCACGGACAGCAAACTTGTAGATTTTATGAAGATAATTCAAGACAGAAGAAAAAGGCGGGAGGGGAGGTATGATTTTAAACACAATCTATGTTTCCCCTGTTTTTTTTGCGACGTCACGCAGTCTTTTCCTTTCATTCAACTATGTTATAGAGTTAGTATTTGACATTTTCAGAGAGAGAAAATCTTTTCCTTTCCTTAGACATAATTTATCTTTTCAATTTTCTTTATTGAATTTAGTTAGGAAATAAAGAAAGAACCGAAATTGATCACAACATTGATAAATTGTACTATTACTCATAATCAAATCAAATGCAACTATTTAAGTTCAGTACTTGTTCTTGAATTGTGTTCATTAAATTGTTGTCATTTCATATTTGATGGTTAAATAATGAATGTTGTTTGTTTGCTTTTGCTGAGTTTACATTTGATTGCAAATAGATTAGTGTAGATTTGAGCGGGATATAAGGATATTAAAATTGAATTAGGGTTTCTGGATTGAAATGTGAAATTCATTAAATTACACTCTAAACATTTCAGTCAATGTTCCTTCTGTTTTTGTAAAGAAACGTTTTAGAAGTGGCTTTAGAGACTTAGAGTGTTCCCTTGAGGTTTGATTTTGGAAAATTTTCAGAAGCAGAAAAACGGCAAACTATATATGTTTCCATGCAACCTAGTTTTTTAGTACTACTAAGAACATCTGAATACTATAATTCAATCAACTTTATACAAATCAGAAACTAATTTTTCTGACTCAATTGTCACATCCGGTGTCCTTAGAATAGGTCAATGAAGTGCGGACTTGAAATTTTTAGATTTAAAAACTCCATGTTTTCATCAGTTCAATCTTCTAGCAAGCTAATGAATTTAGATTACGAGAAAAACAAAAAAGAAAGGCGACAGATGATGTTACCAATGTCAAGAAGCAATCTGGGAACACCATCATTGGGCAGAGCAAGTAGCTCCAAAGCTCTCTCGGAAAGTTTAGCCTTTTAGTACAATAAGAAACAATCATCATAGATATTTTCCACGAAAGGAAGATAACCATACAGATTATTCAAATACAGAATCTATTCTAAACTGCAAAGAAAATATGAAAAAACTGGTCTCAGATCACATAGAATTGAAAACAGTACCTGAATATCAATAATACGTGTAGAATGAGTATACTTTCTGGCTTCTTCTTCATTATAAAATATCTCGGGTGGTGCTAATAGCTCAGGTCGTGACGCCATCACCAATGACCTGAAGGAAACACAATGAAGCAGAGATTAAGACTCCAGGAGAGGGCGTAATCATGGGATATTAAAAAAATAAAATTGGATATAGGACAAATTGTCAGAGAACCTGGTTGCAGGTCGGGCCCAGTTTCAGTCCCAGTCTATCAGATTTAGTCTAATTAATAAGTAGCAGGATTTGGTTAAGCTTAATTCTAACCAGACCTTAGTTAATAAGGGTTTTTATAATTTGCCTTTACTGGCCTTACAATAGGGGGTTTTGTAATTAGGATTTAATAGGTCTTTAATTATAAAAGGCCTATTAACCCCAAGCCTCCTAGAAGGCTTCGACAGTTTGGAGAATTGGCATAAAACTAATTCCCAGTCACTCTCCCTCCTCTCCCCTCCTCTCTAGTCGCTGCCTCCCCAACTCTCTCTTCTCCTTCTTTATTCTTGTTCTTGCCCAAGGAAAGAGCAGGAACATTAATCCTAAGCATTCATGAGTAGAATTCATTCCCCAAGTGCCCCATAAATTAGACTCAACATTTGGGACCATACTATATATCATTACATATCAGGTTTCCAGTTTCCACTATTAAAATATCAGAGGTATAAATTTGAAAACATATATAGATACATACTGAAAAATATGATACATAATGCACTTACAGCTCCATATATAAAACAGTTTCAGATCCGATGCATTTCTGCATCCGACGTTTGGCTGCTAATGTCTAACACAAATACTGAAGATACAATATATAATACATTTAATAGATTTTATTAGCTCCTGATGCCGAATACAAATACAAAAATATACTCCCTCCAATTCAAAATAAAAGATGTTTTGAAGGTTTATTTTTAATTCAATATATAAGTGATGCTATACAATTATTAATGTTATTAAATTGAAGGCTAAAGAATAAGTTAGCCATTGGTGAAGAGATATAATATTAAGTAGGGATAGATTTGATACTTTTATTCATTTCTTAATTTGTGTGCACGACTTCAAAAAACAGCTGCTAATGCCGAAAACAAATACTAAAATACAACATATAATACACTCAATAAGCTTCAAATAAAAACACACTAGATTCAATGTTTTCAAATGTGATGCATAAGTTGCCAATGGATGCTACAATAATCCACAACGAGAATTAGCCACCAATCAAACTACAAACACAATCTAAACCACAACGAGAATATCTAGTTCCATTATAACTAGTTGTCCAATTGGTAATGTTCAAGCAAGATATCGAGATTGAACATCTCAGTTTATGTAGGTTCTCATATTTAATCTTCATATTTACGCCTGTATCCATTTTGTGGTGCCAACCCCACACAATTTGAATACAAATTTAGAAATAAGCCTATATAAGCCAATAAGAGTGCAATGACCCTTGAGTAGAAGCCACCCCCAAAAGCTAGCCCCTTGGAAAGAAATCACTGAGAAAAGCTGGCCTATGAGAAGAGGGTACCCTTGGGACATATATTAATCAACCCCATACTCAACCAATGTGGCATCATAACATACCATCATGCTAAATATAGCATAGCACCCACGCAAGCTAGCCTTGAACTATGCCCTCCCTAATCTTGAGCAAACAATGAAATGACAACATCACTACCTGTGTTGCACGATTGCACTAAGAATTGTGATGGTAGGCCTAATACCGCTATTATGATCCCTGGCTAGAACTCACCCCCAAAATCTAACCTAAGAGAAAGGGTACCCTTGGGCCATATATACTATTAATCAATCAAATACTTGACCAATATTGTAACACCCCCAAAATTCACTCCTGAAAAAAAAATTTATTTGAAAGGATAAAGCGGAAGCTAGAAGTGAATCTGGGGAATGTTACCGCCACATCTAACACAAGATAAATGTCCACCATCTATCTCATGCTAGATGCAAGGCTAAAACGTGTCAAACAGAATTTTAAACATCAATGCCGTAAGGATAAACTCCCACAAGGAGATATCCACAGGCAGATGGCAAGTGAATCAATTCACTAAATAAAATCATCGCTGAATTGATCAGCGGAACCTGTGAAATAAATCCGAATTTTAAAAGCTTACCAGAGTACGAGAAATGAAAGTTAATTACAATACCCTTGATATATTAAATACAATACTTGAAACTCCCAAAAATAAATACAGTTAAACCAGACAAATCCCGACGGATCAAATTCCGGATTGCCTAATCTCTCAAGCCAAGTCTTCCACCCAAATAAAATATCTGAACTCAAACCTGCACAAGAAGTCTGCTCCCCACCATCAGTGGATCATCACAGGACCCATTCAATCAAGGTAGCATCAGTACGGGTCCAGTACTGAGTAAATCAATACTACCAAACTCATGGAAGGAAGCATAAAACACATAAGATACAAGCGTACAAGAAATCACGATAGCATGCTAAGTAACACTAATCTAACAATCCAATGATAATCATTACTACATCCGATTTTATTTGTTTACGATGAGTTCAGGGACCCCACTATTCTTAAACCGGTGGAACGGTCTGAAGCACCTCTCGGGGACAACACACCCGAGCCACTATTATCATCCGGTGGAACGGATCCTACACCTCTCAGGGCAAAACGCTCCTGAGCCACTATTCTGAACCGGTGGAACGGCTTGAAGCACCTCTCGGGGACAACACACCCGAGCCACTATTATCATCCGGTGGAACGGATCCTACACCTGGTCCAGACTCACGTAATCTTCCACTTTAAATAATTAGTGTCTTATTCATTACTTAATTCATATCATATTCTTATTCACGATGAGTATAGGGCCCCACTATTCTTAATCCGGTGGAACGGACTGAAGCACCTCTCAGGGACAAGTCACCTGAGCCACTATTATCGTCCGGTGGAACGGACTCTACACCTCTCAGGGCAAAACGCTCCTGAGCCACTATTCTGAACCGGTGGAACGGCTTGAAGCACCTCTCGGGGACAACACACCCGAGCCACTATTATCGTCCGGTGGAACGGACCCTACACCTCGGCCCAACTCACGTGATCTTCCACTTTAAATAATTAGTATCTTATTTAATGATTTTAGCCGACCGTAATTCAGGCCCACATAAATAATTCCATGACATAAAGATACAGCATAGAGTATCAAATAGTTTCAAATCCATACTCAACCATTCACGTACTCAAATACATACCGTATTCAACGTCATACTAACATACATTGGCATTGAAGCTATGAATTCACACATACATAAAATTACCACACAGAATACAACATATACTTGACATGATTAGATAATCGATAGGCATACTTATCACCTTCTACTCCGAACAGACATACATCCAGATTCTATCATAAGTAAAGGTAAGTAATGACTTACCTCAATCCGAAGCTAGCTAAGCAAATTGAGAAAGAGGGAGAGCTATCGAAGGCTCAACAATCCACGAGAAAGTTTTCCTAGATCGCCGATAGAAATCGGAACTAGGTTAGAAACTATCTTATCGATTAATAAGTCACATATTATAATTAAATAAATACAAACGAATACGAATGATCTTTCTTGGAAAACGTGTCCAAAACTTAGGACTCAAGAGCATAGCTCTATTAAGATTTAAGACTAAAATATAAATCAAATGATTTAAAACCCAAAGACAGAAATCGATTAGATAAAAGACACACAGCAAAATCAATTTATAAAACAATCCCCGAAGATTAGGGTTTTTAAATCCCTAAACTACGAATCGACCAAATCACTTCAATTACCTCAAATTGATAGTTTTAAACCACAATTAAACTAATTTTAGATAAATCTGGATAATCAATTTCAACAAAACAATATTCCGATTAACCAATTCAAGATGATCCGTTTTCAAAAATTAGGGTTTTAAAGCCCACGACACAAACTCAGGTAATTCAAATCAATTAATTCCAATTAAAGGTATTAGAAAGCAATTACGATCATTTCAACTATTTCTACAAATTTAATTTTAGAAAAATAATTATACAAATAACCAATTTCATAATCTCACTTGAAATCTAGGGTTTAGGCCCGAAAATGCGATTCGGTTGAATTCTATTAATTTAATTAGATTGAATGTTTTAGAAATGCAATTAAACACATTTTATAACATATCAAATAATCAATTGATCAAAACCGCTAAAAGAAATACCCAATTTAGCACAATTAGGGTTTTTGAGCCCGGAACGCAAATCCGATAAATTCTTGCTAAAATATATAAATTGATGGTTCGGAAATGAAATTAAATATATTCTAATATAAATTGTATAGTCAATTGAATAAAACAACACGATTACATAATCCGATTTAGTCCCGTAAGAGTTTTGACCTAAAAATCCAATTCCGATTAATTACGTACCATTTTCCCAAATCAACACTTCCGATATGAAATTTAATACATTTCAAACGATATTGTAAAATCAATTGAGCGGAACGACTCAATTACGCAACCCAATTTCAATACACACGAATTTTGACCTAGAAATCAAATTCCGATAAATTATGCATAAATTTCTCAAATTGGCGGTTCCGACATGAAATTAGATACATTTTAAAACGTATTGTATAATCAATTTATCTAAAATCGCCAAATTGGACGGATCCGAAAAATTTGGGCATAACCCGGCCTAAAATTCAATTTTCCAAATTTCAACACAAACCATACAATTAACATATCCAAATCAATCTTACAACACATATATACATAATACAACAATTAATTTAGCTTATCACAAGCTAAATCACACTCAATTAATCAAATTAATATTAGGGTTTTTCGGAAATTTATACCCAACGAAATCAGTAAAAATCGGAGCAAGGAGGGCTGGGGAAGCTTCGTCGGATGCCGGAGGTGGCTCGCCGGTGGTCAGTGACGCTCGCCGGTGACCGGGCGATGGCGGCGCAGCCTGCGTTGCTGCTCGTCGCTGCTACAGCATTCGGTGGCTGCTGCGGCTTCGATGGCTCCTGCTGCGGCTGTTGCGCAGCTTCGGTGTCGTCGGTCGCGTCACCCGTTGTGGCCGGCGGTGGTTGGCGAGGAGGAGCTGGGGAGAAGAAGGTCGGGCTGGGGTTTCTGCGCAGAGAACAGGACAGAACGCACGGGAAAGAAGAGAATGGGAGAAGAGAAGAGAAAGGGAAAGAAGTGGGGGGGGGGGTCGACCGGTTTGGGGTTGCAGGTTCTTTTTTTTCTTTTTTTTTTTTTTTTACAAATACACATATAAAATAAACTACTAAAAATTTAAAAATTATTATTGGGAGATTTTATCTAAAATTCATTAAACGAAAATTATTTCATAAGATTCCGAAAGCTTAAAATTAATAAAAAGCTATATAAAGAATTTCGGAAACATTTTCGGAAAACTTACCAACGAACATAAAAATTTGTATTATTTACGGAAATATATTATAAGACCTCGAAATAATATTTAAAAGCATAAAAGTAAATATTTAAATTAAATTCTAATAAACCGAGACTAACTTAAATAATTTCCGAAATCGATTTTCCGTAAACCAAAAATCGTAAAACGGAAGAAAATTAATTCCGAAAAGAAATTCATAAATAAACTCCGAAAATCTTTTTAATTTAAAACTTCCCGAAGATATTAACGATTTTTAAAAACGAATAAATTTAAAGTCGGAAATATTTTCTACGGATAAAATTATTAAAATAACTTTAACTATTTAAATCGAAATTTTATAATTTAAATAATATATCTCGTTAACGAAATATAACTCCAAAATAAAGTCGTAATCACACGACGAAGTTATAATCGAAAACGAATCTAAAATATTAAAAATCAAAACACGAGAAAGAAAGGGAATATATATTTTTAACCGAAAATCAAAATCATAAGAATATAATAAAATCATGGTCGTGAACGAATTCATCTAAAATGGTTCGCAACGACAACAATTAATTAAATTCAAATATGAATTCGAAAACGTCGATAAATCCATAAAACAAATCGAAATTAAAATAATTAAATATTTACATCAAATTACGCTAATAAAATCATTAGGCTTAATAAAATTAGGTTTCAAAATCCGGGGTATTACAAATATAGGATCATAACAAAGAGATAAACAATATATTAGACACCACAAAAAGGAAAGAAGGATGCAACACCACAAATGAAGAATGAAGAAGACAACTTTTTATCGCTTTTCTGTATGTTATTTTTCCTCAGCGTTGATTTTTGTATGTTGTCCTAAAGCAACAAAAAAGAAGGAAAAAAATAATACAAAGGCAGCAAAAAATAACTAATTGTCCGAGGATTCCCAAGTTAAGACTCTTAGAAATCATGCCTCGAAACACCAAAAACGAAGGGAATTGTTGCACAATCACAATCAAAAACTATCGGTACCCCATCATCTCGAGTAGGATTGTAATCGTTAGAGGGCCTCTAGCACAGAGCGTGATGAGCAACAACATGTGGATTTTGACATGGTTGCTACTAAATCACATGAGGTGTTAGGAGGCATATCTCCTAACATTTTTGATTGACTGAGAAGGACAATAAGCAGCTAGAGCTTACTAAGGGACCGATATAGTTTGATAAGGGGTTGATACTACCTAATAAGCGATCTTGACTAACACTAGATCCTATACCCTTAGCTTTAGGACATTGTGCCATCGGGTAGCCCTTGCCCTCCTACTAGCATGAACAAGCACACTACATCATGTAGGGACCCTTTGGCTAAGAACCAAACCCTTAGAACATTGTGCAAAATTAACCAAATTTGCCTAATAATAATGTTCTAAAATTGACCAAATTTGCCCTAATAATTACCCGAGAATTGATTGTTGTATCACCAAACCTTCAATCATATATTGGGTTTTATCAAAGAACAATGGAAGGTGCCTATGCCATTTTTATTCTCTTCAAGCTTGATACAAAGGCTAATATCCAATGGGTACTCAATTAGCACAGGGGTTATTATAGCAAGCCTCTTGTGAAAGAAACTGGCATAGGAGAATGAAGCTTGACAAGAATGGGCTAAAGTATGTTACTTTATGTGTGAAACTATCCAATCTTCACTATAATATTGGTCAATCTAGTGTTTGAAAAGCAATCCTAAGGTGCAAAGCAATGGAGTTTGGGGGGGTGTTTCTAGTGCAAGGTGAGGCGAGGACAATAACGCACGCGTAAGGTGCCTGAGGCACACAAGGCGCAGAGGTGTGCGCCTTTCAGAAAATTAGGCCAAATTGCATGTATGCCATGCGATCAATAAGGGGAGAGCAGTAGACATTTGTTGGAAAAGGGATAAGCTTATTTATAGTTTTGATTGCTTTAAAAATATTCTGCAATCAATATGGGGATTGGGGAGAGCAATATTTTTGGAAAATCAAAAGTCCTCACCAGGGAAGAGAATATAAAGAAGGCATTAGGTTTACTCAACATCAGACTATCAGGAAAAACAAAAGGAGCAATATTGATGAAAATGATAATGTTTTTCAGGATGAAGATGAAGAGAGGTTTAACCTAAATCTAGAGGCCATAGGCCTAGTTCAAGTGGTGGCAAAATCAGTAGCTCACAAAGATATATACCTAGACAAGAAATACAGGAAGAAGAGGTGGAAGATGATGATGAAGGCTATGAATCAGAATCAGAATCAGATGCATTAGAGGATGAAAATTCCCTGATAGAAGATGATGATTTTTAAGTAGCTTGCTAGTATTTGTAGTATTAAACTCATAGGTTGCTATTTTTCTATATATTTTTTTGTTATGGTATACTTTTTCTAAAAACTTTAGTCATTTAATCATTTTGTAGGTTTTTTGAGTAATTATACCATCTTCAACTCTTTTGAAATCTCCTAACTTTCAAGCTTGAAGACAAACGTTTCCTTCAACATTATAATCAACCTTTCTCCTCCAACTTCACTAAATTTTTGCATGAAATTTAATCCCACATCATCACATATTCAACCATTCAAATTTTGAAGCCAACATCTTCAATTATCACCCTCAATTTTTCAAGTTTTGTTCGAGCCTTCAACCTCTCTTCGAACTTCCATGCATGAGTTCTTGATCATCTTGATTCGAGCAAGAAGACTCCGTAATTCTTCAACTTCGTTTGAACACCATTTGATGTTCAACCTCTTTTTCTAGCTTAGCACATCATCACAAAGAAGATTGTTTTTGAACCAGTTTCGGGTTCCAAATCAATTCCAGGCCCCTACGACCACCTCACATCAGAAAATCTTGTTTCATGCATCAAGAATTGGTAGTATTGTATTCAACCATTTCCTTTTCATTGCTACTCCACTTCCATGCCCAAGAAGCTTCCAAGATTTATGACATTCCATCAAGAATTCATCAAGACTCGACAACCCACATCAAACACAAGCTGTCAAATCAAGTTTCATCAAGGAAAATAGCTATGCGTGAAGAAGTGTCCATGAAAGCAATGTTTGACACCATTCAACAACTTACAGCAAGTGTGCATGCTACTAACGCACAATTCAGCAACTCCCTTCCATTTAAAGTCAACTTCAAAGGTTGGAGACAAGGGTAGTTGACCAAGAAACGCTCCAACACATGCACAACACCATGGAGGCCACACATGACCGAGTAGGAGGCATGGTAATGAGAGCAGTCCAACCATGAGGTGGACAACTCAACAACCGAATGGAATATGAAGAGAAGGCAACCAAGAATGGCTCCAATGATTTCAGCCAAAACCAACGAGAACATGCGAATTACGAACCAAGGTATAAACCCGATCTCACTTATTTCTATAGTGAATTAAATGTAGAATTATTTTTTGAGTGGTTGCATGAAATAGAAGTTATCTTTGAATTTAGAGAGTATGATGATAAACATAGATATAAGATAGCAACTCTCAATTTTAAAAATTTTGTTAGGATTTAGTATGATAATATTAAGAGAACTCGTGAAAGGCAAGAAAGTCTTGGGAGACATTGAAAAAAATGCCTAAGAAAGAAATTTGTCCCTAGAGAGTATGACCAAGAGATGTATATCAAATTAACTACTCCCAAACAAGGACTACTTAGTGTAGAGGAACACACTAGGAAATTCGAAAGACTAGCACTCTTGTGACATGCAAGAAAGAAAAGAACAGAAATGTGCTAGACACTTAGGTGGCCTTAATAACTTAATTAGAAATAAAGTTGAAGTGTTTGCACATGATTCTCTTGATGATTTAACTATATTGGCTTTAAAATTTGAAAGACAAACTAAGTCTACTAAAGCCTATGCTAAAACAAATTCTTTGACATCTACTTCAACCAAAAACTATTTGAATGCATCTACTTCAAAATATAGGACACACGAATCTTCAACTAATGATAAGAAAATCAACCCTAACCATGATGAAAAAGGTAAGAATAAGGTGAATGAAATGTCTACCAAACAATGTTTTAAATGTAGGGGATATGGTGATTTTGCAAGAGAATGCCCTAATCAGAGTTTTGACCTTAAATGAAATAGAAGGTATGGAACCATGTGATGATAATGATGAACTAGAAACCGAATCTAATAATGATACCTTGGGTATATATGAAGAGGATGGCAATCCATGTTTTGTACTTCAAAGGGTATTACAAATACAACCTAATAATCCATTGACCCAGAGGAATAAGATTTTTAAAACTAAGAGTAGAATTGGTGATGAGCTTTGTAGACTCATTATAAATAGTGGTTCATATACTAATGTTGCTAGTGAAATGATGGTTAAACAACTAGGGTTAGTGACTACTAATCATCCTAAACCATATACATTACAATGTAAATAAGCAACCCCTAATTAATTTTCATATTAATGACTATCATAATGAAGTATTATTGCTTATGCATGTTTGTGGTATATTACTAGGAAGACAGTAGAAATATGATAGGAATTCAATCCATGATGGTGTGATTAATGAATATACTGTGCTTAAAGATAAAAAGAAGTATAAATCGAAACCATGTCAATGTGATCACACACAACTTATCAAGACTATGAAGGGTTTATTCTTACATGAAAAAAATATGATTAATTATGTTGAGGAGGCAAGTGTTTGCTATGCTTTAGTAGTATAAGAATCTCAATTTGGGGAGAACAATTTCAAGAATTCAAATCTTCCTAGATAACTTGATGAGTATAAACATGTATTTTATAATGATTTACCTCCCAGACTACCACCTATTAAAGGTATTGAGCATTCTATAGATTTAATTCCTAGAATGCCTCTACCTAAAACCTACCTATAGATGTAATCCAAAAGAAACTAAGGAACTACAAAGACAAATACATGAACTAGCAGATAAAGGTTATGTGAGAGAAAGTATGACTCTTTGTTGCATACCTGTCTTACTAGTTCCTAAGAAAGATGGTACTTAGCGTATGTGCACAGATTTTAGAGCCATAAATAATATAACTATCAAGTATAGATTTCCTATGCCTAGAATTGACGACATGCTTGATGAACTCTGTGGTGCACGTGTGTTTTCCAAAATTGACTTAAGAAATGGATATCATCAAATGAGAATTAGAGAAGGAGATGAACGGAAAACAACCTTTAATACTAAATATGATCTTTATGAATGGATTGTGTAATGCACCTAGTTCTTTCATGAGACTAATGAATGAAGTTCTTCATCCTTTCCTAGGTAACTTTATTGTGGTTTATTTGGATGACATACTTTTATATAGTAAGAATGAACATGATCATCTTGTGCATCTAACCAAAATATTTGATAAACTAAGAGAAATTAAACTTTATGGAAAATTGGAAAAATGTGAATTGATGCTTCCAAGTGTAGTTTTTGTTGGTTATATTGTTAGTGGCAATGGTATTAAAGTTGATCCTACTAAGATATAAGCTATTAAAGAATGGTTGGTTCCTAGGGATATTCACCAAGTAAGAAATTTGCATGGGTTATCTATTTCTACAGGAGATTTTTTAAGGATTTTTCTACTATAGTTGCACCTATTATTCAACTCATGAAAAAAGGAGGATTTCATTGGGGAAATGAAGCCACTATAACCTTTGAAACCCTCAAGAATAAACATTGCAATACTCCTATGTTATATATTCTTAATTTTAACCTACTTTTTAAGATAACTTGTGACGCTAGTGGGGTAGAGATAGGAGGAGTTCTTTCACAAGAAAAAAGAACTATTGCATACTTTAGTAAAAAATTAAATGGTGCTACATTGAAGTATTTGACATAAGGAGCCTAGCAAGAATAATTCATCCCTCCACTATCTACTGCGATCATGCCAGATTGAAGGTGCAGATGACAAGGAATTATTTGCCATCATACATACCTTAGAGACATGGAGTCATTATTTGAGGTCTAATCCCTTTATATTACATTTTGATTATGAGATCTTGAAATACTTACATGGTCAAAAGAAAATTAGCCCCAAACATGCAAAATGGGTAAGCTTCTTATAGTCATTTGTGTTCTTTGTCAAACACTTGGATGGAAAAGAAAATATGGTAGACAATGCTCTTTCTCTAAGGTTTACATTGCTTGTTTTGAAATGTTAAAAGAATTGTATCCTAAAGATGAAGATTTTAGTCATGAATATTGAGCATGTAAAGAAAATGGATATCTAGATGAATTTTTATTCAAACTCAATAAACTTTGTATACCGAGATCAAGTATAAGAGATTTACTTATTAAAGAGGTACATGAAGGAGCTATAACACGACATTTTAATGCTCAAAAGACATTAGAAATACTACAAGAGAATTTCAATTGATTACGCATGATTAAGGGTCTACAACTTATAGTAAACTGATGTGTTATTTGCAAAAAGAGTAAAACAAAAAAATCACAAAGGTTTATATACACCATTACCTGTGCGTAGTCAACTATGGGAAAGAGTTATTATAGACTTTATCTTAGAGTTGCCTAGAACACAAAGAGGTAGAGATTTTATTATGATCATGGTACACAGATTTTCTAAAATGACTCATTTTATTCCATATAAAAAAACTGATGATGCTACATATGTTGCTAGCTTGTATTTTAGAGAAATTGCAAAACTACATGGCATTGCTAAAAGTATTATTTCGAATAGAGATGTTGAGTTTCTTAGTTATTTTTGGAAGACGTTATAGCATATGTTAGGCTCTAAGTTGTTATTTAGTACTTCACGTCATCCACAAACCAATGGAAAAACTGATGTTACAAATCGTACTCTTGGAACTTTGTTGAGAGGATTGGTAAGTACTACAAATTGGGATATTAAGTTAGCTCATGCCGAGTTTGTTTACAATCAAAGTCCTTTAAGTACTACTCGCTCAAGTCCATTCGAGCTTGTGTATGTGGTGAGCTTGCTTACAATCTTTACTTGCTAGTTGATAGGATACCCTTAAGAAAGAGTGAGTTTAAAAATTATGAAGCCAAGGAACAAGTTGAATTCTTTCAAAAGCTTCATCTACAAATCATGGGAAACAAAGAACTAGCCAATGAAAGATACCAAAAGCAAGCACTAATAAACATTTCATTCCAAAGGTATTTTCTCCTAGTAATTTAGTTTGGTTACACTTGCAAAAAGAAATAATTTCTAATCTAAAAACACATAAACTAATGCCAAGAGCAAATGGACTTAAAATCCTTAAAGAATTTGGAGAAAGTGCTTATGAACTTGAATTTCCAAAATCTTATGATGATGTTTCAAGGACATTTAATATTGGTGATTTCTCTCCTTATTATAGCAATGTCAATTTGAGAACAAATTCTTTTCAAGTTGGGGAGAATGATGCAGGAACATCTAGAGATTCTCAAGACAATGACAATTTGGCATACTTGGTTATGGAGCCTATTACAATATTTATCTTTGATGATAATATTAATAATGTGACTAATCTTAACAAGTATAATTTAGGTAATTCTTGCAGGTATGCAACATATTTGCAAGGCGAAGATTAATGCACTACATGATGTCAACATATCTAATATTTTGTATGTTACAAGTTAATACAAGTCAAAGGAAGCTATTATGTGTGGAAGTCAAACTATTAAGTCAAGGAGACCTAGTCATCATTTTTTATGTAAATTAGGACTCTTGTTATTATTTCCATGTATTAATTAGCTATGTTTGTTCGTAATAATTTTTTGCTTGATTCAAGTATTATATACAGGTTAGTACTATACTGCTTTACTAGTTAGTGTGTTAGTTAGCCATGTGTGTATTACCTTGGCTACCTTAGTGTGCTACTTAGCAAACTTATGAATCCCAATATAAGGCATGATCAACACCCTTCGTAACACATGTTGACTATCATTTGAAACCTAAAGCAAGTAATTCAATTGGCTATTTTCTCTTTTTTGTGAGTGAATTTTTCTAACTAAGGCTACTTGAAGTAATCTTAGATAGGATACTTTAAATATATTCTAAGAGAAACATTCCAAGTTAAACTTATTGAGTTCTTCTTTGAATCTTGCTTGAAGATTCATATCATTCTTTAAATCTTTCATGGATCTTGCTTGAAGATTCACATCTTCTTTCCACATTCAACCATTCAGCACCTTCCTTTCCTCCTATATTCGAATCTTTAAAAATTTCAGGAAGAATTCAAACCATAAGGGAGCTAAGACATGGTGGTCGAGGTTGGTGTCATGTCTGCTATTTGTTCCTAGACAGAAATTCCAAACATGGTTGGGAGTGTGATAGATACCTGGCTACCTGCTGCTCAATAACACTTCAAAACACAATTAAGGGATTCAATACAAAGAGAGACTTAGATAAGGAAAGAGACACTGAATAATGAGAATGAGATATGGAAGAATCCAGCCAGGGATCTGAGGTCCTGGAACCTCCCATTAGCCACTGATTCCTTTTCTCCCCTATTCCCACTTTCCTCCCAACGACCCCCCTTCTTAACCTAAGAGACTTGCTGACTCAGCAAGTGCTAATGACAAAAAAAATGGATAACTACTGCTCCTACCAGCCCCCCAACCTAACAGACTTGCTGACTGAGGACATGGCATGAGGAGCTCAAACTGTTAGTGAACAGATCCAAACAGCCCAATCAGAATAAATGACTCGTTTGAGCTTTATATGCCTCATTGGTTGCACACATTTGACATGAACTCAGTACGTCCTATAGATAATCGCACTCTGTTGAGACATATTGTAATGGGCGTGGCTTGGCTTACCAATGTAATCATCACTCTAGGAAAGCCCAGTACAAGAACTTAGTTCATTTATTAGACTCAATTGTTATTACTATGAGAGTTTGGATGTAAAGCTTTTTGAAAATAAATAAAATCTCAATACTTATCAGAAATGGATAAAAGGGAGAGCAAAATATATATGACTTAAAATGCCACCTTAAAACTCAACCATGTAGTTCCACAAGTTCAGCAATGTGATACACTGAAACTTCAGCACATTGACAATCTAAAAACAGGTTGAGTGCTTATGCAAGAGACAATCCACAAAGTCATTAGAGTATAACAGAGCAAAATGATTAACTAAGAAGAACAAAGGGGTAGATTAGGCATATGTTTAATCCGAAAGCCCTAATCGCCCCTCAGCAAAGATTATGTAATATAAATTTATAAGCAAAAGAGAAAATACTTTTTCATAAAATATATACATCAGAATCCAAAAATAGCGTTTTAAATACCAGATCATGCAAGAAACTGACCCAGGAGAAGGTCCAGACACTGGTTTGACAAGTCCAACCAGTTTGAGTGCAATTCGACTGGGTTTTGACAAAAATATACTTAGCCGGACCTCAAATTAAATATCTACATTACAGAAACATGTCACAAACTACTATGCAATTATTAATAATCAATAATCAGAAACGATTGAGTACAATAGTCCACAAAAAGTATTGAGCATGGATCAATAATATAACCATATACACATTATTACAGAAACATAATGCTCGAAAACTGGCACTGACCTCACATTAACACAAACAACTCCCCAATTAATAACAGCACATTTAATTCAATTTGTGTTCAGTAAATTACAGTACTTGTAAATTATGCTGGCCTCAAATAAACAGAAACAGCTTAGAATTCAAGAACCAATTATGAGCAACCTACCCCAACAACAATCAAATACCAACAACAGTCACAGTAAAAATGTAGTGACTAGCAACTAAACTTGAAGTATAAAAATAAAAATAAATAAATTCGTCTCGAAGCGGAAATGGAAAGATTTGAAAACGGTAAAAATGAATAAAAAATTGCAGATTTAAACGTTAGAAATTGAAAGATTAAATTATATACTAAGTGCTGAGAAAGAGAGACAAGTGAACAGCAAGATTTACCGTAGAAATTGAGGAGCCGGTGGTCGGGGCCGGACGGCGTGATGAGTGGTTGGTGGTGACTGCCTGACTGGTGCAGGAAGCGAGCGGAGCGGAGACGGGAGCGACAGACGAAGGCTCTGGAACGAACAGCGAATGCGGAGAGGAGATGAAGTTTTCTTCCGCCGTCGAGTACACTCTGATTTCTCAGAGCAGGGCAGGAGCAGCGATTTTATTTTTTACTTATTTTTTCCCCAAAAGGTGTAATGGGAGAGTGCGAAAAACTAAACTGAATGCATTGCTGGGTAGGGTTTTCTGGTTAATTGACCAAAACCCTGGTTAACTGACCAAAACCCCGAACAAATGGATGGTTTGATAAACGGAATTGAAAATTTGATTATCAACTTAATATCGCATATAACATATTAACATTGTTTTAAAAATTGGTTGGACCAAATAGATATTCAATTTCGATATCTGTTTATTCGATTATTATCCAACGTTGGGCTTACATGTGAACGATACAAATTGGACGCTATCATATCGGTTAAACCCAGATAAACGTAATCGAATTATGTTTAGTTAAGTTGGGCCTAATGTATATGATTGAATGTGGATCCATATGTGTAGAAACTGTAAGAGTCCTGGTTGATGGACCGAACTAGGATGGTCCAATAGATAACAGGTTTGTTATCTATATATATGTGGTTATAGTCCCTAGGTCAGACGTACTTCTCTCCAATCGGTTCCCATCAATCATTGGCAAATAGCGGGCACGTACATGATCTAAAAGACTACAAAACCAACAGTTAGGGTTTCGCATCAGATTCGATGGTACGAGATAAATTTTTTATTATTATGGATTCAGGTTCACTTCCAACTTAATTATATATTGATTAATCTTAATGAATTAATACACAACCATACAATTAATTTCTATCAATTGGTATCAGAGCCAATCAAATACCAACAACAGTCACAGTAAAAATGTAGTGACTAGCAACTAAACTTGAAGTATAAAAATAAAAATAAATAAATTCGTCTCGAAGCGGAAATGGAAAGATTTGAAAACGGTAAAAATGAATAAAAAATTGCAGATTTAAACGTTAGAAATTGAAAGATTAAATTATATACTAAGTGCTGAGAAAGAGAGACAAGTGAACAGCAAGATTTACCGTAGAAATTGAGGAGCCGGTGGTCGGGGCCGGACGGCGTGATGAGTGGCTGGTGGTGACTGCCTGACTGGTGCAGGAAGCGAGCGGAGCGGAGACGGGAGCGACAGACGAAGGCTCTGGAACGAACAGCGAATGCGGAGAGGAGATGAAGTTTTCTTCCGCCGTCGAGTACACTCTGATTTCTCAGAGCAGGGCAGGAGCAGCGATTTTATTTTTTACTTATTTTTTCCCCAAAAGGTGTAATGGGAGAGTGCGAAAAACTAAACTGAATGCATTGCTGGGTAGGGTTTTCTGGTTAATTGACCAAAACCCTGGTTAACTGACCAAAACCCCGAACAAATGGATGGTTTGATAAACGGAATTGAAAATTTGATTATCAACTTAATATCGTATATAACATATTAACATTGTTTTAAAAATTGGTTGGACCAAATAGATATTCAATTTCGATATCTGTTTATTCGATTATTATCCAACGTTGGGCTTACATGTGAACGATACAAATTGGACGCTATCATATCGTTAAACCCAGATAAACGTAATCGAATTATGTTTAGTTAAGTTGGGCCTAATGTATATGATTGAATGTGGATCCATATGTGTAGAAACTGTAAGAGTCCTGGTTGATGGACCGAACTAGGATGGTCCAATAGATAATAGGTTTGTTATCTATATATATGTGGTTATAGTCCCTAGGTCAGACGTACTTCTCTCCAATCGGTTCCCATCAATCATTGGCAAATAGTGGGCACGTACATGATCTAAAAGACTACAAAACCAACAGTTAGGGTTTCGCATCAGATTCGATGGTACGAGATAAATTTTTTATTATTATGGATTCAGGTTCACTTCCAACTTAATTATATATTGATTAATCTTAATGAATTAATACGCAACCATACAATTAATTTCTATCAATTGGTATCAGAGCCTGCATGCTTAATTCATTGAGATATAATTTTTTTTAATTCATATTCGGTTTCTTTTTTGTTGTTGTTGCCCCATTTTTGTTCCATATCAGATTTCCTCTATTCATATCTGTATCCACGGATTGATATACTTGCCCTGTATATGAGTATTAATATATGCTCTTAATCACCCTTTGTTTCGGTGGCCATTCAACAAAAAAAAGGGGGTTGCGGCAGATTTGGAGACCTGCGGCAGATGCATGCCTTGCACCATTTCTTTTTTTTTCTTCCTTTTATCGATAGGGTTGGCTCAAGCAATTAACAAAAAAAAAGTAAGGAGGGTTGCGGCAGCAGGTGCTGCCTGACTGCCTCACACCCTCTCCTTTTTGTCGAGGTGTTTGGCCCAACTTTTTTAACAAAAAAAATTAAAGAGGGTTGCGACGGCAGGTGTTGCCTGACTGCCTTGTACCCTCTCCTTTTTGTCGAGGCGTGTGACCCAGCTTTTTAACAAACAAAAAAAAGGAGGTAGGGTTGTGGCGGCAGGTGTTTCTCGTAGCTTTTTTGTTTCTTTTGTGTCAATAAGTTTAGGGATGGCCAATAGCAAACAAAAAAAAGGAGGTAGGGCTACGGCAGACCGACGTAGCTTGGAATGGACCAGGCTGCATTTTTTTTTCTTTTGGTTAGCTGGCTTGTCTAGTAGCTGTGTATTGTGGGCCGAGAGAAGGATTGGGTGGGTTGTTGGGTCATCGACGAGTTTGGCCTAATAGCTCACACACACACACACACACACACACACATATATATATATATATATATTACTGATAAATCCTTATGTTGAGCCAATTTAGCGTTAGGCCTACGGTTATGTTTTCTATGGCCCAATTTTCCTTTTACACTATTTGGACTTATAGTTTAGGGCTTATATTTGAGTGTATTATTACATTAAAATAATAACAATACATAATCGACTTAATTAATTTTTTTTAATTGGATATCAAGTTCATTTTCTTTTATTCCAATTAAAATTTCATATGGGGCTATTTATGTGCGTTACTTGAAATTTATGCAAATAAAGCTAGATTTGATATTGTTGTATATATATTAAATCTAAATAAGGTTGGTCCAAATATTATAGGTCCAAATTTATGAAATAAAATTAAGGGATCAATTCATTTAAATGATTGATTGTCTAATATTAATAGATAAGCTAGTTGAAATAATATGTCACCAAAGTGACATCTTTTATAAAAATTGGTTTATCGAACATTTTAGATGTTTGTGCATATATATCTATTCGTGCGGTTATTCAGTCAGTCCAAAGGAAGACAAATATCTGGCAGATTTTCATATGCACGTGTCATAATAAATACGTGACGATTATTTGATTGCTATGTGTACAATAAGCCAATCCAAAGATAGGCTTATTATTTGACAGGCCTTATTATCAGTATTTGATTATTGCAACAAGAATACCACTTGCAGTTAATATTATTGTCCAAAGACTTGATATTAATGTTGCGCCGATTTCTTGTGATGGGATCACCAATATTTAATTCATTGATTATTTAATTATGTGAATTATTTTTGTGAGCATGAATATTTATTTATGTTTATGTTTTTTGTACAGCCATGTCTACTACTACTATATCTACTAACTTAAACTCTATTCACATACTGAACAGGAATAACTTTAAGGAATGGAAGGACAATGTTATCATTGTCCTTGGCTGCATGGATCTGGATCATACACTTAAGCTTCCGAAATCTGCTGATCTGACAGCTGAAAGTACCTCTGATGATAAGAGGAACTTTGAGAAGTGGGATCGGTCGAATCTCATGAGTCTAATGATCATTAAGTGCAGCATTCCGAAAACCTTTAGGGGTAGTGTGTCTGAGGACATCACCAACGCTAAGAATTTCCTAGCCGAAATTGAGAAACGTTTTGCAAAAAAATGATAAGGCAGAAACAAGCACTCTCTTGCAGCGCTTGATTTCAATGAAGTACAAAGGCAAAGAAAATATAAGAGAGTACATAATGGAAATGTCCAACATTACTTCGAAACTGAAAGTGCTAAAGCTTAAGTTATCAGATGATTTGCTCGTGCACTAGGTGTTGCTTTCACTTCCTACACAATTTAGTCAGTGTAAGGTCAGTTATAACTGTCAAAAGGAGAAATGGACCCTCAATGAACTCATTTCTTATTGTGTGCAAGAAGAGGAAAGACTGAAGCATGACAGGACTGAAAGTGTTCACTTAGCCGGTACCTCTAAGGGCAAGGGCAAGAAAAGAAAGGACGAAGTTGCTCCTAAAGGTCCAGTTCAAAAGAAACAACAGAAGGAAAATGATAATTGCTTCTTTTGTAATAAAACTGGACATGTAAAGAAGGATTATCCTAAATACCACGCTTGGCGTGCAAAGAAATTTACAATCCTTACTTTGATCTATTATGAGATTAATTTAGCCTCAGTACCTAGAAACACTTGGTGGTTAGATTCTGGAGCTACTACTCACATAAGTGTTTCTATGTAGGGTTTCCTAAACTGTCGAAAGCTAAGTGATGGCGAAAGATACATCTATGTGCTACCACCAAACCCTAGACATGCATTAATCGCTCCCTTTACACTTATCCTCCAATTCTACTCCACATCTCACTCTAGGGTTTTATCCCGAAACCCTAATTTAGGCCTTAACAACTCCTCTTACTCCACCTCACATCACCCAAATCATTTCAACACTCCACACATTACAAATCATCGAACCCATTCCCATAATTACACCTTAATCACCCAAAATACATGATACAACAGAAACCCTAAGCAGCAACATCAAACCCTAATCAACCACCACAAACCCAATTAACCTCAACAAACCATAATTCAGTCTCCTCCATACCCAGGTAATGCTCTACGTACTATCTTTCACCCAAGGTGTTTAAACGGCCAAACAACGCTTATATTATGTTCCCTACATCCCAAATCAACTTTCCACACATACATTTCATACCCATGCAGACATTAACCTCCACATGCAAACCTTCAAACTTCTTCATGCAAACCCTAAATTCAATCAACACAAAACCAAAGATTCACCCATTCCAAACCTAAATTCAAGCCATATAAAACCCAAAGATTTGTCCATACCGAACCCTAAATTCAATCCATACCAACCCAAGTATTCATCCTTACCAAATCCTAAATTCAAACCATAGAGATTCTTCCATACTAAACCCTAAATTCAAGCCATAAAGATTCTTCCACATAAATCGTAAATTAGAATCTCCCAAGGAAAACTATGAATTGAATTCCCCAAAGTAAATCATAAATTAGATTCCTCCATATAATATCATAAACTACATTTTCCCAAATAACATCATGAATTAGATTCTCCCAAACAAATTATAAATTAACTCTCCCAATCAAATCATAACTTAAATTCTCCCATATAATATTATAAGTTACATTCTCCCAATTAGCATCATAAACTAAATTCTCCCAAACAAAACATAATTTAATTCTCCCAATCAATCATAAATTAAATTCTCCCATATAATATTATAAATTACATTCTCCCAAATAACATCATAAACTGAATTGTCCCAAACAAATTATAAATTGACTCTCCCAATCAATTATAAATTAGATTA
The DNA here is from genome assembly GCA_030549775.1 of Tamarix chinensis. Taxonomy (NCBI): domain Eukaryota; kingdom Viridiplantae; phylum Streptophyta; class Magnoliopsida; order Caryophyllales; family Tamaricaceae; genus Tamarix; species Tamarix chinensis. Next base: position 44,631,064 of record CM060173.1, on the reverse strand, counting down.
TTCCTTATAAAACCATAAATTGAAGTCAACTCGCTTCCCTTAGTCAACTTCTTTCCCCATCCTCCTTTTCATCCATTCTCCCACACAAACCACATCAACATTCTATCATACATGTCTTACGGGATCACAATACATATCATCATACGTAAATAATACAAATGCCATACAAAACATACTTCGACTTCACGCCATACCATATACAACATAATTAATAATCATAAGCATAGAATACATAGCATATGAAAAACATAATGCATATAAGCACACAAACGGCCTTAGCACTCCTTACCTAATACGACACCGGTCTTGGAGCACGTTCCTACGCCTCCTTAGGGTTTTGACACATTTTACCTATTATGAGAGAAAACCTAAAATTAGACTCTCTCCTATCAAAATAATATTAAAAACTAATTTAATATAAGGATATATTTTTTTATGAAATAATAATAATAAAAATACCAAAATAATATCAGTATTAATATTAGTAGGAATAATAAAATAGTAGAAAAATGATAAAGAGGCATTACTCAAAAATAAAGTGAAATAAGGGATTTAGACCCTTCACCAAAATAATACTAAAAATATTATTTGTAAAATAAATAACCCAATTCAGAGATGATAATAATAATAATAATAATAATAATAATAATAATAATAATAATAATAATAATAATAATAACGACAACAACAACAACATTATTAACAACACTAATGTTAAAATATTTGTATTAATAATAATAAATAATAATAATGGAAATTATAAATATAAAATAATAATAATAATAATAATAATAATAATAATAATAATAATAATAATAATGATGATGATGATACTTTTAACATTTTAATATTAATAATAGTCAATATAGAAATAATAAGAAAATAATAATAAAATCGAATTAAAATATATTATGATTCAGCCCTCAACATAAATAATAATAAAATATTAATACTAATAATAATAATAATGAATATTAAAATATAAATATTAAGAATAATAATAATATTATTTATATGTAAATAATTGAAATAAAATAATTTAAGGGTTATAAAAAAATAGGAAAAATAGCTGGGAGGTTCTAGGGTTCAACCAAATGTTGGTGGGGACTGGCGGCACCGGCGGTGGCGCACGTCGGTGGCGGCGTTGGCCGGAAAAAGAGAGGAAAGAAGGGAAAGTTGCATGCTGGGAACAAGAGGGAAGAATTAAAATGGGAGCTGGGGTGTTTTGAGTTCCCCAGAAGGATAGGGACAGAATAAAGGTGGTGGCGCAGCCAAAGGTGGTGGCCGAATGGAGGAGAATTAGAAAGAGAGAGGAGGAGAGGGAGAAAAAGGAAGATAAAGGCATGGGGAGATAAAGCAGGGTCTGCAGCACCGAATGAGAGGAGAAAGAAGCGGCTTTAGCGGCGGAGGAGGTGGCTAAGGGCGGCGCGAAGGGTGGCGGGGCAGAAAACAGGGTTCATCGGGAAGAGGACTTCGCACAGCTAGAAAATTCTATGCAGGGAGAATCAAGGGTGATGAATGGTTTTGTTATCTAGAGGGAGATGCAAGGAATACACAGGTGGCCAGAACGGGCGACAAAGTTGGCCAGAGGCGGAGGACGAGACGTCTAAAGGAGAGGCGGTGGCAAGGTCGGATTCTAGGTTGGGGGGTTCAAGAGCTCGATACAGAGCTGCTTACGAGGGTATTTATAGGGAAAATAAAATAGGGTAGGGTTCTTTGGGCCGACTAGTAGATAAGGAAGGTAGGGTTCAGGTCGCCGGAGGCAACGTTTGGCCGGCGCCAGCAAATCGGGCATGGGTGTGCGCAGGAGAGAGAGGGGGGGGAAAATCACGCGAGAAATGGAGAGTTAGTTGGTTCAAGAGGGACGGCGATTCAGAGGGAAGAAATAGGGATAAAAACGGCCGGTCAAAACGACCGCAACCGACGGCGAAAAACCAGGGGCGAGCGGCGGTGTAGGTGCTGGTCGACGTCGGGGCTGGCAGGCGCGAAGGAGGAAGAAGACAAGGTTGGGTCGGGCGGTCGGTGATGGAAAGAAAAGAAAAAGAAAGGTAGCGAACCAGACCGGGCACGAGGGAGGGATACTTTAAATGAAACACAGGGTTTCAATAGGAAATAAAGAAAACCGCTGTGCATCAAGGGGCGGAAGAAGGAGGCAACGACGCGCGCTAGGTTGGGCCGAAGGAAAGGAAAAATGAGAAGTGGGCCGCAGGAGAGGCATCCCGAACGAGGAGAAGAAGAAAAAAAAAGAAAAAGAAAAGAAGAAGAAAAATTAATATTTAAATCCTATTTTAGTCCAAATTAGGATTTTTAAAAAGATTTTCCATAAATTCATTTTTAATTAGCAAAACACCCTAATTTTATCCAATTAAATTATTTATAAAATTAATATTAATTTGAAACTATTTTCTCCTTCTTATTTTAAATAAAATAATTTATTTAATTTATTTTCAAAATAAAATGCTTAATTAGCTAAATTACCCAAATTCTTTTATAATAAAAATTACTTATAAATTTCTTCTTGATTTTCCCTAATTAATTCAATTTAAAATAAATATTAAAATAAATATCCTTTAAATGTAATTTATAAAATTAGAAATTTTCGAGGCATTTCATAGATTCTCCCATGTAAGACCATAAGTTAGATTCTTCCACACAAAACCATAACTTAGAATCGCCCATATAAACCATAAATTATATTCTCTCACACAAAACCATAAAAATCATAAATCATATTCTCCCACACGAAACCATAAAAATCATAAATTAGATTCTCCCACACGAAACCCTAAAATTCTCCATTTTATTCTTCCACTCATGAACAGTTAAAATAATTAGGTCAACTCACCTCCCTTGATCAACCTCTTTACCCAGCCTCCTTTTTCATTCTTTCTCCCACACAAAACACATCAACTCCCTCACATGCATGTTTTACATGATCACGATATATATCATTGCATATACATAATACACATGCAATGTAAACACACAAAACATACTTCAATTCCATGACATACCATATACGGCATAAATAATGATGATAAATATATTATACATAACATGCGAAACACATAATGCATATAAACACACAAAAGGCCTTAGCACCCCTTACCTGAAACAACACCGGTCTTGGAGCACGCTTCTACTCCTCCTTAGGGCTTTGAATAAATAATAACATACTAATAAAAATAACATTAATGAAATTCTAACTTTGCTAAAGATATATAAATAATATAAATACTATACAAGTTGATAATATAGGGTTAAATACTTTACCCTAATAATAACAATGATACTAAAAATAATATCAATGAGAATATAAATAAGAATAATACTAATAGTAACAATACTAATGATAAAAGGGACATTATTCAAAAACAAAGTAAATTAAAGGCTTCGACCCCTTTTCCAAAATAATACTAATAATAATATTAGTAAGATAAATAACAAAATTTAGTAGTAGTAGTAGTAGTAGTAGTAGTAGTAGTAGTAGTAGTAATAATAATAATAATAATAATAATAATAATAATAATAATAATAGAAAAAATAATAGTAAAGTAGTTGTAATATTAATAATGAAATAATAATAATAGTAATTTGAAATAGTAAAAATAAAAATAATTATAATTATAATAATAACATATCAATATTAATAATAGTAATAATGGAAATAATAAGAATAATAATAAAATCGAATAAAAAAACGTAACAGGGCTCTGCCCTCAACATAAATAATAATAAAACCATTAATACTACTACTAATAATAATAATTCATATTAAAAATATAACTATGAATAATAATAATAATAATAATAGTATTTATATCCAAATAAATGAAATAAATTAATTTAAGGCCTATAAAAATAGGGAAAAGGGTTGAGAGGGTCTAGGGTTCAACCTTAGGCTTGCAGGGATAGGCGGCACTGGCGGTGGTGCACGGCGGTGACGACGATGGCCAAAAAGGGAGAAGCAAGAGGGAAAAGTTGGATGCTTGGAAAAAGATAGGGAGAATTAATGTGGGAGTAGAGGTGTTTATAGTTGCCTAGGAGGAGAGGAATAAAATAAGGGCGTTGGCACAACCAAAGGTTGCAACACACGGCGGTGATGGTGGTGGCTGAATGGGAGAGAAGAAGAAAGAGAGAGGAGGAGAGGGAGAAAGAGGAAAAGAGAGGTAGGGGAAGGTAGAAGGTGATGTGCATAACATTTTAGAAGGTGAAAGAAGCGGCGACAACGGCGAAAGAGGTGATTAAAGGTGGTTCGAAGGGTGGCGGAGACAGAAAAATAGGTTGATTGGGAAGAGGACTTCGCACAGCTGAGGCGGCTTGTGTAGGAAGAATCAAGGGAGATGGATGATTTGGTTAGCTAGAGGGAGGTTCAAGGATGAGTTTGGTGGCCATATATGGTGGTGACGTTAGCCGTAAGCGGCGAACGAGGCGTCTAAAGGGGCGGCGATGAAAAGGGAAAAATTCTGGGTAAGGAAATCAAAACTCAAAACAGTGTAGATTATGGGGGTGTTTATAGAGTTAGAGGGGAGGCTAGGAATCTGTGGGTCGTTGAGAGAGTTGGCCAAGTAGGGTTATGGTCACCGGCGGTGTCTTATGGCCGGTGGCAGCAAATCTCGGGCAGGGGAATGTGCAAGAGAGGGGGAGAGGATCACGCGATAATAGGGAGAGTTGGGTTGGTCCATGTAGTCACTGAAACAGGCGGAAGAGAAAGGGAGGAAAAGACCAGTCAAATCAAGCGAGATCACCGGCGAAAACCAAGGCGTGGCGGAGTTGTGTGGCGTTGGGCAGGTGCGAAGGAGGAAGAAGAAGATGGGGGCTGGGTCGGGAATTTGCGAAGGAAAAGAAAGAAAGAAAGAAGAGGAGGCAGGCAAACCGGGATCGACCGGGGGGAGGTTTAAATGGAACACCGAGTTTTGGTGGCAAAGGGATCAAAACACGACGTGGCAGGGTGAAAGGAAGGAGGCCGCACGAGCTGGGTTGGTTGAAGGAAAGAAACATAAAAGGGAACTGGGCCACTGAGACATGCGCAGTTCAGGGATTAAAAGAAAGAGAAAAAGAAAAAGAAAGAAAAAGAAAGAAAAAGGAAGAAAGAAAAAGGGAAAAAGGAAAAATAATTAGATTGGGTATTTAAATTAATTAAAGTATTTGGGTTATTTAAAAACAATAATATTTAAATAAAATAATATTTAAATCCCTTTTTAGGCTAAAATAGGAATTTTAAAAGATTTTTCATAAATTCCATTTTAATTAGCAAATCGCTTTAATTTTCTTCAATTAAATTATTTATAAAATTCATATTAATTTGAAACTATTTTCTCCTTCTTATTTTAAATAAAATAATTTATTTAATTAATTTCTAAAATAAAATCCTTAATCAGCTAAAATACCAAAATTTCTTCAAATTAAAATACTTGTAAATTCCTTCTTAATTTGCCCTAACTAATTCCCTTTTATTTTAATAAAAATAACTTATTTAATTAATTTTCTATAATAAAATATTATTTAATAATGAATAATAAAATTAGAATTTTCGGGGCATTTCAGATAGTTTATAGAGACAGTCATAATTAGTTTATATTGTGGGAGGCTTTGATTCTTATCAATATATAGAATGATAAAAGCCATGTGAGGGTGATTTGTCCTTAAATAATGTATTCCATGTAAAATTGTGTGAAAGGTAAGTGTTTGGTCCTTGAATAATGTCAGATGTGGTAGATGGTTTTCAATAATATAAATCATGTGAGGGTGAAATATAGATTATTTATCGTGTAATCATGAAGGTGGCATATGCTAATCAATAATGGAAGCCTTGTTAAGACAACCATAACATGTGATCAAGAATGATAAATTCTTTCTCCTTTAATTTTTGTAGACTTGAAATAATAGACTAAATGTTTTAAAAACTGATTAGTGAAACCATGGAAATCTACATCCATGATATGCTTGCCAAGTCTCTAAAGTTTAACCAATACCTTAACTACCCGAGTCAGTACTTCTAGGTACTCCAATATTACCATATGAAGCTCAACCCAATAAAGTATTCCTTTGACATTATGTTAGAAAAGTTAATCAAATATCTAGTTACTAAAAAAGGGATGAAGGACCTTGAATAGATCAATGCCATTTTCAACATCTTATCTTTGACATTTGTAAAATATGTACAGAGGTGCATCAAAAGGCTTGTTGCACTCAACCAATTTATCTATAGGTATTTTGAAGGGTGCTAACTATTTTTTGATGAATTGAAGAAAAGTAAATATTTTGATCAAGCTATAGAATATGAGGAGGGGTTGCAATAATTCATTATTTTTCCAACCACCTCTCCACTTTTATCCAAATTGATTAATGATGAATCCTTGTACAACTACCAAGAAGTGTCTGAGACCATAGTTAGTGCAACTTTGTTAAGAGAAGAACAGAGGCAACATATTCTATTATATTTAAGAGCAACACATTACTATACCTAAAGAATCATTATAAAAAGTTAGAAAAGTTGGCACTACATCTTGAAAGCTGAGATTGTACTTTCAATACCACTTGATCATGGTAGTAACAAGCTACCTTCTCTACAACATATTTCATAAGCCATATGCTTTTAAGAGACTATTCATACAAGCCATCAAGCTCAATGAGCACAACATCATCTATCACACGACAACCATCATTAAGTCATAAGTATTGGCTAAAATTATTGTTCATTTTACTCCTAACTATATCACCCTAAAATTTACTACTCATTTTTTTCAACAGAAGCGTAAATAACAGTATAGTGGGTGTTTCCACTGTACTCGACATAATTCCTGCTCACCATAATATCCTTACATCAAATATAAGGAAAATTAATTAACATTTGAAACACGGTAAAACATGGAAAAAGATAGATTCATAAACTTAAATAAGATTTTGGAGGTAATGTTCAAGCATAATATCTAAAATTCATTAAAGGGATACACTACAGACTAAGAGTCTCAAAAGTTATTTAAACCAAAAGCAATAATTGGATAACATAACTCTACCTCCTAAGACCCAAATATAACATAGTCACTCCTCATCAAGTCGAGCATCATACGTAGTAAAGTCATCTAATGGGTTGTCGTTAACTTGTATAAACTCATTTGGCCCCCTCTACTTGTGGGAATGAGTAGATCTTATAAAAATGATGATCAATACACTACATAATGAGTAAGGTAACAATACAATTGTAGTAGGGTTACATTGATGACATAAGGTCATAGTGAATAATGAGTATCCATAATGATTAAACATAATACGATGTAGAAGAACAACTAAATCAGAATTCCAACATACCCATTTATTATCTACATTGAGTTCGGGTCCACTATTCTTAATTAGTAGAGCAGACTGAAACACTTCCTAGGAAAAAAGGGTCCTAGCCACTATAATTACATAGGTGGAATGTATACAACACCTCCTAGGGATACTAACCATTATTATTAAATCATTGGAATGATCTGAAGAATTTTCTAAGGTTAAATGCCACTATTATTAACAAAGGAATATAATACAACTTAACATAATAATTCTAAGCACATAAAACACAACCACATACATACCAAGACATCCTCGAAGAAAAAAGGTCATATTTCTATTAAGGAACCCTAATTTTATAAGATAAACACAACTTCTCCTATAATACTCATTTTACAACCAAATTTAGTATACATACCTAAAATATTATTATTGAAAAGACATCTAAAAATCAAGTTCTAACTTCAATGTGTTACATATGTGATAATATCCTACCTCTAGGTTATTATTCATAAATTCCTATGAAACCCTAATTTTATAATTGAGGCATAACTTTTCCCATAAGTCTTATATGCACCAATTTTAATATACATTCCTAAAGTGCTAGTATTTTGAACTACCCAAAACATTAAAATACTAGATATTCCACTCTATACCAATATTGACTAATTTACCCTTAAAATATCCCAAAATGTCCACATTTCACAAAAAAAAAAAAAAACTACGAGTCCTAAGATGAATGGCTTTCAACCTCCAACATATATCCTCATAAAAATACTTAATCATAAGTGATTATGTGTGTGTGTGTGTGTGTGTGAGAGAGAGAGAGAGAGAGAGAGAGAGAGAGAGAGAGATACGATAATCATAATTTAATTTAGATAAACAAGTCATGCCAACTTTCTTAACTTAGAAAACCATACTTAACCACTAATATACATAATCACATGCTTTCACATTTTCTCACCCATTTATCATACAACACAACATGTCATACAGAAAAATCAACAAAACTATATTATTCATATAATAATACCAAGAATGAGATTTTATACAAATAAATACACTATATATAAAATCCTAGTTACGATGAATATCTTTATAAAAAATGTTACTAGTCTCTAAGCACAAATAACCTTCAAATGCGTCATTTGAGACCACCAAAAAATAACCTAATAATCAAGGATAAAATGATTTTAGAATTAAATAAATTAAACAAGGAACATTTAAGGTAGATGAGGATGGAAAATGGACCAATCAAAGCAAATCAAGTCACATAAGGCTTAAAGTAGCTATGACAGAAGTTGGTGTAGCAAGAAGGGGTGTGATATCAACTTGTAACACACCTAGGGAGATTTTTACTTCAACTTGTGATGTAACTAGGGTGTTTTTGGTGTGGGTTATTGATGATGGGGGTGGTGGTTTGGCATATTTTCTTGACATGATATGTGGTGGTTTGGTGTGGGTTTATGATGTATTTAAGGTGGTTGTTGCATGAAGCATCAATGTAAGGGAAATATGGATGGTGGAGTTTGAGGGGTATAAATGATGGTTGTGTGCATGGGAATGCGACACAATACGTGGTGGTGGAGTGTGGAATTTCAGCACAGCTAAGGTATAGTTATGGAATGATGAAGGTCACGTGACGGTTTGTTGTAACTAAGCTATTTATTGTGTGAAGTGTTAACATAGGAAAGGGGTGTTTAGTTTGGGCTTATAACGCAACAAATACTAAGTTTTATGAGGTTGTATCAAATAATCAAAGCCCTATTAGATGAAAATGACAATTGAAACACTTATGAGTTGAGGGAAGGAAGATGGAGTTAGGGGAGAGTTTATGTGGATTGTAAAAAATGTTGTAAGAAGGGAGATGGTTGCATTTATAGGAGATGAGGGGAAAAGCATGAAAAATTAGGGTGTCGAAGGTGCAAGGTCGGGGGAGTTTGACATGGGTTTGGTCCTCTTAACAAAGGCTAGGGTAAGGATGATAATGAGATGTGGCTTCTACGGTTATAGGGAAAGTGAGGCACAAAAGGAGAAGGTGAAGGTATATGTGGATGGGAAGGGAAGGGGAAAAGGTCATGTAATATGGGCATACATGGCCTAAAGAAGTAAAAGGAGAAAGGGAGATTGGGACGAGGAGAAGGAAAAAGAAAAAAGAAAATAGAAAAGAGAATAAGGATAAAGAAAACTGGAAAAGAAATTTTAAGGCTAAGATTATGATTGTATAAATTTAATATTAGGGATTTAGGGTAAAAATAATTTATTAATCATCTAGGGTTAGGTTAAAACTTTGTCCTCTTCCTTGAAAGCATCATTGAAAAATCTCTAATTTTCATAGCTCTTCTGTCAACTCTAAGCTACCCTCATCCTATCCTAAATCAACTAAACATACTAAGTCATCTCATTAATTATCTCCAACCTAAGTATAAAGTCTCACTAATGTTGCTCTAACATAAAGTTGCTTTAAAACCAGTGTCCATATAGTACCTCAAAAGGTGTCATTCTTTTATTAGCATGATAGCTATTGTCATACAAGAACTCCACCAAATATAAAATATCTTCCCAACTCCCTTATAAATCCAAAATACGAGATCGTAGCATGCCCTCAAGTATCTGAACCATCTTCTCAATCCATCCATCTATAGTTGGGTAAAAGGTGATACTCATCCTAACACTTTTATCCATATATTCTTGCAACTTCCTTTAGAAGTGCAAAAGAAATCTCAAATCCCTATTAGAGGCTATGTCTATATGTGAATCATGCCTGCTCACCACATATATCATGGAATTATTGACTAACCAATCCATGATCTAGGTCAACTTGATCAATATAAAAACTACTAATCTAGTTGACCAGTCAATGATGACCCAAATTGAATTGCATACGTGGCGAGTCCTTGGTAGTATGCTCACAAAATCCATGGAGATGGCGTCTCACTTCCATCTTAGAGCATCTAAAGGCTAGCCCAATATTATAGGTCTATGATGCTCTATATTTACCTTTTGATAGGTCAGAAATCTCAATACAAACTCCACTACCTCTCACTTCATGTAAGGCCACCAATAAATCCGCTTAAGGTCTTTGTACAACTTATCCCTTCCAAGGTGAATAGAATAAGGAGTATAGTGATCCACTTCCAAAATTTGGCACTTCAAATCAATATAACTCCAGGGTACACACCAATGACCCTTATAGAAAATGCTACCATCCTCATGAATCTGAAAGCTCTCGGCTCGATCATCTTATATCTTCTTCCAAATCCTTTAAAGCTTCATATCCCTATGCTGCCTAGCTCGAATCTCATCAAAAAAAAGTCAGTGTAATATTCAAATCACTCATCCTGACCTCCAAATCACCCTATTGAATCAAATCTATCCACATCTCACCAAGTTCCTCAAGCAATCTATTAACCAACACACAAGAACTCAAGAAGTGTGATGTTTTCCTACTTCAGGCATTTACAATGATATTGGTATAACATCCCAAATATTTGTTTAGCCTAATCCCACATCATTAGCACCCTAACTTGATCCCAATCTCAATAAATCTTACTTTAGCCTTAACCCAACTTCTTAAATCCTAAAACCTTAACCGAATTCGAAACCTTAACTCGAATAAATTATAATTCGTAAACTGAAATAAAAACTAGATAAAATTTCTAGAAATCCTAATTACTTTTGGCTAATCTAAAACACCTGAACTAATCCCTCTAACCCTTTATCTTTTTCCTTTTTATTTATCCTTTCTCCCATTAAACCAAGCTACAATATTTGAATTTTTTTGCAACTTGCCTTGCAACTTACATTTCTCGTTTGCAGCTATATCATCTCCCATCATCCATCACCCATCAACATTTCTTCTCTTTTTCTTCTTCTCCTTCTGCTTCTCATATCTTTACCGATTTGCACCTCCACACATGGACACCCTGCCATTATTATTATTATTATTATTATTATTATTATTATTATTATTATTATTATTATTATTATTATTATTACCCTTACGTAATGCGTACACACAACCATCCCCATCACCTACCATTGTTCCCAACACTTAACCATCATTTCCCTACACCACAAATCACATGTCTCCCCTCCTCTACTTTTTTTTCCTTGATTCACTCCACACATGCACATCTTCCCACACACACACACACTACACACTCTCCTTTCCGCCTCTTTGTTTTACTTACACTCTGCCATTTTATATCCAAAACTACCACACAAGCTTCTCTTTCCTTTCTTCTCCTTCTTCCCTTATTCTTCTCATGTGGTAGTGCCCTATTTTGCACGACCGAACCACCCATTCCACCACTGTGCACCACCACAACCACCACTAACTGCTGAACACTGGTGGGCCAACCACCCAAGGTCACCCAACCTTCCCTAACACTATCGTTGACCATTGCCTCTTTTCCCTTCTTCTTCTCCTTGCTTGTTGTATTTTTAATAAATGCACGGCCTGTGCACGGCCGTGTAACATAAAAATTTTCTATCACACACACGTGTAACCTAGCATAGCCTGCCCATGCACCCTTGCACACTAGGGAATGATTGAAACACACACCTATGTGCATCTGTTCTACTTGCAATATATTTGCCTCGTGATTGAGCATGGCCTTGCCACTTCACACTGCCTGGCATTGCTCAATTCTTCCTCTCAACCTGGGTGTGCACTACCTACAGCATAGCCATGCATCCCTTATTTTTCGATCGTACACCCCTCTTTTCACCCCCAAACCTTGTCTAAACACCACCAAAATTTTACCATAGCTCCACTACACATTCTACTACACGTCCACACAATTCAAGCTCCCATTTGACTATAGTTATTCCTATTTTTACACTCTTTACCTTAATTTCTCCTTTAGCTAAACTCTTGGAGCGTAACCATAGATTTTGTTGTTTTTTGTAGGTGGTATTCCAGTATCTTTAGAGGAGGAAGTTTAGGATTTACTTGCTTATAACTTGTTATTCTATTTGGTAAGCAAATTATTCGATGTTTAAGGTTTTGTGTTGATTTCTTGATGGTTATGTGTGTTTTTCATGATATTGTTGATATATGATATAACATATGTTAATCATGATATTTTATGATGATATGAATATTATGTTGAAAGGAAGTGAGAATGGGTGAGAGGTACCATTATGATTTTTTTGTGATAATGTCATAATTGTAGAAATACATCCTATGGTATAAAATATAGGCTAGATAAACTTTGGTAAGTGGACATAAGTATTTTTATGAAGTATTATGATAATTGGTGGATTTGGAAAATAATGTGCGTGGAAGGTGCAAGATTTTATAAAATAAAGGTTATTATTTGTGCCTAAGGGTAATTTGGCCATAATGGGGTAATAAGAAAATTTTGGTATTTTATGTGTTAGGTGGACTAAAATATGATAATGATATCATGAGGAATGCTAGGAAGTATTATTTTTGTTTTGGAGTCCTTTAATGAATTAAGGGTTAATTTAGGCCTAATATCTTGTAATGATAATATCATTATTCCATTTGTAAAATCTAGAAGTTATTTGGATTCTTTTTACATTATTAAGGATTAGTCTTATGAAGTTATCCATTGGAATTGGCAATCTTGTAAATTTCATGAGAGGTGTTATGACAAATCTATGGAATTAGGGTTTTAGAGATTTTCTGTGAGTAATACATTAGGATAGGATTATTTTGTATGGGAACTATACCGTGCATTATGGGTATGAAAATAATGATGATATTAGAGATTGACTTATTATAAAAAATGGATGAATAATCAATATGGGAGGATGATTGCCAAAGGGTGTGTAATTAGTGTTTAAAAGGATGTGAGAACTTTGACCTGTGTTATGTATATATATATATATGCTTTAATGTGTTTGATGACTGAGAATCAATCTTGAATAAAATACTAATCACTTAAAGTGAAAGAGAACATGAGTAGGGCTAATGTGATCTCTCTCTCTCTCTCTCTCTCTCTCTCTCTATATATATATATATATATATATATGTATGTATGTATGTATGTATGTATGTATGTATGTATTCTTGTTCCACAAGAGATAATAGTGGCTCAGAAGTGATTTGCCCCAATGATGTGAATCCTATGAATTTATATTTAAGTAATTTTGAAATTTGTTGTGAATTAATTACTTACAATTGTTTGTCTTATTTGTTGAATTAATAGGAGAATATTGTAGCATATGGATTCTGTGGACTTGGGCATAATTGCTGAGCAGTGCAGAATATGTTTGGAGTGTACAGATTATGTAATTTTTATTAAATATTATGTAATCCCATATGATGCATTCGTCGGTCGGAATGGGCTAATGGGAATTAGGACGGTTGTATAATCCGCCACCCGGTCCTTAAATTGGACTAGCTAGATTGTGGATTAATCAATCCTTACTGACCATGATTAGCTATAGTTGTTTTAGCTGATGGGAAATTAAGCCTTAAGCTTAATTGTATTTTGGGTCGTTTTGGTGTTGTTTGGATTTGGGCTGGTCGACACCTTATTATTTTGGCCCAAAAAGTCTGTCTCGCCATCCAAGCAGGCCTGTGTCGTTCGTATGTATTTTTGTATCATATACGGCTTTTGTGTACACACATATATATGCTGAATACAATGTAATACGGGACACACTTGATAGAAATTAAATCAGTCGATATTTTCTCAATCTCTCTCGACTTCTTCTCTCTCTTGGTGATTCTCTCTTTCGCTTCTTCTCTGGTTCTGTCTCGTTCTCATCTTGATCGATCTTGATCTTTCACCTTCTAAATTCAGTTGTCATTGAATCAATTGTGCTTTTGAAACTATGGTTCTTCCTTTTGAAAGTTTTCCTTAGGCTGTGCCGGCGAAAATCGAACGTTGCGCTCGATTAAATCTTTTGATCCTTTGCGAAACCCTAACCAGTTTCCATCACCTAAGAAGGTGTTTTAGTCTGTTCCACTAGATTAAGAATAGTGGGTCCCCTATTCATCGTGAAATAAAAATGTAATACTATAACCTATGGAAAATATACTAATGATTTAAAATAGAATAATACACGAGTCTGGACCAAGGTGATATGTGTGTGTGTGTGTGTGTGTGTGTGTGTGTGTGTGTATTCCTATTTCACTAGGGAGAATAGTGGTTCAGGAGCGTTCTGCCCTGAGAAGGTGATGTATTCAAATTTGTTCCACCAGTTTAAGAATAGTGGGGTTCCTGCACTCAATGTATACAAGAAAATAAAAATGGATTATACTTGATAAAGAAATTCGAACCATTTTTCTATCTTATGAGATGTTTCATTTATTTTGTTGTTCACTTATTATCTTATGTGAAAACATGTACTAATTACATCCTTATTTTGATAATATTATTCCCTTACTCAGTACATAGTGTACTGACCACCCATTTTATGGGTGCTTCTCATTCCCACGAGTAGGAAACCATAATTCTTATGTACAAGTCTCAAAAGAACAACTAGATGATTATGCCGCCTACGATGCCTTATGTGGGGATGAATAACTTCATCTGTATTACGGGTTGGGTGAAAAGTAATTATTATCCACTCAATATATTTGACTGGATACCTTTTTAGACTCTTGATCCATGGTATCCCTTCTTTTGTAATTTTTATTATAACTCAAAGTTAAGCTCCAAACTTTTATTCTTATGTTTATTCAACTAACGAGAAGTATAACCCACTACCTTGAATGTTACATCAACATACAACTTAGTTTGCTCTCCAATGCATCACTATAATCCTCAAACCTATTTGATCCTCATGGTAGAGATAAAACCGGTGATATAGTAAGACACTACTTTAACTACTGAAATGCACCCTCACATGCACCATCCCACTGAAAGCCTGCGGTCTTCTTTTGAAGGTTCATAAAGGGATGAACTACTTTTGAGAATTTCTAAACAAAGAACCTATAGTACCCAGAAAAACCCAAAAATCTATGAACATTAGGAAAGTTAGTGGGTGTCTTCCAATTGGTAACTACCACAATCTTCATCGAAACCATTGTGACTCCTTATACCGACACATTATGTCCTAAAAAGACAACCTCCCAAAGCTAGAACTCGTACTTATATACATAATTTCATAAATTAATCATAACATTTTTCATGAGACTAGTATAACCACCAAATTTAATATGTGTTCCTAAAAGGCAATATTAACAATGTATCTAAAGATTATGGTCGGCTCCAACATTTCAACATGTGATAATAATCTTGCCATTAAGGTTATTATTCCCACTTAAAGCCACTTTTCTCATTTATTGGACTTAGACCAATCTTATTCACTCCAAACATTCTACATAATATACTTAACCTATTTTGAACCAATTATCACTTTAAAATACCTAATATTCCATTTTTAACCCATATTAACCAAAATGTCCCTTAGAACTAAAATACCCATTTTTCCACAAAAGTCTTATGAGTCCCACAATGAATAAATTTTCAACCTCCCATACATACTATCAAAATAAAAATGCATAACCAAAATTATATATATAGATTTCACATATCCCAATTCATACCAACAAACAATATACACAAATTCATGTTTTCACAGCTTCCTCACTTTGCCTAACATACAACACCACATATCTTATAACATCACTAGAATAACAATATTTTCTATAAAATAACTCCAAGAATGATATAGCATACAAATATACACATATTGCACATTAAATACCTAGATATAATATTTATCCTTACTAAAGTTTCTCATATCTCTAAGCATGTAAGACTTATGATTGCTCCTCCATTACCACTAAGTTATCACCTAAAAGTCAAAATACATAATATTAGACTTGATAAAAAATAATTAAGGAAAGCTAAGGCAAATGATATGGAGGAAATATAGAGATAACCGAAAAAGTGGAAGGCTTGGGCAAGGATGGTGCACATTGGAGGGCACAATAGCGATGTGGTGGTAGAAATGATAACAATGATGATAGAGTGGTGCTTGGACAAGCATTTAATGGTGACAGTTTATGGTTAAGGTGGTGGCAATGGTGGTGGTTAGGGTGACTATGTAGTGGAGATAGAGCAAATGATGGTTGGTGGTTAAGGTGGTGATTACAATTGGCTGTTAAGGGTGGATGTTGGTGCTTGTTGGTTGATGATAAAGAAGTGGAGTGGTCGGTGGTGTTGGTGGATGGAAACATGGGTAGGGAGAGAAAAGGAAAAAAATAAAAGGAGGGAGAGGGGAGGGTTTTTTGGGTATTTATGTGGGCTTGGTAGGGAGGTGGTGCTCGATTGAGTGGGGTAGAGGAAAATGAAGGGGAAACTAGAAAGGGAAGAAGGGCTTGACTAGAGGTGAAGGTGATAATAGTGGTGGCTTGGTGTGATGGCAAAGGTAGGGAAATGAGAAAAGGGAAGAAGAAGAATAAGAGGGGAGGCTTGCCACTCCTTATTGTAGCCAAGGTGGGAGGTAATAGTAGTTGTTGCCATAGATAAGGGGTTACGATGGGGGCAAGTGGTGTCAGTGGCGATGGTTGGTGATGAAAAGATAAACAAGAAAGAAGTAGAAGGGGGGAAGGATCAGTGATGGATCAATATGCATATGGAAAGAAAGGAAAGAAGGGATAAGAAGGGAGGGGTGTGCTACATGCATGTGTAGACACACATAGATACAAACACACAGATGTATGTATGGTTAAGTGAAGGGAAGGGAAGAATTGGCAGGCAAGGGGTTCTAGTTTGGCATGTAAGGAGGTAGGTGAGGGGCGGTAGAGGTGCAAGGATACCATTAGAGGTTGCAGGGCTAGGTAGGGTGTAGTGGGGTTGGTGTGGTATAGGAACGAGGGTAGGAACTATAGGGGTAGGAAGGGAAGGGATGATGGGGAAGGGGTGTGTAAGGCCCTATATGGCTAAAAGGGGAATGGCAAAAAAAAAAAGGAATGAGATGAGGGATTGGGCTGGGGTGTAGGCTGAGGGAAAGGGAGAGAAGAGGAAAAAAATAAATAAAGAAATAAAATGGAAAAGGAAAAAGGAAAAAAGGAAAAAAGAAAAAATAAATTTTAGGAGTTAGGATTAAATTAGGTTAAAATTTAGGAAATTAATCTAAAATTTTATATATCAATTATCTAGAGTTAGGTTTAGGCATAACAAATATAACTACCTACAAATTAGAATTTAGGTTAGGTTAAAATACTAATTATTCAATGTTAAAATTAGATGAAAATTTTGGGCATTACAATAAATCCATCTACTAGTTTTACTAGAATCCTTACATGTGAATTGTCTATTGTTTGTCGTAAATAATAATGCACATTTCAAATTAATTTTGTATCTATTTCAATTTTGTTGGCAAAGTGATCTGATTTCCTATATTTTTCGCAGATTTCTTTAATTACATAATAAGTGTAAAAAAAGTTAGTTTTTTTTTTATGATGAACTAATCTTCTTCAACAACTAGAAACACCACAATGAGCATTAAAAGGTTTTCCTACTTTGATGTTTAAATACACAACATTTAAAGAGATGATAACATTTCACAACACATCACTCATATGTAAAAAATATAATAAAAAAATAGGACTCTATAGATCCATCAACTAACAACTTTTTATTTTCCATATTTCATTGGTAGAGTCTAAGATATTAATTCCATGTTTGGAGTTACTTATCAAAATTAATTATCCATGATAACTAATTTTAATGAGTACATCCAAACAACCTGTAAATCAAAGAATCCAAAATGATTTACCTAGATGTTGTAACTGTTTAATTGAGCATATTCCTCAATGTCCAATGAAATTTACAACAACCATTCAATTTAACTTAACATGTTACTATATGTTACTTTACTATAGAGGAATTTTGTTACTAAAATTTCTATTTTCCTTGTATTTGTGTGCTAACATTTCTATTTTAGAGAGTTAGTGTATTTTAAAGTAATCATGAAATAAAATAAAATCTTAGTATAACTACTAAAATAAAAGTTGTAAGCACAACATGCTCAAAATATCAAATATAAGATAAAATTAGGTATTTTATTCTAAAAATTATTTTGAAATATAAGATTCATTTAAATGGTAACATTATGATTGCTTAATTAGTTTTATATTTCCAACATTATTTGCTTATGAAACATAAAACAATACTTAACATGTTTCTAAATGCATATGAGCTATTTAACATTCTTATATCCTATGAAAAACATAAACTTATATCAATTAATGAACAAAAGAAACATGCATTGGATAATTATTAGACATGAATTAACATTTATAAATAAAAAATTCATATTTTTTTCTTCATATATTAAGTAGATTAACTTATTTGATTAAATTAATGATCAATTGAAGTGATTAGTCAAATCCACCAATTCATCTATTATTATTTATTATAGGTTCTTTATAACTATAATTGAGAAGAAAAGTAAAATGTAAGATTATGTTTAGAATTTCGGATGGATCAACGAGATAACATATGTATACTAGTTTTTATTCAAGAAAGAACATGTTATACACATAACATGTGTGTATACACACACACACACACACACACACACACACATAAAAAATATGAGTTAGATAATATTTTACGTATATCAAGTTAGTTAACATAATTTTACCCAATAGAAGTTACTAGACATATTCATATTTAACCCCATAGTTAGTGTGTATACTGCATATAAATAAATTGTGGTTTATTTAATTATTTTAATATGAAAAGTGACCCTAAAAAGTAAGTATACAATTAAAGAATATTCATGAATACAAAATTGATGTCAATTTGTGTAACATCCCAAAATTTCGTTGTCTTAATTTTAAATGTTTAGATTTTTATCTAAAAACTTAACTCTTAAATAGTAACTTAAATATTTTTGTTAATCCTTGACCCCAAATCCAATACATTCTTAAATAAATATATCCTACTTATTTATATTTATTTATTTATCCTTAATCTTTTTAATTTTATTTTCTAATTACCTTATCTAAATAAATTAATATTATCCTCTAACCTAACTCTAATTAATCTTTTTTTTATCCCCCTTTTCTTTATTATCTGATACCCTTAACTAAATTAATATTAAATTAAATAAGAATTATATTCTCTAAATTTATTTCTCCTTTTTTTTTTGTATTTACTTATTCTTCTCCATTGGCTTACTTATTGTATCCCACCTTCTCTCTTTTTTCCCTCTCCTCCTCGGCCTACCCAGCCCAACCCATCTTTTTCTTCTCTTCTCCTTCTCCCTCGACTAGACCCAGACACACCCTTTTGCATGCCCCCTTATACACCATCCCTGTGCCCCTCTTCACACACCAATAACACCATCCATCGCTCTACTTACCCCATGCATGCCTACACCCTCCTTTCCTTTCTTGGCTAAACCAACCCTTGCTCCCTCATGCATGCATCTCCTTTTCCCTTATGCACCCAACCCACCACCACCAAATCCTCTGCCATTACCATCCTCTCCAAACCAACCACACATCACCCCACTGAGAGAACCATTTTTGCACCAACCTTTACCTCTCTAGCGAGAGCATATGCATACATGCACACTCACCCACTCCCTACATCTATTCATGCCACCCCAAATGTTTCCCTTTCCCTTATCTTACACTTATCCCCCTTCCTTCCTGCAACACCCCAAAATTTACCATTAAATATTTTTATTTTATAGTGGAATCTTAGAACAAAAATGCTGGGTGTTACTTCTATAATTAATGTAAGTTTGGTCTAACATACCATCCTCACACTAATCACAAGGCTAAAACCATTAAAGGTAAAAAAGAGTAATTAGAAATGAGAGAATTTTTATAAATGTAAATGTGAGTTTAGAGATTAACTCTGGGGTACAATAACAAAATACAATAAAAGGGATATCATGGATCGAAGAGTCCAAAAGGTATCCGAGTAAATAAATCAATTGAATAATATGACTCTTAGCCCAAACATCTAGTATAAGAAATATCACTCCTCCTCATAAAATGTATCATATGCAATAAAATCATTCAAATGGTCCTCAAAGACCTACAAGTAAGCATCTGGGTCATCTACTTGTGGGAATGAGTGACACCCATGAGAAGGGTGATTAATACATGTATTGAGTAAGATAACAACACATTATTAAAAGGGAAAACATATAATCACATGCATTCATATCGGAAGGTAGCATACATGCGAGTTATAACAAGCAATATAAAGTAATTACTACGGATTCTATTATCAGAATATAACATGATATATTCTTTTATTTACGTTGAGTTCAGGGACCGCACTATTCTTAAATCAGTGGAAATTTCTAAAATAACTTTCAGGGACAACTCACTTAAGATATTATTATTATCAGGTGGAACCAACCCAAAACCTCTTAGGATAAAACGCTCCTGAACCACTATTCTTAAACCGATGGAATGGTTTGAAGTACCTTTTGGGTACTACACACTTGATCCACTATTATCATCCGATGGAATGTTCCATACATTAACATACGAATAGCAAGACTATTCTCAAAGGTTAAGATACTTATTTTCCCCCTAAAACCTTAAATTCACTATTTAGGCATAACTTTTCTTATATTGATCATTTATCCACTAAATTTAGTGTATATTTCTCAAATATTATTAAATTTAACATAAAAAAAAAATTCAATTTCTAACTCCTATGTCTTACATATGCAATAATAACCCTACCTCAAAGTTATTGTTCATAAAGCTTGAAAAGTTATAATTTCATAGGTAAGTCATAACTTTTTTCATGAGGCTTATCTAATTACCAAATTCAATATTCCTCCCTAATGAAAATATTAATGACATATCCAAAATTCATGGTCAATATCTAAAATTTTACACATATGATAATAACATTACCATTTTAAGGTTACTATTTTCAAATTAGGCCGTTTTCTCATTTGAGGAACTTATGGCATTCATAATCACTCCAAACATTCCACATGGTATTATTAGAATAAATTTTAATCCTATTAATCCTATAAAATACCAAAATTTCTATATTAACCTATATTGACCAAAATTTCCTTAAAGATAGCCAATAACCCTTATTTTAAAATATTATATCTTCAATATCATTAATTCTAAATCCTCCATTTATCATCATACATATTAAATATACTTATTTTCCACTTATCTTACTTTATTAGGCTTATATTACTCTCCTATAAGGTATACTCATCCACAAAATAAGAGTTAGTGTAGCAATCATTATATCATCACATCTTTTGTTATTATTACTCTCTTTCTATCATATGATCCATATTATCATATAATATCATTAACAACATGAATTTAACCATATAACCACAATATCATGGTAATACAAACAGCCATACAATCATTTAAACAAAACCCTAAACAGCAACTAGTATCCTTATAAAAAGCCTATAGTCTCTAAGGATGCTTATCCTATCCTGCCTCTTTTGGAACTTCTGGTCAATCACTTAAAAAATAAACAAAAAATACAATTATAACTTAATGATATAATTAAGTAAGGGTGAAGGTGATGGAATGATGAAGGAAAGGAGAAAATCCAAACCAAGGATCAAAGGGAGTCTCGGCCAAAATGGTGCAACTCAATTATCTTGGTCGAAGGAGGGGTGATGGTTTCGATGGTTGCTGCCAAAAATAGGGGTATTTTTGATGGAAATGGCCAAAAGTTAAGGGTTAGGCTCGCTAAAATGGTTGAAGGTGGTGGGCGTGGTTTAGGTAATTTTTGTCTAGTGAAGGCGGGTGGATTCTATGCAAATGGTCAAAGGAGGTAGGGGTGGTTTTAGTGATTTTTTCCAAATGAAGTGGGTAGGAAATGGTGAGGTTGCTTGTGATAGTGGGGAAGAAATGGAAAAGGTTACTGGTGGTGGTGTTGGTTCCTTGGTTGAGCTCATCGGTGGTGGGTTTTTAGGGTTGTTTTGGTAATGGAAAAAAGGGGAAAGAAGGAGGGAGGGAGGAAGACTGTGTTGGTGGTGCAATATTTTTGAAAGAAAACATAGGGAGAAAGAGGTAGGTTCAGGCATTAAATGCGCCTTATATACACATACATGCACGTAGCAATGAAAGAGGGATAAGTCATGTGATCGACCAAAATATTAACCCCAAACCCTTAAGCTGAGGAGGGGGGAGTTGACGAGGAGCAAAGGGTAGGCTTGGTAGGGGGTGTCATGCAAGCAAGGGGAAGAGAAGAGAACCAGTTGGGGGAAAATATAAGGGGAAAGAGAATAAAAAGGAAAAGGAGAAAAGGGAAATGGTGTAAGTTTATATTTAGGTTTAGGTTAAAAATAATTTAGGTTAGGATATTTGGATAAATTAATTAAATTATCATCTAGGATTAGGTTTAGGTTAGAAAAGATATTAATAGCTTGAAATAAAAAATTAAGGTTAAGCTAAGATTTAGGATTAGGGAGTTAGGGTAAGATAGAAAAATAAAATTTCCAAGGTTAGAATTATGTTACGATATTAATTACTCAGGATTAGGGTTAGCTAAAATTTAGGGTATTACACTTTTCTCCTTCCTTCCTTGCCCTTCTCTACCCTGCACACCACCAACCAATCGCCTTATGGAGCTAGCAACCACAACACTAACATCCCATTGACCTTACCTCCACCTCACACTATCTCTGCTTTTTTTCCCTCACAATCACCATTCATTGTTGACCCTCTCAACATCACATGCCTCACTCTCCAGCCACTATTACCTTATAACACATGCATTTTCTCCTTCTTTTGCCTTGTATCCCCACACTACCTTCTAATTATTCCTCCTACTTCTCCTTGTTGTAGCACTCGCTACCACCACCACTACTACTACCCTTGTCACTAGCCAAATCCTCCTATAACAAACCAATTCCCCCCAAGTCCATATCTTCCTTCTCTCTTCTCCTTCCCCATTCCTCTACCTTAGCCACCTCTTTGTGTTACCCTTCTCCTTCTCATCATACCAACACCATATCATCACCGAAGCCCAGCCACCTTTACAACCCTCCACCATTACCTCCCCCTCGCTATAGTTTGCCCTCACCAGTACTACCATCCCTTGACCTTTCCTTCTCCTTACTTTAACCCCTACAACCCTTTTTTAGTCTCATTTAACACCCCACCCATAAAATTCTTTGCCCTAATAGCTAGTTCCACCATCCATCAGCCTCCTTCATCGCCACCAATGCCACCCCCATCCATCACCTCCACCTAACTAACATTCCTTTCCTTAGATAATTCCCACCTTGCCTTGACTCACACTACATGAGCAACGTGAGGATTCCAACATAACTTTTTACCCTATTTTCACTTAAGGGCATTTTATTATTTTTTCTTTTAATAAAAATTAATATTTTATTAGTTAAATATTATTATGGTTAATATGGTGTTATTTTTTGACACAAAAATTTGACCATAGCTTTTGTTGGAAATCAAGTAATCCTATATTCTAGCAAAATGTTCAGATATTGTATGATAACATATTTTGGTTTTGATGTATAAACCATGTTAACTATGTTTGTTATATTTTAATCCACACACTCCACTAAAATATTTAGATACCGTTTGATAACATATTATGGTTTTGATGTATAATTTGTATTAAGTATATTCGTTATAGTGTGATTATTTGCCTAATATGTCTCCATTATTTTTTAGTGTGGATATGTGTGCTTTGACATTCTATAGACATCCTCATTATTATTATTATTATTATTATTATTATTATTGTTATTATTATTATTATTATTATTATTATTATTATATGTCCTAGGGATATTTTGGTCATTTTACGTGTATCATGATAATTATTCTTATATGCATGCCCAATATGTAATATTTATTATTGAGCATGTAAAAATGTGGTTTGATGTTCTAAAAATGTATATTAGGGTTTTAGATACAAAATCATGTACAAGGGCAGCTCATTTGGCATATCTAATAATTTTATTTTTCATGTTAAATAATTTAATTATTTTCTTTTAGTATTTTCTTGACAATTTAATAAATAAAATGGAATTAGTATTTAAAATGGATGATACTATGGACATTTTGGCCTTATAGGAATTTTGGTTATTCTTATCCTAAAGCCTCTAAGTGCGAATAACTAAACCCAGGATGGCCTTAATATATTATTAATGATTAATCTTAGTATTGTCCTTGATTATGGTTGTCTTGGATGTTTAGAGCTAAGTAAAAATTATTAGTATGAAAATTGGATATATGTGATTAATATGTGATTTCATAGCCACCTTAATAAAATACTAACACTTAAAGTGAAAGACCTCGAGATCATAAATGGTGACTCTTTAGAGGTCTCTACCCTAAATATGTGGTTTATCCCGTGGTTGATTATGAATTTTTGCTGGTGTGCCTTAGTACCCCACTCAGGCCCTATATCTTACTCTATTTAGCTCTACAGGCTAATAGATGGTATGTATACTTATGGATTAGGTATCCTTATCAGTAGAGTATTGTGCTACCATCGTGTACCTGTGCCACTAGAGTATCTTTGTGTTCTTAGATTGATAATCGATAAGATACTATATTGCCTTGGTATGTTGGTATGACTAGAGTGCCTTAGTGTCTTTGGGTTTGATATGATCTCCCCTCCAGCTAATAAAAATGGAAATGGTTATTTGATTGGTCCGTAGAAGCCTTCGTTTTACCTATGGTCAGTAGTAGCCTTTGTGCCTATTTATTGTTCTGTAGCAGCCTTTGTGCATACCTGTGGTTTGGTAGTAGCCTTCGTACCTACTTGTGGTTTGACAATAGTAGCATTCATGCCTACTTGGGGTTAGGTAGTAGTAGCATTTGTGCCAACTTATGGTCCAATAGTAGCCTTCTTGCCCACATGTATTTGGTATTGTGTCTTTGAGCCCTACCTGGTATGTTAGGGGTATTACTGGTATTGGTTTTGAGATACAAGATACATTATGAATAATATGATTATTACCTTAAGGTTGGTTCTAGTTATTAATTTAAATAGTATCTCTTGGATGCTTGGGGATGCTTGGTTGTCATGGTTTTGTTAGGTTATAAATGAAAGAGTATAAGTAGTATATGGTTTATTGATATTATTTATCTAATATGATTATTGTATTTTTTTCATCTCATGTATATTTCAATGTTTTATACTATTTATTGTTGTGATGACTTTTATATGTTCCATGTGGGATTTTTATATTAGTTTTGTATAATAAGTTACTCAATACCATTGTACTAAAGGGTTCCTTTTCATGGGACCTTACTTCTTAAATAGGCAGTGTCCTTTACAGTTTAGCTTGTGAGATTAATTGAAGGTTAGTACTTGGGTTAAGAATTAGGGCTATTCAGTGTTTTGCTTAGTATCTTTTGATTAGAATGTTTCTTGTACTCTTATGTCTCTATGTAATTTCCTTCCCTTGAATTTTGTAACCATTGAGGTATTGACTATTGGTTTTATTTGGAATGATGTTAAATTTCTTTAATTCTCTCTACTCTATTTTTATGATCGTGTAATTAAATTAAGTGGAATAATATTTTTAGCATTTGGTATAAGAATTGTAATGGAAATTGAACTTGTTCCAAGTGCGGTAGTAACACCATACGCATTTCTATTTTAGTTTTCGTAATTAATTATTTAAGCAAAAAAAAATGGTTTTTAATTTTGGGGTGTTATAATTTGACTTACCTATATCATCATAAAATAAGCACTAAAAGAAATAAAACAAAATAATTAAATGAAAAAATGCATTTAAATGAACATATATTAAAATACACATTGGTGTGCTGATTGTAGCAAGCAAGGCACGCTACCGAGAAAACTTGATGTAAATTGACGTACTTCTTAAGACAAAGTAGTGATAGATGTTGTTTGCAGTAGTAGTAGTAGTAATAAAAAAAAATACATATACTTTGAAAATTTAGAATATTTTAACTATGAATGTTTTACAATAGATAAAGATATGAAAATGGAAAATCACCTAAAATATCAAATTTTCTCAAATATCGATTTGCCATTTCTTACATTTTAGAAGCTTTTCCATTTTCATATCTTTATATGTTTTAAAATTTTCATAGTGATTATTTAAAATTACTTTTAACATTTATATTTTTAAACACTTTCATAGTGATTATTTTAAATAATTTAAAATATATTTTTAACATTAGTTTTTTAACATTCTAAAATTTAGATGCACTTTGACTTTATTACTTAGCCAAGTTGGCAATGGACGCACTTGGTAAAAATAATCAAGAACTATTAAAGAAATAATATATTATAGATAATAAGTAAATTTTAGCTAATAAAATTTTAAAATAAAAATCTGAAAATAAAAAGGTAATCAATGGTAGTCTAGTAATAGGTCTACAGACTTAATATCTTTTTCATAGATTATTATCATCAAAGGGTTTAATTTATTGAGCTCGGGACCCCCATTATTATAAATAGTGGACCGGGAATATAAACTCTAGGGCATAATGTAATCCTCCAAAAATTTAGAAAACCTTTAGTTTAATAAATTATTTTTATTAAAATAAATTAGCTTTTAAAATTATACAGTTTAATTATTATATGGATTTTGATTATATAAAATTAGATAGGAATATTTAATAAATTAAAATAAATATTTTATTAATTTATCATACTAATTTTATTTAAATAATTTTTCAAACAAATATTTTACTAAAATTATCCTTTTTAAGCCCATATATTTAATTATATTAAATTAAATTATTAAATAAATTTATTATTAAAAATATTAAATCCTATTATTTTATAAATTAAATTATTTTAATTTCTCCCATTTTCCTATTTTTCTTTTCCTTTTTTTTACCTTCTCCTTCTTTCTCCTTTATTTCTTTCCCTTTTCTCCTCCTTAGGCCACTTGCACCGGCTTGTTCTCCCTCTCCTTTTCTTCCCTCCCCTCTTCTCCTTCTCACACACATGACGCAGCCTAGCCCAATCATTCCTTATTTTCCTTTTTCCCCAGACCGGATCGGTCGATCTTTTCTCCCCTTATGCCGACCGGTCTGCTCCCCCTCCTTCCTTTCTTTCTTCTCCTTGCTCGTGCCTAACCAGTGCTGCTTCGACTCCATGCTGCCACCACCGAGCCACCTTGTAGCTGCCCCTACCTGCCACCGCACCTGCTCTCTTTCCCTCTCCCTCCCCCATCACTTTCTTTCCTATTTTGAACCAAACCAACTCCTAGACCATAGCTCGCATGCTCCTTTTCCTTTCCCACTTCTTCCCTTCACCTCCCTATCACTCGACCACCATTTACCAGCCTACAACTTGCCCTGGCTGGCCACCTACTCCCCTCTACCTCCTCTTATTTTTCTTCATCCTTCTTTGCCTCATCCTACTCATAATTTTGAGCCCTCTTTCCCTTCCCCGATTCTTTTCTCTTATTTTCTCCTCCTTCCCATTCTTCCCTGGTTTTTGCACGCCACCACTAACTGCCGCTCCAACCACCACACAAAGCCCCTACACCGCCCTCTGCCACCCTATACCTCAGCCCTACACCACCACAAGACCACCCAAGCCACCCTCGAGCCCCTACAGCTCCTCCCTTCTCTACATCTTCTTTTTCTCCCCACTTTTCTCCCTTATCGCCAAGCCACCTGCAACCTCCCTGTTCTCCGCCGTTCGGCCACCTCTGCTGCCACCAAAACCACCAATCCACACCCTACAAACTCCTCTACCACCCCACACCTTATTTTTCCAAAACCAACCCCTTCACCCCTCCATTTCCCCCCTATATTTTCCTTCCTTCTCAGCCACGCCCAGCCTGACAACCATCTTCGTTGCCTTGCTGCCGCCAGCTTCGCTGTCCTCTACCGCCATAAAACCATCCCCAGCCTCCACCTACACCCCCTCTTCACTTCTGCACCCTTTTCTTGTCTCCAATCCTCCCCATATACCACCTTTTCTAGCTTAAAGACCCTAAACCTAGCCATCTCCCCTTCCCTTCTACTTCACCACTTTTGACCATTTTCTTCCCCCTTAATCTGCATGTGACTTACACTATTCATGCAGTGTGAGCTCCACATTGATTGGGAATTAATGTTTTTGAATCTTTGAGGTATATTAATAGTTAATTAAAGTGTATTATTATTAAGTAAATTTTCTATAAAGTTTTATCCTTTTAATTTCTTACTTCTAACATAATAATTATTGATATTATTTTTAGGTGTTGAGTTGCTAATTAAGCCTCGAATCCTTAACTGGTATACCGGTAAGGTTCAATTTTTATGGGATTAAGGTAATCGTTAAACCCCACTTAAATACATGGAAAAACTTATGCTAGCACATTAGGGATTTTGGCATGATTTTATGAATGTTTTATGTTGCCTAGTATGATATATGTGGCTGTTTATATTGATTGATAAAAAGAAAATCATACTAGATTTTGTGCCATGTGTAGAGATGATACTTAAGGAAGGAGTTTGATTATTGACGGAAATGTTAAATGCTTGTCTATGATGTATTATGTTGCTAATGCATGAATAATATTATTGTGAGCCTAAGGATATTTTAGTAATATGCCTATGTAAGTATGTGATCTAATATATGTAGTTGCTATTGAGTATTATATTGAATAATGACAAGTTGGTGGAGTTAGATGATAATAATGAAGTGCTATTATTTGTATTTTATGTAGTGGTGGTAAATTCATAAAAGTGGTGTAATAAAGGGGTTAAGTGGTAATTTTATAAGTGAAAGGGGTATTTTAAAAAATTTGTAGTAAAGGGTTATTTTGGTAATTTTGCAAGAAAGGGGTAAAACGGTGATTTTATAAGTAAAAGGTATTTTGGTAATTTAAAAAGAAAGGGGTGAAATGATAATTTTATAAGTAAAAGGATAAAATTGTAAGTTATGAGAAGGACGGGTATTATGGTAATTTTGGAGGCAAAAGGGCAATATGGTAATTTTATGATTAAAAGGCAAAGTGGTAATAATGGGTATTATGGTAATTTTGGGAGTAAAGGGTAGAGTGGTAATTTTGAAAGTAAGAGATAAAATGGTAATTTTAGAAGAGAAGGGAAAAATGGTAATTTGTTAGAAAAGGGTAAACTAGTAACTTTTTTTTTGGTAAAAATGTAATTTTATTACCAGAAAGGAAAGTACATCCATGGATCAATAATACTTCAGAACCTCAAGACAACTATACATCAATTCCCCCATCTATCTATCATGCTAAGGTATTTTTGGGCATTAATGTTTTTGATAGTGCTAAAGTAGATAAAAAGATCTGCTATCAAATTTC
The DNA here is from genome assembly GCA_030549775.1 of Tamarix chinensis. Classification (NCBI taxonomy): domain Eukaryota; kingdom Viridiplantae; phylum Streptophyta; class Magnoliopsida; order Caryophyllales; family Tamaricaceae; genus Tamarix; species Tamarix chinensis. The sequence goes on along the minus strand of CM060173.1, from coordinate 44,601,598 downwards.
TAGTGATTCTGGTTGGGAGGGGCTGTTTGTGCTGGAAGATGACAATGTTTCGGCTGGACCAGATTTGGTATATAGTGGCTGCAAAGGATGCTTTCCAGATTTTCCCTTTATCTTGACTTTTGCTGGTGATGTTGATCATCCAAGAGAGGCAGCTCTGCCATGTAGTGAACCTGTGAGGTAAGATGAGCCAATTGAGGGTAGATCTCCAAAGAATGTGAGCAGTTGGACAGTGAATTAGGAGATGATTGATGTCCTCGTCTTCTTAAAGGCAGCTTGAGCATTGAGCATCATTGAGGAAGTTCCAATTCTTCAGCTGGGTTTTGACAGTCAGTCTTTCATGGCAAGCCATCCAAGTTACAATCTTATGCTTGGGTAAACCAGGGTGATTCCAGACCAGGTCTGCCCATGGAACATTAGGGGCTTGTTTTCTGATTTTATTGTAGAAGTTGCTAATACTGAAATGTCCTAGAGAGTCGTAGGTGCTGAAAAAAATTGCTCCATATTTCTGCATGATTAGGATTTGCTTTAGAGTCCAAGATGTGTCTTGAGGAGGTTTGATCTGCCAGATAGAGATATCCTTGATATATTTTTCATGGACCCATTTTACCCACAGACTTTCTTTGAGTTCAAATAGCTTCCAGAAATTTTTTGCAATGCAGGCTAGATTCCAAGTTTCCAGACTTTTAATGTTGAGACCCCCTTCCTGTTTGGGTAAGCAAATGGTGGACCATGCAATGGGAGCTTTCCTCTTGGAAGAGTCCATATTTGACCAGAAAAATCTTCTGCAAAGGGATTCAATGTGATGAATGACACTTTTGGGGAGGAGAAAGACCTGTAGCCAATAGTTTGTTATGCCAAAAATTACAGATTCCAAAAGTTGCAGCCAGCCAGCATAACTAAGGAGAGTATTTGTCCAGGAATGAAGCTTTGCTGTGATTCTATCAATGAGGGGCTGGTAGAAGGAGATAGATAAAGCTTTGGAGCTTAGGGGAACCCCTAGATATTTGAAAGGAAAGGTACCTTCTTTAAAACCAAGCTGGGACAGAATGGGTAATTTTCTTGAAGCATCGAGACCACCAAAAAAGGCTTCACTTTTGTGGGGATTGACCATCAGTCCTGAAGTTTTCCCAAAAGAATCCAGGATAGAAGCAAGGCATTGAGCAGGATCTATATTTCCTTTGCAAAAAATGAGGAGATCATCAGCAAAGCAAAGGCTGATGATTTTAGAGTTCTTGCAGTCAGGGTGAGGTTTGAATTGCTTGCAGTCCCAAAGGGAATGAAGCATCCTAGTGAGGTATTCCATAGCAATAACAAAAATATTAGGGGACATTGGATCTCCTTGCCTAATACCTCTTTTTCCTTGGAAAGGATTGGATAGAGAGCCTTGAATGGAAATAGAATATCTAATCGTAGCAATACATTGCATAATGAGATGCACAATGTGAGATGGAAAATTTAGGCCTAACAGGATTGATTGGATAAAAGGCCATTCCAGAGTATCAAAAGATTTTTTAAGGTCAACTTTGAGCATCATCCTTGGACTAATGTTCTTCCTGCCATATTTCCTGAGAAGCTCTTGAGCAAGCATGATATTGTATCCAATACCTCTCCTTGTGATAAAAGCTGATTGGTTGCAGGTAATAATTTCACCCAAGACTTCAGTGATTCTGTTGGCTAGAACTTTTGAAAAAATTTTGTATATAACATTGCAGCAAGAGATGGGTCTGTAGTCAGTGATATTTGTAGCATTCTTCTGGGGATGAGGTGGAGGGAGAGTGGTGTTGTTCATTGTCTTTAGAAGATGCCCAGAGTTCCAAAACTGTTTGACAGCTAAGGTAATATCATTCCCCACCACAGGCCAAGCTTGTTTGAAAAAGTGAGCATTAAAGCCATCTGGACTTGGGGATTTTAAGTCACCCATACTGAATAAGGCATTCTTAATCTCCTAGTTAGAAATGGGATGTAGGAGTTTGTTTCTGCCATGTTGAGATAGAAGAGGGCCATTTTGCAAGATTTGAGTATCAATGGCAGAGAGCCTAGGGGTGGCAGTACCCAGGAGATGATGGTAGAAGTTTTGTATTTCAGCTTCAATATCTGTCCAATTGGTGTGCTGAAAGCCCCTTTCATTGTGAAGACGAGATAAAGAGTTTGAGCTCTGCCTTTCTTTAATCCTGGCATGAAAGTATGAGTTGTTTCCATCCCCTAGCTTGATGTAATTGATTTTTGCCTTTTGTTGCAGAAAATTCTCTTCAATGATCCTTTTGTTCCACCAATGCTGTCTGGATGATTTTTCATTCTGTATAAGGGAGGGGTTCATTGGATCATTGAGAAGGAGAAGGTGGCTTTCCTCCCAGCTCTTTTTTGCCTGTTCCACAGCTTCAGCAATGCTCCCAAAGTTGTTTTTAGTGAAAGTTTTGCAGACAGCTTTAAGCCTCTTCAATTTTTGAACAACCTGGAATTGTTTTGATCCTGGAATATGGACATCCCAAGACTCTTTCACCCTTTTAAGGAAGTGAGGATGAGTGGAAATGAAATTACAGAATTGAAAAGGCTTCCTGCCTTTAATATCTAATCTTGTGAGGGAGACTTCTAGGCAGTTATGGTCAGAGAGGCAGTGAGGAATATTTCTGATATAGCCTTCAGTGTATTGGTCAAACCAGTGACTGTTTCCCAACCCTCTATCAAGAAGGCAATGAACTCTGTGAGGGGGGTCTTGATTGTTGCTCCAGGTAAAAGGAGGACCTGTAGAGGGGATGGAGCCCAGGCCACAGACTTCAGTACAGTCTTTAAAGTCTTTCATATCTCCATGGTGCAAGATGCCACCTATTTTTTCCTCAGCATTTAAAATGGTGTTAAAATCTCCAATAAAAATCCAGGGTAAATGGGTGCTCAAATTGATTTTGGAAATGTCTCTCCAAAGGGAAGTCCTGGCTTGACCTGTGTTGAAAGCATAAACAAAAGTCACGGCTAAAGGTTGCTGTCCAGGGAGAAAAGTTAAGTGGCAGTGAAGGAGCTGGTCAGACATCTCAAGAATCTGAAGGTGGATGCAATCAGGCAGCCAAAAAAGAAGAATCCTACCATTGTAATGGTGATCATGGTTGGAAATGCAACTGTAATGGGGAGCTATCTTTTTATGACAGGAATGAAGGTTGTCTTTTTTTATTCTAGATTCTAAGAGGCAAAATAAAGGAAATTTCTTAAGGTGGATGTATTTATAAAAACTCTTTTGTTTCAGAGGAGCATTCACTCCCCTGACATTCCAACAACAAAGGAAGTCATGATTGAAGAGAGGATGTTCCACCTGGTGGAGGAGGAAGACTCACTTCTTGGCCTGTTTCAGGGTGCTGTGATGAGAAATTAAAAGGATGCAAGGAATGGGGCAGGTTATCAGAAAGGCTGGAATGATCACACTCAGCAAGTAATTCTTTTCCTTTGTCTTTGATAATCTGTACTGGGTCATGAGGCTCAGGTTTCTTATCAGAATAGGAGGCATGGGAAGCCAATTTTGTCTGAACAGAACTGATAGTTCCAGTTGTTCCAGTTGTTGTTGTTATTTGCTGATCTGGCTGGTCTTTGGTGATTTCAGATTTTGGCTTCCAAACCTTATGTTCTTGAAGGTGGTAAGAGTTTTTCCTGCAGTATGCAGTGTCATGTCCAAGAGAGTCACATTTTGAGCAAAAATAGGGACGCCAATCATAAGCAACCAGTTGCTTTCTAATTCCTGTAGGAGTTTCAATAGGAATATGATCAACAGGAGGAAGGCTAATGTCCATTTCAACTAAAATTCTTGGATAGGAGATTCTACTCCTAGTAGCAGTCACCATATCAGCACATATAGGGGTGCCTAAACAGCTTCCAATTCTGCTGAGTGAATCAGCTGACCATTGTGCTAATGGAAGACCAGGAAAAGTTATCCAGAGGGGCATACGTCTCCATTCAGTTTCAGTGAAAGGTAAACTAGTAACTTTAGATGTAAAGGGTATTATGGTAATTTGTAAGCAAAAGGGTAATATGGTAAAATTAGATGTAAGGGGTAAAATGGTAATTTTCATAAATAAAAGGACATTATGGTAATTTGGAAGTAAGGAGTAGAAGGATAATTTTGTAAAAACAAGGTATTTATGGTAAACTTGGGAGTAAGGGGTAACTTGGTAATTATAAAAATGATGAAGGGTAATTTGGTCATTAAATTATGATTATAGAAGGGCAACATAATCTTTATAAAAATGGAGAAGAGTAAATTGGTGTTTATAATAATGGAGAAGGGTAAAACGGTAATGATAATAATTGAGAAGGGTAATTTGGTAATTTTGATAATGGGTAAGGGCAATTTGATAATTTATCCAACTAAAGGGGCAATTCAGTAATTATGATAATGGAGAAGGGCAGTTTGGTAATTTTGGTAATGGATAAGGACAATTTGGTAATTTATTCAACTAAAGGGGTAATTCGGTAATTATGATAATGGAGAAGGGCAGTTTGGTAATTTAACCGACTAAAGGGTAAATTGGTAATTATTTAACCAACTAAAGGGGAAAATTTGGTAATCATGATAATGAAGAAGGGCAATTTGATAATTTATCTAACTTAAGGGAAATTTAGTAAATACAACAAAGGAAAAGGGCAAATCGGTAATCTAACCAACCAAATGGGAGATATGATAAGTGTAGCAATTATGAGGGGTGAATGGTGATCTAAAAAGTGTAGCAGATAACTTGGTAACCTAAACTGGATAAGGGGTAATTGGGTAATTATGCAACCTGAAGGGTAATAGGGTGATTTGTCAAGCAAGGAAGGGATGACTTAGCAATTATATAAGTAAGGGGTTAAATAAGTAATTTGTACCTAACATGTTGCTGTGATTGTGGAATTTCATGATATGATTCAAATAATGTTGATTAGCAAGGTAAGAGTATTTGATAATTAGTAAGTATCATAAGAATGAATTCTAATTCAGAATTAGATGAGATTATGATGGCCTTAATGATTCCTCTATGTATTCTTGGATAACCGTCTAAATAAGAAATGAATAATGATATCAGAACGATTGAAAGTAAATAAGTATATGATTTTTGTCCTTTTTGTGATCACCTTAATTAAGACACTAATACTTAAAGTGAAAGACCTCGAGATTGGGAATGGTGACTATTTAGGGGTCGCTATCCTAAGATATGGTTTAGTGCATGATTATTTTGGTATTTGCCGATGTGCCTTTGTGCCCCAGCCAGGCCCTATATCTTACTCTATCTAGCTCTATGGACCTAGTTAGGGGATATGCATACTTATGGATTAGGTGTCCTTGTCGGTAGGGTATCGAGTAGCTTGTATGCACCGATACGACAGGTGTGCCTTTGTGTCTTGGGTTCTTGATCTCCCGTCCGAGGTAAATAAATAGAATTGCTGTGCTGATTAAAGAAAAGAAAAACACTAATTACGAAAGTGAAAGATTAATGAGCCGGGCCCAATCAATTTATGATATTGAGTGCCGATCCACTAGTTATAATAGTGGCCTAGGAGCATGTTGCCTCGGCAAATTATTATGAGTACCGATCCACCAGATATAATAGTGGCCCAGGAGCGTGTTGCCCTAGAAAGTGATTATGAGTATTGATCTACCGGATATAATAGTGGCCCAGGAGCATTTTGCCCTGGATGATGACTATATGTATTCCGGTCCACTGGCTAAAATAGTGGGGGTCCCGAGCTTAATAAAACAAGCATCGGATGTGAATAAATTATGGAAAGATATTAATCACTTATAGTGGAGCACTTTGTGAGTAGGGGCCAGACCAGTCCACCGGTGAATAATAGTGGCAAGGAGCATTCTGCCCTGGAGACCGGTCCACCAGTAATAATAGTGGTTAGGAGTGTTCTACCCTGTATGTATTCTGGTCCACCAGCTATAATAGTGGGGTTCTCATACTCACTTGGATATAACCAAAGAGATGATTGAATAATGATGGACTAATGGCCTAAGGCCCAAAAGTATCGACCATACCTTATAACTTGTTGATATATGGCAGCCTTGTTATATATGTGATTGTTATGCACCTCTCATTAGGTATGTCTATAGCTTGCATTATGTGTTGCATTGCGGGCCTGTTTTTAAGTGTGGTATTAAAGGGTTACTTAGTACTATAGTACTGAAGGGATCCACTCGTGGGGCCCCTACCTATTCAATGGGTAGTGTCCCTTGCAAGTCTTTTTAGATGCTACTCAAGTGGGCAACAAAAAAGAGAGTAAGGAATGATTTAGAACCATTAGTGTTTTTCTCCTTCTCTTTTAAATTCCTGGTTTTAATGTTAATGTAACCACCATTAGTGGATTCTATTCTTATAAATGATTTGATACGCTACTCTGATTTAAAAATGGATTGTAAATTGTGTTTTACACTTTTAGCCTTAGCACTTAGTACTGGAATGGTAGGAGTGAACCGGTATGGTACTAAGTGTGGCGGTAATATCCCCAGAATTCATGATTTTCTAATTTTCTTATGCTAACTCTTTCAAATAAAACGAAATTTTTTAGTAGTGAATTTTGGAGGTATTACACATAACATACCTAACCACTTTTATAACCGGTGGATTGCGAATATACTAAAATCCCGGGCAAAATGCACTTCACCACTATTATAACTAGTGGACCAATAAACCTACATCTAGGCCCAATTCAATGATTTTCCATTTTAAGTGATGAGTGCCTTATTTATGTCTTATTTGTCATATATCACACAACCACCTATGCGCAACCTAAGTAACACTCCTAACCTACTACCACCTAGACTAAATTTGACCACGTGAAAAACCTAATCCCTTAACCCTGGATATCCACACCCTCCAATGATCTCTAGTACCTCTAACATTACCCATCAACCTAAGTCTGTCCTTAGAAACCTTATATGCATGGGTCATGGCACTCTCTCCTTCCATTCCCCCATCTATGATCTCCATTGCCCATTAGGGTTTCCCCCTCGAAACCATAATCTAGCCTACATAGCCCTATCCTCCTCTCCTCCTTTTACTTAACCCTAAGCTTCCTGATTCAACTAAATATCAACATACTTACCCCAACTCCAAAATCCTGCATCCTAAATCCCTCAACTCCCACATATGATAATGACCTCCTAAATGGACACCCTTAAAACCTTAATATCTCCTTTATGTTCGTACCCCTTCCTTACACAACTATAACCTTCATCGACTCGACCCACATCCTCCATGTGATATACCCTTCATCACAACTCCGATGTACAACCAACTTTCTCAACTTTTCCCCATGACACACCCTATCCTTAGGGTTGACCCCCAAAACCCGCATTTGTGTCCCCTTCACTTTTCCATCTTCCCACATACCAAAACTCCCCCAAGTCCACCAACTCCCATAACACATTCTCCTATAGATGGTCAACCTCCAAACAAGGCCCCACCACGTTAATCTCACCCCATGCAAAGCTCACACTCCCCATGCAAAGTTTTTATCCCAACCACCTCTTATCATCATTACTCCTTTTATTGCTCTATATTATTTCAATGAATAGTTAGGACACTTCCCAAAGAACACTCGTAATACCCCAAATTGAGTAGAGTATTATAATGATTGATTTGGATACTTATATCAACACGGTATACCATCATTTGGGTGATTCCATCCTAAGAACTCCATAGTTAAGCATGCTGGCTATGGAGCAATTTTTAGGATAGGTGGCATATAATACCAAAAAAATTTTAAAAACTAATAATTTAATAAATAGTCTTTATTTGAGATAAATTAACTCTCAAATTTATTTAGGTTAATTATTTTGTGGATTTTTTAGTATATAAAAATGTATGTGAATATTTAATAAATTAAAATAAATATTTTATTATTTTATCAAACTCATTTTATTTAAATGAATTTTTAAACTAATATTTTACTAAACTTAACCTTTTAAAACCAATATATTAAATATTAAATTAATTTAACTATGAAAAATATTAAATTCTATTATTCCATAAATTATTTTATCTTATTTCTCCCCATTTTTCATTTTCCTTTTTCCCTTTTTTTTCTTCTTCTTCTTTTTCTCCTTTAGCCTATCTAGCTTGCTTCCTCTTCTTCTTCCTTGCACTGGGCTACTACCTAGCCTACTTCCCTTCTCCTTTGTCCGCCCTAGCCCACCTTTCCCTTTCTTTTCTTTTCTCTTCCTTTCCCCCCAACTAGGCCAGCCCAGTTCTCTTTTTCTCTCCTCCCCTTTCCTTTACGTGCGTGCCGCCCTACTTCTCTTCTTTCTTCCTTGCCTAACCTATCGGCTCTCTTTCTTTCTTTCTTTCTTTCTTTCTTCTTCTTCTTATTCTCTTCTTCAACCCCAGACTAAACATGCCCCTTAGCACTCCATGGTTGCTTCCTACAACTCCTCCATGCCACCTGCCTCCCCTTTGCTGCCTGCTCATTCTCTACCTCTCTTTCCCCCATCCTTTTCTTCCTATTTTCAAATCAAACCAACCCTTACAAACCCTCCCTACATGCACTATTTTTTCCTTCTTCTTATCCTCTACCTGCCACCCCAACACCATCTACCACCTGCAACCTACGCCCGATCAGCCGCAGCTACCTCCCCTCTTCTCCTTCTCCCTTTTCTTATTCCCTCCAAATTCATTCTACCTTGTTCGAGCCCCCTTCTTTCCCTCTCCTGACCCCTTCTTCTCCCTTTCTTCTCCTTTCCTTCCCTTCCCCTATTTTACTTCACCACCCTCGACCGCCGCTGCTACTTCCCAACTAACCACCTGCACCACCTCCTACCATCCCCTACTACCACCTTGCATCACCAAGCCACTCCCTCGAGCTCTGTAGCCAACCTCCTTCCTCTTCTTTTCTTTTCCCTCCCTTCCTGGCCTCTTCCTTGCACCATCACCCTCTGTCGCTTTCACCGCCTCCCAAGCCACCAACCTACTCCCTACAACCTCCCATGGTCGAAAAATAGCCCTACAACCCCTTCTTTTCCTTCCTGCTTCTTTTCCTCCCAACCCTCAGCCCACTTTTCCCAGCCTACAGCCGCCGCCTCCACCGCCCTTGGCTACTAATAACCCATCCTCGCCACCACCCTACACCCCTACACCCAGCCTTTTCCCTAACTCCCCTCCACCTGCCCTCCTCCTAGCCCCGAGACCCTAACCGAACCAACCCTACATTTTCTCTCCACCTCCCTTCTTTCAACCCTTCTTCCCCTTATAACCTGCATGTGGCTCACGATGCTCATGTAGAGTGAGTTCCACATTGTTTTGGAATTTGGTTTAATTGTTGAGGTATATTGATAGTTAAATAAAGTATGTCATTAATTAAGTTTTGATAAATAAGGTAACCATTAAACCTTGCTTAAACATATGGATATACGTATGTTAGCACATTAGGGTTTTCAAAATATTTTACATGCATGATATATGTTGTTAAGTATAATGTATTTAGTTGATTGTGATGATTGATAAAAAGGAAAGCATGTTAATTTATGTGTCATGTATAGAAATAATGCTTAAGGAAGGAGTTTTGTTGTTAATAATGATGTTAAGTGTATATGTATGATATGATATGTTAATATGGCCATTTGGTGCATAAGTAATGTTAGTATAAGCCCTAAGGGTGTTTTGGTAATTTTTACATGCGTAATAATTAATAATAATTGGTGGAGTTTGAATGATGGGTATGAAGCATTAATATTGATATTTTATGTAGTGAGGTTATTTTGGTAAAAGTGGTATAATATGGATAAAGTGGTAAATTATAAGAGTAAAGGGGGTAAAAAGGTAAATGGACAAGAAAAAAAGGTCATTTTAGTAATTTTACATGGAAAGGAGATAACTTGGTGATTTTTGGCAGTAAGAAAGTATTTGGTCAATTAAATATAATAGAAAGGGTAAAATGGTAATTTAATAAGTAAAGGGGTAAAATGGGATAGCTTGGTAACTTTTGGGCACAAGAAAGTATTTTGGTGAATTAAATATAATGGAAAGGGATATTTTGGTAAATTTTGTAAAGCAAGGGGGTAAGATGATAATTTAATAAAGTAGAAGGGTAAATTGGTATAAAGGAAGGGTAAAATGGTAATTTAATAAAGTAGAAGAGTAAAATGGTAAATTAGTATAAAGGAAGGGTAAAATGGTAATTTAATAAAGTAGAAGGGTGAAATAACAATTCAATGAAGTAGAAGGGTAGAATGGTAATTTGGTAGAAAGGAAGGGTGAAATGGTAATTTAATAAAGTTGAAGGATAAAATGGTAGATTAATATAAAGGAATAGTAAAATGGTAATTTAATAAAGTGGACGGGTAAAATGGTAAATTAGTGTAAAGGAAGGGTATTTTGGTAATTTGTAGAAAGATGGGAAAAATGGTAAATATAATAATAAAGAGGGGTAAACTAATAATTTAACCAATTAAAAGGGTAAAATGGTAATTATAATAATAGAGAAAGGTAATTTGGTAATTATAATAATGAAGAAGGGTGATTTGGTAATTTAACTAGCAAAAAGGGTAATTTAGTAATTATAATAATGAAGAAGGGCAATTTAGTAATCTAACCAACCAAATGGGGAATCTGACAAGTATAACAGATATGAAGGGTGAGTGGTGATTTAATGGGCCTAAGGGCAATTTTGTAATTTAGATATAAAGGGTAATACAATAATTTAACCCACTAAAGGGTAAATTGGTAACTTATCAAGTATAAAGGGAAAAGTTGGTGATCTAATAATTATGGAGGATAATTTTGTAATCTAACATAAGCAAGGGACAATTTAGTAATTATTTAACATGGAGGGTAATATGGTAATTGAGTAAGTAAAGAGGGATGACTTAATAATTATACAGGTAAGGGGTATTTCGATAACTTTGTAGAGATGATAAGGGTAAATCAATAACCTGGTATCTAACATGTCAATGAGTTAATGGAGTTTCATAATAAGACTCAAGTAACATTGAATGGCAAGGTAAGGGTATTTGAAAATTAGTAAGTATCAAAAGAACATGGCCTAACCAGGGATTGGATGGATAATTAAGGTTGTGGTGTGTTGTTATTCTTATATTTATGAAGGAGGTGTCTTAATCATTAATCATGCACGGTATTGTGTGTTGGGTGTGAATTAAGGGCATGTTAGGGTTATGTGTGCCATGATCCTTCAATATGAACTAACCAGACTTTAAGACCATAATGTGATTATGATATGATAACTCCTATGGCATGTGAACAAACGAAAACAAATCCTGAATTGGATTTGGATGAGATAATGATGGCCTTAGTGATTCCTCTAAGTTAATATGGATAATTATATGAATAAGGATTACCTAACGATACCGAAAACAATTGGAAGTGAATAAGTATGCAGTTGTTGTACTTTTTGTGATCACTTTAATTAAGACACTAATAATTAAAGTGAAAAATCTCAAGATTGAAAATGGTGGCTCTTTAGGGGTCGCTACCCTAAAGATGTGGTTTAGCCCACAATTATTTTGGTATTTGCTGGTGTGCCTCAATGCCCCATCCATACCCTACATCTTACTCTATCTAGCTTTACAAACCTATTTAGGGGGTAGGTATACTTATGGATTAGGTATCCTTGTCGGTAGGGTACCGTGTAGCTTGTATGCACCAGTACAACTAGGGTACCTTTGCATCCATAGGTTGATAGTTGAAGAGTACCGAGTTGCTTATATGCACTAGTATGACCAATGTACCTTTATGTCTCTGGGTTCTTGATCTCCCCCTCGAAGAAAATAAATGGAATTGTTGTCTAATTAAAAGGGAAAACACTAATCATGTAAAGTGAAAGATGATTGAGCCGGGCCTAGATGGATTATATTATGCGTATTGGTCCACCGATTATAATAGTAGCTAGGAGCGCTTTTCCCTGAAAGATGTATGTGTATTCTGGTCCACCGACTATAATAGTGGGGTCCCAAGCTTAATAAACCAACTATTGGATGTGAATAATTATTGAAAAAATACTAATCATGCATAGTGGAACACCATATAAGTCGAGGCCAAACCAATCTATTGGTGATAATAGTGGCTAGGAGCCTTCTACCTTGGAGACCAATCTTCCGTCAAATAATAGTGGTTAGGTGCGTCTTGCCCTGTATGTTTCGAGTCCACTAGCTATAATAGTGGGGTTCCTACACTCATATAGGTATAAATTGAAAGATGATGATTAAATATTGATTAATTAATGGCTTAAGGCCCAAAAATGTCGATTTTCTGTTATGATCTATTGATATGACTTGAGTTGGCTTCAGTACTTATCCCTACTTAGGCACGTGATGAATTTGCTAAGTATACATATTTGCGTTATGCATTTCTTATTGTACGAGATGTGCCTTGTGTATTAGCTGCATGTTACCATTCTACATAGTTTTTGTATCATGTGTTACTTACGAGCTTGCCTTTCAGTATGGTTTACAGGGTTACTTAGTACCATAGTACTGAAATATTCCCTTTGTGGGCCCCTACCTATTCAATGGGTAGTGTCCCTTATAGGTCCACTGCAGGTGCTATTCGAGTGGGTGACAGGAAAGAGAGTAAGGGTTATTCGATAACCATTAGGGTTTCGCTCTTTCACCTTTCTAATTCTTGGTTTAAATGTAATACATTTTCTTGTAACTACCATTGGTGGATTCTATTCGTATAATAAAATTATTTGTGCTAATATGATTTAAATATGGTTTGAGTTTCAACCAAATTGTATTTTACTCTTTAGCCTTAGCATTTGGTACTGTAACGGTAGGAGCAAACTAGTCTGGTACTAAGTGTGGTGGTAATATCCCAAAAATTCATAGTTTTTGCTATTTTTGCTTTCGCTATTTTCTTTTAATAAAATAAAAATTTTTAATAGTGAATCTTAGAGGTGTTACATGACCCTCCTAGGAAGTTTAAAAATTTTCTAAAAATTTCTTAGGAAGTGTGTAAGTGAGGACAAAGCATGCTGAAAGGACTCGTGTTGATCTGTAGGGCCAGCTGATCAATCCGAATGCTCTCTAAGATAGCCCCCCATTGTTGTATTGACTTGGGGTGTTACAAATGGTATTAGAGCAAAATCGCGATCATGAGATGAACTTGGATGAGCTAGTTAGCCACCTAGTGGGACGATTATTGAGATAAAATTGTTTTAATACAGTTAATGGCTGAGGTACAATGATGACATTGCGTTCTTTGAGTGGGGGTGAATGTAATACTCCAAATTAAGTGGAGTATTTTAAGGACTGATTTGGCTACTTATATTAATACGGTATAGCATCCTTTTTGTGATTCCATCTTAAGAACTCCATAGTTAAGCATGCTAGTAATGGAGCAATTTTTAGGATGGGTGACCCTCTTTGGAAGTTTTAGAATTTTTAGAAAATTTCTTAGAAAGTGTTTGAGTGAGGGCAAAGCGCACTGAAATGACTTGTGTTAATCTATGGGGCCAACCGATCAATCCGAATGCGCTCTAAGGTATTGCCCACATGGTTGTATTAACTCGAGGTGTTACAAATGGTATTAGAACGAAACCATAACTATGAGTTGAACTTGGATGAGCCAGTTAGCTACCTAGCGGGACGATTTTTAGGATAAAATTGTATTGACATAGTTAATGGTTGAGGTGCAACGAGGACATTGAGTTCTTTGAGTGGGGGTGAATGTAATAACCCAAATTGAGTAGAGTGTTATAAGGATTAATTTGACTACTTATATCAATATGATATACCATCCTTTTAGTGATTTTATCCTAAGAACTCCATAGTTAAGCGTGTTAGCTATGGAGTAATTTTTATGATGGGGGTGACCCTCCTTGGAAGTTTTAGAAATTTTAAAAATTTCTTGGGAAGTGTGTGAGTGAGGACAAAGTGAACTGAAAGGACTCATATTGATATGTGAGACCATTCGATCAATCTAAATGTGCTCTAAGGTAGCCCCCACATGGTTGTATCAACTCGGGGTGTTACAACACTCTACTTACTCTATCCCTTACTATTTTATTTCATTGGCCTTGGCCACTCAAGTCCCACCTAAGAGCCCCTTGTTAGAAATAATTTATTTTCAACGATACACAAAACTCATATTAACCTATGATAAGACTTAGCAACACATACAAAAATAAGCAATAAGGATCATACATATCATTATTTTAGGTTCTTGCAAGCTAAGCTACACAACACACTTAGTTCAAATATACATATACACACATGCCATATGCCACACAAATACACTCATTCCACAACCGAGGCACATAAGCATACCCTAACATAACCATATTCTTACCTAGTTGGCTCTGGTCTTGAAGCAAAGAGAACCTCTGCCTCCTCAAGGGGGGATTATCGGCTCGGTGCCTATAATGAGAACAACAACTTAGCTTTTACTTCTTTCCTACCCCTTTTCCCTTTTTCCTTATTTTATTAACCAAAATAACAACAACAATAATAATGCTAATAATAATGGATATTAAAATATAATGCTCAAAATAAGTAAAAAGGGGGAAGATATGACCAGAATGGACCAGGTAGGTGAGGGAGGCAGCTGCGGTGGCAACAAAACAACAACAACAATGGTGGTGATGCAAGGAGGGAGTTTTTAGGGTTGGAAGGAGGAGGGGAAGTAGGGTTTCTTGGGGGTAGTGGAGGTGTTGGCACAAGTGGCTAGCGGTGGTTGTCTTGTAGTGATCCTTGAGAGGAAGGGGGGAAGAGAGGGAAGAAAGGAAGGGGAAGAAGGGGTGGTGGAGGAGTTATTGTGACAGAGAAGGTCCTCTTGTGTAGGAAGGGAGGTAGGGAGGGAGGTATGGCGTGCGGTAGTGGTGGCATAGGGCGGCGCTAGTATTGTGCAGTGGTGTAAAAGGGTAGCTTGAGCTACCTACTTTGCATGGCTAGGAAGATGAAAGGAAAGGTAGGAAAGGGAAGGAAAGGGGATCAGCATGCACATGGAGGTGTAGGGAATAGAGTGGGAGGGAGTTGGGGAGGCGGCGGTGGCTTCTAAAGATGTGAAGGGAGAGGGGGATGTAGGAAATATCGAGTAGGGGAAAGAAGGTGAAATGAGGGCATGGGAGGGTTTACATAGGCATAGGGGGTAGGGTGAAGACAAAGGAAGGAAGAGGACAAGGAGGGGAGTGGCAGGTGGCTGTCATCTGGCAATGGTAGGGTTGTAAAACATTCTAAGGGAGGAGAAGTTTTAGGGGGCAGGGGCAGGTTAATAGAGAAGGATGTGCAGGGGAGACCATGCACACCCTACATGGTTGAAAGAGGAAAGGGAGAGAGGGAGCAAGTGAGGGGGTTTTGAGAATGGCAACAGGGTAAGGCATTTGTAGGCGTGTGAGAGGGTGAGAGTTTGGGGGTGAGGGTAGAAAAAGAAAGGATGGAAAAAGAGAGGGAGAGAAAGGGAAGAATGGGGGTTGGTGTATTCGGGCCACTACCTAGGGAAAGAAGAAAAAAGGATTTGGGTTGGTCGAGGGGAGGGAAGGAAGAGAAGGAAACAAATGGGGAGAGGAAAGTAGGCTCACGTTGCTGGGCCTTCTAGGCACAACCCAGCCGACCGGAAGGAAAGAAAAAAAGAAAGGAGGAAAAATAAAGAAGGAAAAGAGAGAAAAAGGAAAATAAAAACAAGAAGGAAAAAAAGAAAAAGGAAAAGAGGGATGGTAGGGTGTTTTGGGTTTTTTAGAGATTTATGGGTAAGAAATAATAATTATGAAATATTAAAATAATTTCCATTAATTTTGAAAATGCCATAATTTATCAATCATTTATTTTAGGTTAGTTAATTAAAATAGCTTCCAAATAATAATTATCTTGTGTCATTTTTGTCATAATGATAATTATTATCATTATTTTATTATAAAGGGTACATATATTTTAGTTTTATTCAACAACTCAATATTTTATCCCTTTTTCCTAAAAAAACGTTTGGGGTATTATAGGTTGATAATAGTGGATGGTTATCTGGGTATCCCTCTCTCTTTGAAGTTTCAGTCCTCTATTTTCTATTATATCTAACTCTTCTCTTCTATTTTGTAATCTTATATTAATATGGAATTAAGTGTTTCCTATAGCTAATATCTAGATGCAAATTACTTTTAACCTTACACCTCGCATAGATCATATATATGGAGTACATTTTTTTTAAGTTGGATGTGATATAATCCTTATATTTTTATTTTTGGCTTCAACAAAATCGTTTAAAAGAAATATAGTTTGTGAAAATAGAGGTGCTACGAACAACACAACTTATGCTTGAATATACTTAACACACATATTTCATACCTCAAATCACCAACATGGAAAATAATCTAAAAACCATGCTAACAATTACTCATGCTCATATTAAAGAATATAATCACTCTTGAAAATCATGTCATACAAATAAGGAAGATCATACAACCAGGCTTAAAAGCATTCCCAAACAAACTTTTAGCATATGAGATAAAACACAATAGGGAAATAATAAGGTAAATTAGGGTCAGAAAAATAGGGTATTACACTTTTGAGTGATTATCCTATAACATTTGGCGATTGTATTTTCATAATAATAAATACCATTTCCAATGATTTTTTAATGGGGATAATTTTTTTCATTTGTATTTTTCTTAAATCTTACACGAAATAAAAAAAATAACACTTATATAAGCCTTAAGATAGTGAACATAATTATATTAATTGATTATTATTATATTCAATATAATTATAAATATAATTTTTGAGCCAATATTATTATAATTATAAATATATTAATTATTTAATTATTAGGATTCTTATATAATAACTTCGTGATCATCTTGGCTATTATTATATCATATAAAGAGTACTAATTTTTATGCCCCAACTTAGTGAATATCCTATTACAGAGTGGTGATTATGTACTTACAAAGCTAATTTATTTCTATTCTAGTCATTATTTGATCATGTAATAAACTTGTTATTTTCCATTAGTGAGTGGTAATTACCTGATAAGAATTTGGTCATTATAATACTTATAATTGTGATTATAACTATTATAATGATAACTATTATAAATATAATTTTTTGAGCCCATATTATATAAATATTAAAATTAAGTAATTTTCACGACAATTAATTAAGCTTGGTAATTATCACGTCTTATATTGATGATTATAATATAACATTTTGGTAATTATCCTAGTTATTATAGTAATGTATAAAAAGTGATGATTGATGTACCCAACTTGATGATTATTCTGTGATAGAGTGGTGAGTATACACTTATAATGATGCTTTTTTATAAATATATTAATTATACTATCATGTAACAAATTAGTAATTATCGACCAAAAAGGGGTAGTTACCACATAATAATTTGGTGATTTTCCACACAAAGTGATAATTATATGGATGCATTAATGATTATCCTGTCACTGGTGGTGATTATGTACTCAGTGTTTCATTTTAGATAACTCTATGAATCAATAACCAAATATTATAAAAGACTTTTTTGTTTGATAAATTTTCGTGCCATGTACCTTTTCTTCTTAAACTTTCCACTTGTATTGAAATATATTTTTTTAAATAAAGAATAGATATTTACAGCATGTAGGTGCATCTTGCATGATACACCTAGACATATTATATAATTTGCAATAGGAAGAGGTGAGGTGACTTCATCAACAACAATATAGGTGTGTTAGGGATATTTAAGTACATATACTGTATAATCAATTGCATAGTGGCTACATAAATGTAGCTTTTATTTATCATTTAATTTTTAAATCATTTTATATTTAATTTATCCCATGAAAAAATAATTTCAAAATAATGTAAAACCTTTTCTATATGAATAAACATTCATATTGGTATATTTATGATGTATATAAAATTTTATTTCAAATATTATATTTTAAAAGTAAAAATTCAAACAAGGCGGCACTAAAATTTCAATAGAAAATAATATTATTTTAAACACTCATCACATGTTTTTTGAAAAAATAGTAAAACTCATTGAAAATGAAAAAAAAAAGTTAAAAAAATACATATATTACAAAATTATAGAAACATCAATAAAACAACAATAAATAACCATTATGATAGTTATTGAAATATTATCACATAGCTATTAAAAAATCAATATGATGATAATCAAATTTATTATAACTATTGTTAAAAAACCATGACACAAGTATTGGAAATTATAACATAGTTAAAAAAATGTCACCCAAGTGTTAATTTTTTTTTAAAAAATTACATCAATTGTAAAACACCATTGAAATATTATTGAAAATTATTCTCTTATGCCATAAGTATAGTAATACAAGTCTTTACTTATAAAAAAATCAGAAAAAAATTTTCATATAATTTTTTTATTGATCCATATTAAAAATAATATACTTTAAAAATCATAAGGAAAAAAGAGTTGAACTTAAATAAAAAAATTTGATCATATTTACAGAAATCCCATTGCTTATACGAGTGCTTATTGTGTTAGTTGCAAGATATAAATTGCCTAGGCATTTCAGCCAAAATTTTCTTTTTGATCATTTGATTGGATCGATTTAGAACATATTTTCAAAAATATCAAGAACCGTATACCATGGCATACGAACACGCCCCCATGTATAATCAATTTATATATTTGAAATAACAATAACAATAACAATAAGTATAAATTTATTAAATAAAAAAAATAACTTTTAACTTAAGTTGCCCTCATTGCAGAATCTTCCTAAGAGATACAAACCGTATAATACTATTGAGTCAGGTTTGGCTTCTGCTTCTTCCGTGGTCTATGTCTATCCGATACAGAAACCTGCAAATATACCATGTGTGAACAATCGAGCAGAAACAAAATTTCCCATGGATCTCTATCATCAACTAGAAAGTAATGGCCTGTGGAACAAAAGCACTAATTTAAGTCAACACGACTTCCGCATGATGGGCACTTTTCCTGACTTTCTTCATCTCCACTGCTATCATCATCAGATCAACTCTCCTGATTTTCAGCTTTAACTTTTAGAACAGCAGCACTTGAGGAAGGTGGACCACAAGTGTGGAATTTTTTTTTTTGCTTTTAGAACTGACACAAATTCGGTGGTAAATAAAAGATAAATAAGGTGAATACATAAATACATTTTGGGCTCATTGAAATGACAAAGCTACTTCACCTTGAATTTGTTAAGGAGAATAGATACATTTTGGGTCCATTGAAATGACAATGCCACTTCACCTTGAATTTGTAAATAGAATAAGCTACTTCATATTTTGGAACCAAGTGAACAACGAAGCATTGAACATATTAAGTTAATGTAAAGA
Organism: Tamarix chinensis; assembly: GCA_030549775.1. NCBI lineage: Eukaryota > Viridiplantae > Streptophyta > Magnoliopsida > Caryophyllales > Tamaricaceae > Tamarix > Tamarix chinensis. Next base: position 44,582,355 of record CM060173.1, on the reverse strand, counting down.
GAATGACGATAGTTTTATGTTAGTGATAATGATTCTAGGCTAGCCTTAGCAAAAGGCCTGTCCAGTTTTAGTCCTAAAGTGTTAGATTTGAGTATATTAAAATGTAACAAACATTAGTTTTTATAATTTTAGCAGGCCTTAGTTAGCTTATTCATTTATTATATGGCTAGAATATCTAATTAATAAAAACACCAACTAAACCCTAGACAAGATGAAAAATTACTCTCTACTTTTATCCAATTTTCACAAAATCTAACCCTAAGTCCTTCGTATGCACAATCGATCAATTTCCTTCAACTAACCTAATACTCTCCCTTGATTTAATATGATTCTATGAGAGCTACTCTTCATCATTCACTTTAAACCTTAATCATCAAATCCTAATTTACTACAAGAAAACTTCTACTGGCTACGGATAATAAAACTAGTGCAAACAATTATAGGAAGATGCATAACTTGTCAGAAAAGCAAAAAAATTAGCATTTAATTCTCACTAGTCGATTGGTTGGACAAACTGGTTGATCAATCATATTGACTAGTCGATGAATTTCTTAAATAATTTGACTAGGTATGTTAAGAGCTAAGATGAAAATTTTCCCATTACATTAATTTATCAATTTTTTTGTTCTACGTAGTAGGTATTATGAACATATTTGAATAGTAGTATAGTTTTGTAAACCAATCAGTGTGTCCTTTAGACCAATTGATTGGTTTGGTGAGACCAATTGTTGTATTTAAAAAGAGAAAAATGAGTTTCTGCAATAGTAAAACTCATGGACTGGTTAGTCATTTGGTTGATTGGCTTTTTTAAACTAGTTGATTGGTTTGGTGAAATCAATCTATGCCATTAAACATAGACAAATAGGTTTATGCAAGAGAAAAACCCAAGGAGCGGTTAGTTAAACTAATTGATATCGAAACTTATTGATGTCTTTAAATAGAGATGAACGGATTTCTGTATGATAAAAACGCATAGACTAGTTAGTCAAATCAGTGTATTTGTTTTTAAACCTATTGATTGGTTTACTCATTCAGTAGCTGTTTAAGTTTTACATATTTAATACCCTAGATTTAAAACATACCAGTCGATTGATTGTTAGACCTATTGTTTAGTTCCTACTAGAACCAAGATCCATACAAGAAGTTTCAAAAACACTTTGAAAGACTTAGAAATTAAGATCAACCATGAATGCTCATAAAGTAAATTGATGTTAATTGTTTAAAGCTTTTCAAAGAGTTTAAATCAAAATGTAAAATTGCTTATCTTAACTCTTTATAAGAAAAACCTATGGAATTGGAAACTAAACACTTAAGCCTTGAGTCTTGGCTATATTCATAAGACCTTTTATTATGCTTTGAAACTCGATTACTCTTTGAAATTTACACTTTGAAAATTTATTTAATTAAGTGTGTTTTAATCTATTTGTTGTTAATAATATCTCATGCACACTTAAGCAAACACATTAGTTCTATAAACCTAATTTTTATCTTTAAAATAAGGACAATGACATTGTTTGACTAAGGTAAACAATGCCCCCTTTTTATGATGACAAAAAAGGTTAAAAAGGTGAAAATATTGCAGGATAATGAATATGAAGTAGGTGAGAATTTTACCATATCGTTTTTCATTTACCATTCAAATAACTTTTAATCCAAGTTCTAAATGCTCTCCCCATTTTATCATCTACAAAAGGTGAAGGAAAAAGAGTTGACAACATCATAACCTATAAGGAAAAGAGACAACAATAATGAAACCTTAAGGGGTTCTCCCCCTAAAAAGTGCATGTGGCATGGAAAATGAAGAATGGTACATTTATGAAATATGGGAAATGCTCCCTATGAAATGATACATACCTACACAAGTGAAGGTCCCATATTTAATTGATTAAGGTAAGATAGTTTTAACAAGAATCATAGTATAAAAGATAAAATGATACACAAGCGAGATGACAAAAAACTTAACATCTCATTAAGGGTATAGTGGTGCGAGAGATAGAGTTTGTAAGCTGCATCAAGTATGTAAGAGTGCATATAAAAGGATAAATTAAATTACAGTCATAAGTGGTGTACTACTTCTAGTATAAATAAAACATATAGACATGTAGCCCAACATCAATGTGGATCATATGTAGGTAGGTGGTATGGTGTAGCTAAGGTAGTGACTGAAGGCATATATAGTATGTCTAAGTCCTCACTCTCTTTATCCTCAAATTCAATTTTCAAAATGGAATATCGACCAATTTGAG